>CATIXQ010000033.1:6533872-6600900 GCA_949711755.1 Leptidea juvernica
ACGTCTTAAGTCTGAAGGTGACGAGCGCAATTGTGGCTTC
Organism: Leptidea juvernica; assembly: GCA_949711755.1. NCBI lineage: Eukaryota > Metazoa > Arthropoda > Insecta > Lepidoptera > Pieridae > Leptidea > Leptidea juvernica. The sequence goes on from CATIXQ010000033.1 coordinate 6,533,913, forward strand.
CTTTGCACAGGATGCCGGCTAGATTATGGGTACCACAACGGCGCCTATTTCTGCCGTGAAGCAGTAATGTAAAATTATTACTGTGTTTCGGTCTGAAGGGCGCTGTAGCTAGTAAAATTACTGGGCAAATGAGACTTAACATTTTAAGTCTCAAGGTGACGAGCGCAATTGTGGTGCCCTCAGAGTTTTTGGGTTTTTCAAGAATCCTGAGCCGCACTGCATTGTAATAGGCAGGGCGTATCAAATACCATCTGTTGAACGTCCTGCTCGTGTCGTCCCATATTGGAATAAAAATTAATCTGTACATTTTAGCAAAACATTTGTGTTTGTTTTGATATTGTCCATGATTATTACATCAACATTAATTTTATAAACGATTGATAAATTAAAATACCGAGCTATCATAAATGTATTTAACGTGCGCGGCTTCAGGCAAAAGCCAACTAATTTTAACACAGCCTTTCACCCTCAGGCAGTTGAAATCGGGTCAATTGAACTGCGATTACCATTAACGGACGAGTAAAATTTTGTTTACGATCGTTTAAGGAAATGAGGTAATAAAAGTGACAGAATGTTCGTAATGATCACTTTGCTAATTGCGAATTCACTTGTCATACAAACCCTGTTAAAAGCACTTTGTGTCATACAGATTAAATTACTTTGTATACGATAAATTGTACTTAAGAAACGGCGGAGCACTTTGATGGAAGATGAGACATTCAGGACATAATATAACCTAACTAAATTAAGATGATCGTTTTGGGAAACAAGATTGTAAATTAGACTAGTATTGAGATAAATTACCAGGGAAAAAAAACATTTTTTTTATATAAATGATTTCGAAATATTTGATTTTAAAACATTATTACTTATACAGTCAAATAAGTGAGAACTATAATTTAAACCTAAGAAATATATATATTTTTTAAACTAAGCAACACGATTTGGTTGAAAAGATAATGGTTGAAATTTAAAATGAATATCAATTGACGATACTCGTAGATGAAATAATTACATAAAATAACAAAAATCTTATTTTGCAAATTGAACAATGGAATAATTTCATCAAATTAATGTACTGTCATCGGTCCTTGATAACTCTACGAAGTTTGAAAGAAATGTGATTGTTTAAAGTCAAAATCGCGCCCAAATGAGTCGGTTACAAACAAACATAAATACCTTAATTTATGTTTATTTTTAAGCTAATAAAAAGCATTTAAAAACTACATGCTGATAGTGCCCCTACTAGGCTCTGTAAAATAAACAATTATTTTGGTAGGTATTAAAAATTAGGTATTAAATTTTACAATAAATTATCCAAAATCGTAACTGAATTATCAAGATATAAATTTAAATCATTAATTAAACGCAGACTCATGTCTTCGACATATCACGACTTATTACAATATTAATACCAGTGGGAGGCTATTTTGCACAGGATGCCGGCTAGATTATGGGTACCACAACGGCGCCTATTTCTGCCGTGAAGCAGTAATGTGTAAACATTGCTGTGTTTCGGTCTGAAGGGCATCGTAGCTAATGAAATTACTGGGCAAATGAGACTTAGCATCGTATCAACTGCCATCAGCTGAACGTCCTACTCGTCTCGCCCCTTATTTTCATAAAAAAATTATAATTACGTAAACGTCATTACAATATGGAATTAAATAGTATAATAGTTGTCACTTTTTATAAATGTTATGGCTCAACCCTGTAATATTTTACTAGATTGTATTACTTTTCATTTCATTTGAAATATATATGTATAATTTTTTGTGAAATCATCACGTATTTAACTTATTTATACAAGATTTTTATTAGCTTCACAGTATGTATGTTTGTTTGTAACCGACTCATTTGGGCGCTACTTTGACCCACTTCAAACGGCCAGATTTAGTTCAAACTTCGTAGATTTATCAAGGACCGAGGACAATACATTAAATTGATAATATTATTCCATTTCTCAATTTGCAAAATAAGATTTTCGTTAATTTATATAATTTTTTCGTCGATAAGGCAGGATAATGTTCATTTTAAATATCAACCGTTATTTTTTAGTTTTTTTTAACTATTTTTTAGGGATTGGCGTTCACGAACAATCTGTAGATTTTATGTCAATTATTTTTGACTTTGACTTTATTTATGATGTGTAACATGAAACCTTGTTGGGGAACAAGACATAAGTTATAATAGTTAAAAATGAGAATAAGCTAGTAATTTCTAGTTATAATATCAAATCAGCTGTTTTATTGATAGAGATAAGAGTCGCATCTAAAAACACATTACTATTTACATCTAAAATCTACAGCACGATACCAATGATCAATGTTTGAGATAGCTTCTATAAAATCTCTCGTCGTTTTCAATAAATTCGCTTCTGCTAGCTCGATAATAAAAGAGTGTACGGAGCGAGGCAATTAATGAAGCAATAAATAAGACCAAAGTGAATTCAAGAAATTCTCATTTCATTTAATTTTTTTCTACAAAACAAAATATTAGTCGTGATTGGTTCCTATCCAGATCTTCTAATTATCACAAATGGTTTCAAGATGTTTTCTTATCAAGAGGATTTGCGTGTATATGTAACAAAATACTACATCAGTCATTACAATATGTTTTAACCGACTTCAAAAAAGGAGGACGCTCTCAATTCGTCAGTATGTTTTTTTATGTTTGTTACCTCAGCACTTTCGACTGGGTGAACCGATTTTGATATTTTTTTTGTTTATTTGAAAGCTGGTGCTTCCCAGTCCTATAACTATGTATGTGTGTAGTTACAAGCATATCTTGGTTGACACCGACTCCAAAAAAACTAACAATAATCGTTACTAGAATTAGATTAATAAATTAGATTGTATAAAAATACGCAATTATTTTTATACTTTTTAGTGCATTTTTATACTTTTATTTTGGAATAGGAATCTGAAGTACACCAATTAATTTAATTTGACCGATTTGGCTAATTTTTTGTCTTGAATTATTGGTGGAAGTCCAGAGAAGGTTTAATATTTCTTTGATTCTTTCCCCGTCGTTCAGAAATCATATTAAAATAATAGTTTATAATGAATAACTAATTAGATCATAACTGTGTGTGTCTGACAATATCAAATTGAACCCATAAATAGCCAGTACCTATTTCAGAGGAAAAATCGAAAATAATAATATAATTTCACACATTTTATTTTTTTTTTAACAAAAAAAGGATTCCTTTTGTTTGTTTTACATTTATTTTATACAAAAGTTTAGGTCTTTTATTTATTGATTGAGGCAGTACGAAGTCGGCCGGGTCAGCTAGTATTATAATATTTTTTAATAAGTAATAAATATTTTTACCAATTAAGGATGAATATGTCAAGTGAAACATATCACTATATAGGATATAAATACTTTGCACGACGTAAGAAGTTACTATTAATTTTAATAGGCAAGACATTTATGTTAAAAAGTTTTACAATTGGAATAAGCTCGTATCATATGGTAATAAGGTCTACTTGGTAACAAGAAATTACTCGATAAATATAAAGGCATTTAAAAACTAATAACTATTAACAGAATATCGATGATCGATAAGTATTTGAGATAGCTTATAACAAATGTCTCGTATTTTTCAATAAATTCGCTTCTATTTTGACGACCTGTATAGCCGAGTGGTTAGCGATCCTACCTACTATGCTAGAGGTCCCGGGTTCGAATCCTGGTAGGTGCAAGCATTTATATGATGAATATGGATGTTTGTTTCTGAGTCATGGATGTTTAAAGGTGTTTATGTATGTTTAAGTAAGTATTTTGTATTAAATATATCATTGTTTTGTAACCCATAACACAGGCTATATATGCTTATCTTGGGGCAAGATAATTTGTGTAAAAAGTGTGTCAATATTATTATTATTATTATTTGCTCGATAATAAGAGAATATAACGAGTTAGGTACTGTAATAAACCAAAAATAAAACCAAAATGAACTCAAGAAATTCTCGAACAATTTTCGTTTATTTTTTATGAGAAAAAGTGTCGAGGCGAGCAAGATATGATACCTGACTCTGCCCACTTACATACTGTGCCAGTTAGAGTTCTTGATTGAACCCAAACTTCTGAGCAGCATCGCAATTGCACGAGTCTTTTTAGACATAAGATGTTATGTCCCAGTAATTTCAAATTTAGCTACGACACAAACCGAAACACATTGTGTGCATGATATTATTAATAACAATATTACATGTTATTTATTTTCTCCCGATACAATTGTCGAATGACGTCTATTTACCGTGATGTATGTATGCATGTATTTGTTACAATATATTATGCTAGTAAATACAGTGGGCACTGATATATTTCAACTAGTTAGAACCTGTATCAAATATTAAATATCAATCAATACTGACCCCCTTATTCATAATGGTCCGCTAACTTAAAACAGCCGCTAAGGAGTGTTTTTCTCATTCTGACTTAGGTCAATAGAAGAAGACAGAGTGAGAATTAGCAATGCTTTAAGTTAGCAGACTATTATGAATAAGGGGGTTACAAGTTAATAAATTTTGACAAAAATTTTGATAATATATTTATAATCGTTGTCAACCTGGTTCGAGGTTAATATTTTCCGCACTATATTATCGCGAATGGCTTTCATGTAGTTAACTTGCCCAGGACATGCTTCCTTAATGTCTACGATTATGCTTCAATTCCGAGCATAAATTGCCCAGACTAAAAAGTAACTATTCGGGACCACTGGCTATTCAAACTACTAAATTTTTATCATAAATCTTTTTTATGGAAAATGAGGACAAACGAGCGCAATGGGCTGAAGTGATCACCGCCGGCTACACTCTCCCGCAACACCAGAGGAATCAAGAGCGTTGCCGGATTTTAAGGATTCGTATTTGCTTCTATCGAAAAGTCATACTTAGTGCTATGAATTCCTACTTAATTTACAGTGTTCTAATAACAGGTACAAGTTATTAGAACCTACATAGTGTTTTTAAATACTTAAAAGAAACATTTTTGTTAAATTGCGTGGCGGCCATTTTGAGGTTTAATGATTGTTCACATTTTTTGTTATAGCGGCAATAGGAATGTAAAAATACAACTACAAACCTTGTGAAAACATCTATATAATATATATCTATATATTATATTAGATACAGTACGCTTACAGACAGACAAGGATTGACTGTCGGATAACAAAATCCTAGTATGGGTTCCCGTTACTAACTTCCCCTACCTTTTCTTTTATAACAACTTTCAAAGACACGTTTGTACATAAAATGAAACAAAGATTATACACGGATTTGTAGAACAATAGAATACCGTGTGCGTTGTCGTGGAGCTCAACTACGGATTATCTCATCTGCTCTTAATCCAGCACAAAGTGAGTCACTCATTCCTGTAATTCGGTAATGACTATTGTTTTATATGTCGACTGAAAGTTTGAAAACAATTCGTAGCTGTGTAGTTCAGAGTTCGGAATTTATAAAGCAGAAACTTGGTGCTTAATAATTTATTTAAAAGAAATAATATAAATTGATCAACAGCGGGAAAACGTTAAGTATTGCTTGTGGCGGCGTCGTGGGGCGGCTTCCCTCATATATATGGTCTAGGGAAACAGTGGTAATTTTTAAGCGCGCTGAGTACTTTCTTTTCTTTGTTTTGAATGAGACTGAGGTGTCATGTCCGGCTATGTGGTGTAAACATTAGGTACAAAGTAAACCAGTGGAAGGCTCCTTTGCACAGGAAGCCGGCCAGATTATGGATATCACAACGGCGCCTATTTCTGCCATGAAGCAGTTATATGTAAACATTACTGCTTCGGTCTGAAGGGCGCTGTAGCTAGTGAAATTACTGGGCAAATGAGACTTAACATCTTGTCTCAAGGTGACGAGCGCAATTGTAGTGCTGTTCAGAATTTTGGTATTTTCAAGAATCCTGAGCTCATTCGATTGGTTTTTTGACACCGATTACGCTGAGATTTATGATACGATTTGGTGATTCTGTTTTAGTTTGATGCGGAATGTTTGCCATTTGGTCTCATAATTTTTTTAAATAGTTTGGCCCAATAGTTTACATTTTATGAACATTTTTATGGATATTTTTGTTTACGTGGATGATGTTATTACAGTTTGTGTACTGCTTTTTAGGAGTTTTCCATTTAGTTTGTTTATATATACAATTTGTTATGTTTTTAAAGTGATAACCCTCACTTCTAGGATTAATACACAAATAAAATTTTAAAAATAAAATTTTATCTCAGTTGGTTAGAGGCACGGGCACGAAACGCCGGAGGTCGTGGGTTCGAATCCCGCATCGTTCATAAAATTTTGTTTTTCAAATTTTATTTTTGTTTATATATTTTTAATTATTCTTAGCCCGTTTGCCGATTATTGAGTCTTAGGATATAATTAATTGATAGTTAACAAACGATCTTCACAATATTTGAGTGTCTCACAAGAACTTGAAATAGGGGATCTATATTGTTTAAGGCACGCGGTAACTTTCGCAGGCCCACCCATGGTACTTAAAAAAATAACTATTTAATATATGACAATAAAAAGCAATGAAATCTTACAGTTTACCTGATTAATGACACTAAAAATAAAAAAAAGTACGTTAAAAAAAACTGACGACCGAATACACCTCATATGCAAATCTTTTAAACTTTTAATATTAATAAAATACTATTATTTGCATATGCTACCTATTGATAGGTTTGATGTCTAGCAGTTTGAATACAGAGAACAGTACGAGATCGGTTAAAATTATGTAAAACTAGCTGACCCGGCAAACGTTGTTTTGCTATATAAATTATTTTTAGACTTAGACCGTTTCTTGTACATTGCTTTATTATTCTAAAATAAACGTAGCCTAAGTTACTCCTTATTACATCAGCTACCTGCCAATAAAAGTCGCCGGATTAGACGGAACAAACAGACAGACAGACCGACAGACAAAAATTGTAAAAAATGTTATTTTGGTGTATGTACTAAATATATGTATTCATAACATATATTTAGTAAAAAACGGTTATTTCAATATTACAAACAGACACTCCAATTTTATTTCAATGTATAGATAATTCACATAATTTTTTTAAAAATTATAGCCTATATGTTATTCTGGTGTAAGGTGTAAGCTATATTATTGCAAAGTTTCATCAAAATCCATTCAGTAGTGTTTGCGTTAAAGAAGTTCAAACATACATCCAGACATACAAACTTTCACATTTATAATATTAATAGGATAATAAGAATAATGAATGATCGCACGGGGTAGCGATGGCAATGTGTCTGTCTGTCGTCACACTCATACTATGTAGCGCACGAGTGTTGCCAACTAGGTTGTGGACGTTTTACTCAACGATTCTACGTATCGCTAGACATTGGAGCGATTTTTCTTTAAAATACTTTCAAATACAAGGGTAAAATGTGATTTTGAGCTATGGATTTAAATTATTATCTTAATACATATAAATAACGTGACACGTTGTTTGTCCGCGATGGACTCCTAAACTAATGAACGGATTTTAATGGGGATTACTTCATGGAGTGCAGTTTGGTCCAACTTGACAGATAGGATAGTTTTTATTTCGATTTGGGACCCATAATTTTTTTATTTTCAATATTTGTTTATTATGGACATATATTCTATGAAAGATATTAGTGACGCACGGTTTGACAGTTCCGCTGTGAAACAATTTCATTATAACAACAGGGAGCATTTTTGACGAAATAATTCTGATGTTTTGAAATATTATTGGCAAATTCCTATACAACAGTATTTTTTTCATTATCTAGAGAACAACGTCTGTCGGGGCAGCTAGTAATAGTGTAAGTTATAACTTGATGACATTCTATACCCAAGACTCCTAGAATTATTTGATGGGAGGAGCACCGTCCATGTAGTTACAGTCAGTATTGTCTGTCAAAAGATGCGTTTATTTATATGTTCAGACATTCGACATATCTTATATCTTTAAACGAGCAATTCTTGTAATATGAATCTCGGAAACGGCTCCAACGATTTTCATAAAATTAAGTATGCAGGGGATTTCGGGGGTGATAAATCGATCTAGCTAGGTTTCAATTTAAAAAAAATGGTTTTATCCATGTTTGAATGAGAAACAGCTACAATAACATTAGAATACAAAGGTAAATTTCGCCACTATATATACAAGACTATAATAGCTCAGATGGGACATTGGGTGATTCGGAAAGCAGAAGACCCCGGTTCGAATCCAGATGTCCTATTAGTTTTTTTTTTGTTCAAGTTTTGTACATTCTTAAAAATCCGAGCAAGGCTCGGTCGTCCGGATATTTATTACTTATATAGTAAACTATATTTTTTTTAGAATTTTGTCGTCTGGTTTTTCGGCAACTTCGCCACCGCTCGCCTGCGACACATTTATGAGAAAAAGAAAAAGCCTTGGACATCATTGACAAGTTTCAATGACTCTTTATTTCTTATTTTTTCTATATACCCCGATTTTTTCGGTACATAATCAAAAAATATATAAAAGGCCTAGAGTAAGTATTATATCGGTACAAACCATAAGTTCTCGTCGAAGCTTATCAAGCTCGTGTGCCGACGGAGGCGCCGGCTGGACTCTTCCTCTTCTCAACTCCTCCAGCTGTCTCGTCAACTCTTCCACCTTGGCCACAGCCACCGATAACTCTTTCTCCTTCTCATTGAATAAGGCCCGTATTGATTCTAGGTCACTAGCTGTAACAAAAACACCTGTTTAATAAATATTCATATATATTATTTTTGTAGCACGACAGAAGTACTTAAAAAAATTTAATAAAAATCTATACAATTTGTTATGTTTTTAAAGTGATAATCCTAACTTCTAGGATTGATACACAAATAAAATTTGAAAACAAAATTTTATGAACGATGCGGGACTCGAACCCACGACCTCTCGCATTTCGTGCGAGTGCTCTTCCAACTGAGATAACCGTTCGAGTGACGTATCGTCATAAAATCTTTTATGCTTTGTTCAACTTTAAATGTTAACTCTAAAAACGTTTAGATTTACAAGAGCGACATCTCAAGTCAATTTCCTACTATGCAAATATTGGGGTTGAGCAGGTTATCAACCGTAAAGTAGATCCTGTAGATGAAGCCACAACCTGAGAGTTGAACAAAGCATACAAGATTTTATGACGATACGCCACTCGAACGGTTAGCTCAGTTGAAAGAGCACTCGTACGGAACGCGAGAGGTCGTGGGTTCGAGTCCTGCATCGTTTATAAAATTTTGTATTCAAATTTTATTGGTGTAAAATTCTATCTCAAATACTAATTTTTAACTCCAACACCCAAATTTAAGTGGATTCGCTATATATTATGTGAAGCCTCTTTTTAGTCCAGTAATTTCACTAAATACGGCGCCGCATGAAACTAAAATACAATAATACTATTAAATAAAAAATTTCCACATTTTTAAGCCCCAAACTAATATAACGATACATTAAATGTAGTATAGGTATAAAATTTATATAATTGATATGCATTTATGAAAGGAATTAAACATATTTTTCTATCAGGAATCAAATTCGGATTTTGTAGTCAAGTTATCAACGGTGTAAGAGGTCTGTAATATGAATAATATTGCCCAGTAATAAGCACGCCGATAAACCAGTTGTATCCAGTTAAACATCTACGGGTTGAATATACATTTCAAACATAATTTATACACTCAGAAATCTTGGTGAGAATCAGTGAATAGAAACTTGGGAACTCAACACTATGAAATGAAATATGTTTCTACTATCTCTCGTACTATAAATTTACTGGGCATAGAGTAAGCTAAGCGGCTTTTTCGCAAGATCGAAAATGGAAGCTCAATATTTCCGACACACAGGCCTTCAAGATGTCAGCTTTTATTATAAAATGTATTATATTTCACTCTGAATTATAGTAGGTCTAATGGTGCAGTGTTTTACAAATTTTTGTTACGTTTTAGCATTTCTCGTATCTAATGTTATGAGGGGTAATTCGTTTTTAATTTAATAATTACTCAGTTTTTATTATTATCTGTCAGCAATCTTATACGAGTATATAAAATTCTTGTGTCCCGGTGTCTGTTACGAAACTCCTCCGAAACGGCTAAACCAGTTTGTTTGAAAATTGATACGGAATCAGCCAACATTTATTTTTCATACCCCTAAATGATTAGGGTCACCCAACCCCACATATATTTTTTATTTTTTTTATGATTTAGCATTAAAAAATACATGTAACTATAAATTTTCCCCCGACTACGATCAACACCTATTTTTGTATCGCGATTTTAATATTATCTATCCACAGATACGCAATAGAGTTGCAAGATAGCAATCTATACTAATATTATAAAGCTGCAGTGTTTGTTTGTTTGAACGCGCTAATCTCTGGTACTACTGGTCCGATTTGAATGATTCTTTCAGTGTTGGGTAGTCCATTTATCGATGAAGGCTATAGGCTATGTTTTTTATTCAAAATTAGGATCCGTAATAAAATTGCTATTTTGTAACACAAGGTGTAAAATCGAAAACCTATTTTTGCGTGCGCTGCAAAAACTATTGACAATAGAACAAAGTGATGTACAGGCTATAATATAGGCAATATTTTATTACTTATAAAACTATCGCGTGAATTATACTTTATATGGCAAAACAACGTTTGCCGGGTCGGCTAGTCAAATATAATAATTATTGTAGTACGATACATTTTACGTATGATATATTTGATAGGTCTGAGATTCGATCGTCATCTATTTTTAATACCCAAAAAATTTTAATTATTGATTTTTTTTATTACTTTATATTATTATTATCAAATCAATAAAGTAGATAATTTCAAATATCTAGGAGTCATACTTGATCAGAGGCTCTCCTGGTACCCTCACCTTGAGCAACTGGCTGAAAGAGTCAGAAAATTAATATGGGTTTTTCGCTCGCTGAGGTACGTGGTCCCAAAGAATGACAAATCTGAGAACGATAGTGATTCCTCTAACACTCTGCTAAAGAGAATATATACTGCACTAGTTGAATCCATCCTAACCTACTGCATTCCAGTGTGGGGAGGTGCTGCGAAAATAAAGTTTTTAGACATTGAGCGCTCGCAACGAGCATTGATTAAGGCCATGTATTTCAAACGTTACAGATATTCTACAGAACAACTTTACCTTGAGTGCGGTTTACTCTCTGTGAGGAAACTGTTTCTGAAACATGTTTTAATCAAAAAACATAAAGAAGTACCATATCTCGTAAATAATAAACAAAGTAGGAGGCAACCTAACGTAACTAAAGTCCCTCGAACAAAAACAAAGTTTGCTAGCGCACAGTACAATAGTCTCTCAGCTCAAATTTACAATAAAATAAATAAAAAACTACATATCCACTCAAAACAATATAACGATTGTAAAAAAATCGTAGAGAAGTGGTTAAAGTCTCTCGACTATGAGGCAACGGAGATTTTACTTAAACAACTTAAATAATGTACAGAGTATAATAACTTATCCAATGTTTACATAGATCAGACAGAAAATATTCCACACGCACTTAACATATATACACGCACACAACACTCACAAAAACACACAGTATCGCACGCACACACACACTCACACATAGTTACACATATTTATCATTTATGTTTATAATAATAAAAAGTGACTTACATGTTCGATAAGAATTAAAAATCGTAATTGTAAATCTGTGTCGCTGTAATTGTTAAGGTGTTCAAAAGTAACTTTCCAAATATTTAAATTGTTAATTTATATTCATTTCATAACCTTTTTAAATTTATATTCATTTCATAACTTTATTATTATTTCACCACCATGTCAATAAAACTTTTGTTAAATATAACACATTGCTGAATTGGAAGAGCGGAGACACCTGGTACAGGCATTATTTGCTTAAAAGGTGACTCCGGCCACTAGCTGCTGTAAACTATGATTTTAAGAGAAATAAATTATTATTAATTAAATAAAAATTAAATTAATATGGCAATGTATGCTGGGTCAGCTAGAATTACTATTAATTAATAATAGTTCAATCATTGAAATAGCCTTCCCTGTAAGTATAAAGCAGTCATTTGATTCTTAAGCAAGCACTCAAAGAACTTTTTTGTTGTACATTTTTCTATTATACTGTAAAAACAAATACATCGTCAAATAATATTTTTTGAGTACTTATTTATAAATAAGTAACTAAGTACAAATCCTCTTCAATTAACTCGAAATAACCATTTATAACCACACGTTTGAACACCACCGGAGTAAATAAAATACCGAAAATCTCCGTGTGGTAACTATCAAAAATGTTAATATTAAAAACTATTTCAAAACATAAAACGTAATTCTATATTAATTAAAATTTCAAATCCCAGTACATTTTTATATGCGAGCTTAAAGGAAAAATTCACCAACCTTAAATATTCACTCGACGTCTACCCCTCACGCATCATTGAAAGACTTTAGGCGTTACATTCGCAATAACAATAGGCGCCTTTTGGATCGTAAGTAATCACAAAACTGATGAACCAATTTTATCGAAAATCAGCTGCTTTTTGTTTCATAGATGAATATACTGGCTGTACTATATATAAGAGAATCTTTAAACGTGATTTTTTAGATAATTCCAAATTTTTAAAGCTTAAGTTTTAAACTATTAATTAAGTTATATTTTTTTGTTATTTGAATAATGTCTTTAAATATTCTTCAATATATGGAGCACTTCATACAGTTTAGTATTGTATCCTATCCTATCTATCACCCACATCCAAAGTTTAATTATACCACACTCGAAAGGTAAAAAATCAAAGAAAATTTAAGTTTCAATTTATGCGCTCGCTGGAGGGTAACACCACCATTTGCGAAAGTTTATTGAATTAGGCGGAAATCAATAACTATCGAAACGTTATGAGATTTTCTTGAATCAACGATTCCGCTAAAATTTGTCTTCACCAATTCGACACGTGTTTCATCTCTACAAGAGGCATCTTCAGGAGATATTGACTCGTCGAACTTTGACTTCTATTTACGTAACATTTTACTTAAATGTTTTCAATTGATGAAACTCGATGCTGAATATTTTTAGTGTTATAATGTTAGATGAATTACATGCCAATATTGATGTAATAAGTAGTAATTATTTGAAAAAATATTTTCTCATATTCGACAAGTAGTTAATTTAGCGCGTTTAAAACATACAAGAACTCCAACAGAGCCATACCATAGATACGTAAATAATAAATCTTCAATCAGACTAAGTGAAGTGATTATTCCGTTCATTTGAATCTACAAATAAATGGTAACTCCCAAAAATATCGTTAATAACTTCAGTACATAAATCAAATCAAATCCAACTCACTTTATTCATGTAGGTCACGGAAATTACTCTTATAAATGTCAAAAGAAAAAAAATCTACAGCTGCTAAAAGTAAAGGGTTGATGGTAATGAGAAGAAGTAGTAAGAAACACATTGCCACTCTTTAAATTCAAGATTAAAATTTTAATCCTTTTACAAATCATTTCAATTAAAATATATGTAAAGTGTTGCAACAAACATACTCAAAGGTCAAATAGTCAATGCCTTACACGAGTAAGTTAAAAAAAGTAAATGTAAATTAATACAAAACAAAAGTTATTCAGTGTAGTAGTTGCATAATCCACACATACAGTAAATAAATAAAGGTATTTTGCATAACATAACGAAATACAGAAAATCATTTACTAACCCAGAACACGTTGGATTTGAACCTATTCGTGGTTCTACGTAAATCCTATAAAGCAAGTTACTAAAATAACCCTCAAACTTATTAATGTTCAATTCTGCCCAGTCTGAATAAGAATAGGTTTGAAGAATAATCGATACAATTCGTGCGTGACTGGGAACCGTGTCACTTGGAGTCTGGTGCCGCCAACGACAGATATTCCAGCAACTCTTGAATTTCAATAACTCCGTACTGGGCAATTTAGTTCCACTTTCATTGTATTATGTAATATCTACCGTCGTTTTATTCTGGTTTGTAAAATATTCAAAAGCAATAGATGCTTTCTGTATTGTTACAAAGAATAAAAATATATTTTATGACTCTAAGGGTAGAAATGTATATGAATGAATATAGCCCGACCAATCTGAAAAAAGTGTGTGTGCACCTATGTATGCACGCAAGAAGTTATACTTCTTTGGCCTAACGAAGCAAAAAGCATTAAAATGATTTATTATTCGTGCTATTCTACGTTTTTAGAAACAACAATTTTGTACAAATCTTGCAAAGATGGCTTTGACAATTAAAAATTAAATAATGAATACGGCTGTATGGGCTTGAACCCTTTGCCTGTCGTAATAATGGACGAAGAAACCAAAAAAAAAAAAAAACTAATGACGCAAGCGTCAGAAAATTTTAGGAACCAACTTCAAAACGGGCCTTAAGAAGTATAACTTCAATAATACTCACACGTTTTTATTGATGCAATTTCAAAAAAAATTACATAAATATAATTGTGAAAACACAATTTTTTTTGTAAGGCAACAAAAGACAATAGGAAAAATGCATTTCCGCCGCAAAATATCGGTGGTATTACAGACAATGCACTGAGATGCGACGCCTGTAAATCTAAGAATGACAGGTGCAGTGATACGCCCCACCGCTCTTCCCAATCAAGCTAACCGTCCGCATGCCGCATGATCCGTGAATCTTGATATTTTTATTTAACTCTGGAGTTCTGGTGCCATCTACAGGATTTACGTTACAGTTGATAACCTGCTCAAACCCTATGATAATTTTTCTAATCAAATTAACTCTTTCAAACACTCTCACTTTCTTTCTCTCTAAAGTTATTTTATTTTTAAGTAATCCCTCACATCTGAGGTTAAATATATAAATTTAATTTACACCAATAAGTTTGTAACAAATAGTATTTTCTTTGATTAACGCGAGTGTTACACATTTAAATAAAACACATTTAATGGATTAAAACGCGTGTAATTGTAACTGTGTTTTTAAATTAAATTTTTACGTAAGAGTTACATTTTTATTTTTATTTTAGTTAACCCGACGTTTCAAGACCTTACCAGATCTCCTCCACCAAAACACAGTCACAATTTCATGCGTTTTAATACTTTAAAAGTGTTTTATTTAATTGTAACAAATTGTTATGATTGTAATTATATTGCAATACGCTACACCCTAAATTCATCTTATTTTCATTGTTACGGGCGGCAATTAAATTAATATTATTAAGAAATTCAAAGAGATTTTTGTGATAACTCTACTATTTACTATTTATAATGATATTCGAATTGTTATGAAAAATCTTATATAACCAAGTCGTGTTGTTAAAAAGTTTTATACTAAAAACCCGATTATGTTTATACTTAGATACGAAACACACCGCGATATATTCCTTTATTATGATCCAGAATCCAATCTAAGTAACAACCGAGTCGGAAAACTATATCCCGTTACTAGCAGTTTATTTTTATTATCGTTCTTAGAACACTCATCTTGTAAAATCTTTTTGGGAAACAGAGATTTCTTTAAGTAATTGGATACTGCGTGAATTTGATTCGAAGCCTTTCTTAAATTGAACAATTTATTTAGATCGAGTTCCGATTTGAATTGATCAACGAATTTAAATAAAAGAAGCGAATGAACAAGTCACATTATTTAATAAATATTTGGAACAGCTCGATCAAATTCTTTAAATCGTGTGTCGTTAAAATCATTTATTATCAAATAAATGATTCCTTTAAAAATACTTACGGTGTCAAATAAATTATAGCTTCGGCAACAAATGGCACACTGAGAGAGAAGAAACGGTGCAAGAAACTCTTTCATAACGGTTCAGGATTTCCCCCAGTTTTTCACCAAAAGTTTTTTTTTGTAGAGTAAAATTTAAAGGAATATTAACTGTTTTCCAACTCGGATGGGCAGCGTTCGGGAAGTTCCGTAAAATCTTCTCGCACAAAATGCCACAGTGTGTGAAGACGAAGGTTTTTAACCAGTGCGTGCTGCCAGTGTTGAAATACGGAACGCAGACGTGGTCGCTAACTATGGGCCTGATGAGGAAGCTCATTGTTGCTCAGAGGTCAATAGAGGGGGCTATGCTCGAAGTTTGCCTGTGAGATCGAGTCAGAAATGAAGAGATCCATAGGAAAACCAAGGTCACCGACATAGCACAGATGGTAGCGAAACTGAAGTGGCAGTGCGCAGGGCACATGGCTCGACGGACAGCTAGCCGTTGGGGCAGTGAAGTCCTCGAATGGCGACCACGTAGAAAACTTGTAAACTAAATGAGATTTCAAGTATCTGGTCAAGATCGGTGGAATACGTTCGATGAGGGCAGCGCAGGATCGATCGTCATGCGATCTTTGGGGGAGGAATTTGTCCAGCAGTGGACGTCTTCCGGTTGAAATGATAACCGGTTTCAAATTATTTCACCCATAGAATGATATAGTCCAATTATAACTGAGTGACATAGGCAGTATTTTACTTACGCACGTGCAATATTATAAGAATATGAAAATATCGTAAGTAGGTAATGTAATATTGGTTGTAACACTTTGATGTCTTTGATGTTAAAAGGAAGCAATTTATATTTTTACATTCAAATTCAGCCTGAATTTGTTGGCTAAAAAAGAACACGAGGAAACAGTGGTCGTGTAAATTCTATCAGTAATATGTAATTTTTCACTTTTGACTTTGACTTTAGCTACATGAAAAACATCAGATTTTTTCTAATATAGGTAGGTATATTTATATTTTATGACAGATGAACAAATTTTGTAGCAATCAGTTTTATTATGGTACAAGATATTTAACGATGGCTAATTTAGAATTAGCCATCTTATTTTATAGACATATATTTTTATGGCGACTATAATACTCAAATGAAACTTTTATGAAAGGGCTGATACTTGTATTACCCCCATGCGCTGGAAGGACAAAACCTTGGCATATTAAGATATGACTGACGTCAGTTTGTAAAGGGTTTTTTTTGATTGGTTATTCTTGACAGGAGCTGAACGTCACTAAGATGGCCGCGTGTTTCCAAATCAACACGCGGGGATTATATATCTGGTGGGGAAAAAGGGAGGCCCGTTATTACCTTAACCGTCTTGGAAACAGCCGCAATATAATAATAATAACACTATGACACTAGCTGTAACCATTTTGTCTTTATCAACAAAGATGTAGTTCTGCTTCGGGATCAAGCTCACAACATTTTAGTTTGGATTTCGAAGTTTGGTAATACTCGTAACGAAGGCAAAGCATCAATATATTGTATCTCTCTGATCCCGAACATTTCTAGTTCATCTATATTTGGCATTCGTGCATGAATAAGTAATACTAGAGCCACATATTGTTCGTAAGTTTCGTAATATATATTCTGCGATTTGTTTATTAAGAAACTAGTTGACCCGACAGACTTTGTTCTGTTCATAATAAAAAAAAACTCTTGCGGATGAAATTTTGGAAAATCCGTTCTTAGCTAACCTCTACTCGGTGAAAAGAATATTCATACCCACTTCAAACTTTCAAGTCTTTAGCTCTAGTTGTTCCAGAGATATCGTGATGAGTGACTATTTACGTGGAAATCTCTTATATATATATACTTTCTTTATATAACTTTCAAGGATTGGCCTTAAGATATATTGTTCTGTTTTGTATACAGTAGTATATAACTTTTTTCCCCCCTCGATGAAAAGCTCACTTTTAGTCCCTGTAACAAGGGAGAAAAGTGGCGGATTCTCTCCCGGCGAGACGACTTTTGTTCCTCGTACCAGGGACTTAACGTAGCTTTACATCCAGATGGGAAAAAAAAATCGTATACGCACCACGTGAGATAAGTCGGACATTTTCAATATTCCGTGGGTGAGAATGACTTACTTTTCTGCCTCGGTGC
This sequence comes from Leptidea juvernica, assembly GCA_949711755.1. Classification (NCBI taxonomy): domain Eukaryota; kingdom Metazoa; phylum Arthropoda; class Insecta; order Lepidoptera; family Pieridae; genus Leptidea; species Leptidea juvernica. Next base: position 6,551,802 of record CATIXQ010000033.1, read on the forward strand.
GTAATATACTATTAAAAAGATCGGATATGTTTAGTTTATAATTTTAACGAGCCTGTTGACGAAGCTCCTTCAAAGGCCATAAAGTGTGTGTGACAATTTTAATAGTGTCAACGAGATTCTATTATCAAGGGCTACATCATATTATGCACCTGCGTCTGATCTATGACACGTTATTACGACGATTTTGTTCAACCTTAATAATTGATGTATCTCTTGAACCAAATATATTAAATTAAAGAAGATTCTTAGGGCTATATTTCACCAAGACACCATGGTGGCGCAACCAGTAACTAGACATCATACAGACCCCAGAGTCAAGACGCGTCCGAGCTGTACGCACGACCAAATCGACATCACGTAAGCTATAGAGTAGACTATAGAGTAAACTATAGAGCTATATATATTTTATTGCTATACTGGTTGCACCTTCGTAGTGTCTCGGCGAAATATAGCTCTAAAAGAATAAAGCGGGAAGAAAAAACGAGTTAATGTTATAAGTACCTACTCAAATGTCAAAATTAAAATAATGCGAAAATAATAATTAAATTGGAGTTTCTAACACCATTACATTTCAAGAGTATGAGTTAATATCAAGAATAATAAAAGAATACTAAGCGACTACTTATTTGTAAATATGAGGAAAATGTAAGTGGAAAACTTTCGACAAAATTACCTGTCCAAAACCAAGATCATTGTCAAATTATTTTGTCCAATTCCCAGTGTGCTTGATGTAAGAATACAATTCACAAACGGACCATAAGCCGGCGGCAATTTCCAATCATTTCTAACAATCGCAACGTCCGAGAGGCTATTCAAATACCCGGCGTGTCATATCTGGCCGCAAAGTCTCGTCCACAGCTAGGATTGGCCTGATATTAATTGGGGACCAGAAACAGCTTCCAATCTCGTAAGCTCAATAGATTAGTTGACAAGCAATTGTTACGCAAGATTTTCACCACCAACCTAGCTATAATAAACATTGGTAGATCCGTTATAAGTAGTTTTTGAAACGTTATGGATTATCACAATACACTTGTCGACATGTCAACTTGATAGGTTGATCGATGAGAAAAATTTGAAAAAATCAACAATCTCGACATTCATGTGGGTTTATGACTCAAAAGATTTACGGTCGATTCCAACATTCAATGGCAGTTCTAAAATGGCCTGTAATTAATACTTTTGCCTTTTTACTACGTATGGCATTTCAATCCAATCAATCTAATGTATGTTTTGATGATCTTTTTATGTAACAGGAAGACTATTCCACCTTCGCACGACACGCCACAAGTTAGGATATCATCCCCACCATCTCCACAGGTCCTCCACAGTGCGGTTTTCAAGGAGCTTTCTTCCTCGTACTACGAAGCTGTCGAATTAGCTTCCTTGTGCGGTGTTTCCGGGACGATACGACATGGGTACCTTGAAAAAAAACCGCGTACACCTTCCTTAAAGGCCGGCAACGCTCTTGTGATTCCTCTGGTGTTGCAAGAGAATGTGGGCGGCGGTGATCACTTAACACCAGGTGACCCGTACGCTCGTTTGTCCTCCTATTCCATAAAAAAAAGACTAAAATGTCATCTGATGGAATGAGATCACTGCGCCCATAATCTCTTGTAAAAATTAGTAAAAGCGTTGCCGACCAAATAAAGCGTCGAATTTACGTACATAGGAGTTCAAGAACCGAAAAGTAGTGGTTCGTGGTTGTCGAGGATCGAACCGGGAGCGCCGTTGTTCACCACGGCGTCTCCAATACTCAAGTCAACGGTTCTACCTATATTAGGCCACTTTTTTCAACCTATCTATGGGAATGACGTATTAGTTTTTGTATGAATGTGACGAATATGACAATTGTGCGTCTCATTTATCTACTACTAGCTGATGCCTGCGACTTCGTCTGCGAAGTTAAGTGGTTTTTTTTAAATATTAAAGCAAGTTTAGAATTAAAGATTATCTCATGTCCTATTCCAGTTCCGGTTCCCGTTTTCGCTTCCGTTCCCAATATATGAATCTTATTTCGAGGTAAATTGCTGTGGCAAACAAATCCTACTATTCGAATAGTTGTGGTTACAGCTCATCGACGTGAATTTCAGTTTTTCACAAATCCCGCGGGAGCCATGGATTCTTCCGGGATAAAATGTGTCCTATGTCCTTTCCCAAGCTCTAGTCTATCGCTGTACCAAATTTCATCGAAATCGGTTCAGTAGCTCTGGGGGAAAAGAGTAACAATGCAACAAAATAAAAATATGCAACAAACTTACATTGACATTTATAATAGTAGTAGGAATATGGATTTGGCAATTGAGATTGATATGCAGAGCGATGTACGTTGATATAAAATCGTAATTGTAAATAAGCTAAGCTAATGGTCGGATAATGAATGCGCCCGTAACACAATTCAACAGAAAAACAATCATTCAAATTGAAATACGTACCGACTGGGGTCAGTCAGCATTTTCTATCTAATTTTTATATATGAATGATTACGATTCGTATATTCATTATTAAAGGAACCCTCATAAATTTTCAAATACCAAATTATAAAAACAGAATAAGAACTGAAGAATAGAGGTATATATCGTTGAAATTTGATTTAAAAAGCGTTCATGACAATCTTAATATAAAAATGAATTGCTGTTCGTTAGTCTCGCTAAAACTCGAGAACGGCTGGACCGATTTGGCTAATTTTGGTCTTGAATTATTTGTGGAAGTACAGGGAAGGTTTAAAAGGTGAAATAAAAACAACAAATTTGTTTTTCCTTTAATGCGTACCCCATAGAATGTATTGACGCAACGGTTTGACAGTAATGCTGTGAAACAATTTTTATTACAACAACAGGGTGAATTTTTACGAAGCAATTCTTGATGTTATGATATATTATTGACAAATTCATAAAAAAAACATTATTTTATTTATTATATACAGAACAACGTCTGTCGGGTCAGCTAGTTAAGAAATACAAATTGATTATGTAAGATTGCATAGCTTGTTAGTTAAGAATTGTAAGGCATGCCTTATAAATCTTAAACCATGATTGACCTATTTAATATACTCTCGGCAAGTGCTTTTAACTCTATTATTATTCCTCTGCGGAGTCAGATATATTTCTGTCAACTTTAACGTGAAGGTATTTATCAAAACGAAGACTTGTTTCCAAGATGACAACAAGAATCACTACTTCCAAGTTTCACAGCGTTTAAAGTGCTTTACATTTCAGATCAGATTTTAATTTTAAAAATGCTGACATTTAAAATTGTTAATCAGAAACAATTAGTTTTAATACAATCAAAAATTTCATTTCAATTTACGGCCGTTTTCAATAACGTATCTTAAGTTACATTAAAAATTAATGACAAGATCTTATCTATCCATAGTTATATCCAATATTGTATATATTATTAGTCATAGTCCAATGCTATCTGTCGATCGGTTATTGAAATGTAAGTAACCGTAAAAGGATAGATTTGTCTAACTCTAGTAAGTTAAACTAAGGTTACATAGGTTATTGAAAATGGCCGTTAATAGACAGACTTTTTAAAAACTAATGGATGTCTGTCAAACTACATATTCCTATGGTAAAAACAATTAACAGTTTTATTGAAACATCTGTCTGATAGCCTCCATTATTTGTGACCATATTGTCACAGGTGTAACTTAGAGCTTAGACCTTGCAAAAACTCTGTTGTATTTTGGACATTTTTATTTGGATCGAAAAGAGAAAATTACAGATTACAATGACGTCACAGCCCGCTTACGATCGCTGCCTCTGTTGCAAGTGATAAAGATTTAATGTCGAGATTTCTAATAACAATTTTGTATTACTTTTACGTTTTATTGTTTTTTCGCATAGCTATAGGAAAACATTAATTCTGCACGTTTATTATTATATATTTGTCTTAATATTATATCTTAAAACGAGCAATTCTTGTATATAAATATATATTATATAATCTAAATCTCGGAAACGGCTCCAACGATTTTAATGAAAATTACTACACAGGTAGTTTCGCGGGCGAGAAATAGATCCAGCTAGGTTTAAATTTTAAAAAATGTAGTTTTATCCGTGTTTTAATGAGAAACTGCTACAGTAACATTAGAATACATAGGTAAATTTTGCATTCTAAATACAAGGCTATAAAAGTCGCTCAGTCGTCCAGGTACTTAGTCATTAATAAAATAAATCGGTGTATGCTTGCCTCTCAATAATCCGTTTTGTTTGTGAAAAATTTGTCATAACATCGGCACTGGTGTAACAATATATGATCCTTGAAAGGCTGGATAGGCCTCTGAACAACAGCAGCTTTAACCTGAACCTTTCCGCAAGACTCAAAACCTAATTTAATCTATTTTTTCCACCATTATTAATTTTTGCCGTAAAAACAGCAAAAGGTTCTATTTCTTATATCGTGTATGTGTCAATATTTTTTTTTTAATTATTATGGTGATCCTGGTTGAGATAGAAGGCTCACAACGTGTGGAAACTTCCAAGAAAATCAGACGACTTTAAGCATCTGAAAATCACGACCAAAGATTCCTTTAGATACATTTCGATCCACAGATACTGGCGGAACTAATATAAAGCGTATAAAAAAGAACTTTACATCCCGGAAAAATTCCGCGCTCTGAATTTTATTCCACGCATTTTCAGCTGCCATTCTCACATAACCCTTCCCGGATTTAGTAAATCGGATCGTGCAACACTGGCTTATAGATCTGATTTAGTTTTAGCTACGTTTGCGTTATCAGTTTTATAACTCAATATAAAATTATTACGATACTTTGCTGTTACGCCTTTTGCTTGTGATCTAAGAGTCACTTGAATATACAATTTTCGTCGTACAAACAATAACGTGTTACATTCAAGGGAGGTAGAGATTCAGGACCTCTATTTCTGCGTTCCAGATATACATCCAGCAATCATTCTAGTTTCACAAATGGTCTGCACCATACCTATCAAGATGTGAAGATTGATATAAAAAATTAACATAAATGATACCACACTTAAGGGAAAGAGTAAGCAGAAAACACGCAAACATGGTGTTTTAGACAAGTTTTGTGGTGAAAGTATAGCATTTCGAGCTATGAACACTATTTAATCCTGTTTCACATATCTTTAAGTCTTATTTTTAGGTTGCTAATGCTTGCTGTTAGTTATACGGGTAGTTAACACTGCCGAGCCTTTTTGAACTACCACTTTTCTTTGAAGTTAAACAAGTTTTTGGCATGGCGCGACGCATTTTTTTGTTACTTCTCTCAGAAAAGTTATTCTTATAGCTTGTACTTTCTTGTGTAGGTTCATTTATTCATATTAGTAGTGAATAACGAGGATTGTAAGCATATAAACTGTTTTCCACGCAAGAATTTTGAAAATATTGGCTTTGTTACATAGATGGCGGGCCGGCAGCCGTTAACTCATATCGCTCAAGGTCGCTGGCATTTAGTGTCGCCTTAAGTCAACAGGTCACCTTGGTAGGTGAACTACTGAAAATCAGTCTTGGAATTGGGGTGATCCTTATTTCAATTCCAAAAATGCTGAGTGAGCATGAGCAAAAATTATGAATATTAATATGTTTTGTATCGTCATGAATTAATGCATACTTTATTTTGCGAATGGGACATTCACCACCAAGTGAAATAGGTAAATAATTGTAATGCACTTATATCATAAAAAACTTTTTACAAAAAAAATATCAAACAAGCATACACACTTCAAAAAAAGGTAACTTAAAAGTGAAATATAAATCTACTCACCACAAGTGACAAGTTGAAAGAAGTAGGATTTATAATAGATTGGTGTTATTCTTCTATATAAGAAATATAAAGACAAGTCGCAATATTAAATAATAGTCGCAATATTATATATTAGTCCTCTACGATTGAAAAATTAGAACTTCGTTTTAAAAATATGTTCTGGCTTCTAGGAAGACATTCTAAGATATCACTACAAAATAAAATTTTATTGTACAAGCAAGTCCTTATGCCTGTATGGACTAATGGGATCCAGCTGTGGGGCTGCACCAAAAAAACAAATATTCAATTCATACAACGCTTCCAGAATAAAGTATTAAGGGAAATTGTGAACGCACCTTGGTACATTCGAAACAGGGCTTAGGCTGGACCGATTTTGATGAGATTTTTGTGTGTTCCAGTGAATTTGAGATTGATGTGTGTCTTCAGGTGGATTCGAGAATGAATTTAGATTCACAACAATTAAACTACCTCCTAAACGTCTGGACCGAATTTGATGATTTTTTTGTTTGTTTCAGCGAATTTGAGATTAGTTTAGATTCTCAATTCCGTCCATATAATATAATTCTCCTGCTCATGTGTATTTTAGTGAACTCCGATTTTTCAAATTTAAGACGTGTGTACAGGACAACGTCTGTTGGGTCCACTAGTACAATATAAAAATAGTGATATTATAAAAGACACGTGAACAAAGTCACTCCCCCTAAATGACAAATTCTTTGGTTAATCTATCTAGCAGTTTAAGTTAAAGTAGAATTAACTACTTCTTTGTCTAAGTAAAGGCTTGATTGTAATGCGAGTGGGGCAACATTTTATTAAGTATATCGGTATGTTCCCTAAAGGAAAGAAACTAAATGAGTCCCCTACGGACTTAAAATAATAAATATGTACCATTAAAATAACACACAAGAAAAAAAAATCATTATTAACCTTAATACTTTACGAGTACTCTGTTATAAGGCTTCAGTGTAACAAGCAAAGCTGTTGTTATTGATTGTAACAGCCTTCGTTGGAAAGTTCAATTAATACTTAATGAAAATATTGATTTTACGTCTATGAACTGTTTAATTATTACAATGTTCATTATTTTATATCAGATCCATTTATGGCACTTGATATTAAAGACTTCAACCATTGTAATCCTCTTATATACAAAATTCTCGTGTTCTGGTGTTTGTTACCAAACTCCTCCAAAACGGCTAAATTTGTATGAAATTTCATGTGCATATCGGGTCGGTCTGAGAATCGACCAACATCTATTTTTCATACCCCTAAGTATATTTTTTTTATTATGATTCAGCATTAAAAATACAAACAACTTAAAATTTTTAAGCGTTACAGAGAGTTGTAAGATGACAATCGAACATAAAAATTATCGTAGAACGATATATTTTATGCAGGATATATTTGGTAGGTCTGAGAATCGGTGGTCACCTATTTTTATACCCCAAAATTTTTAATTATTGTTTTTTTTTTATTTCTTTATATGGCAATACAACGTTTGCTGTGTCTGATAGTATTATAAAAAATTTGCATTTTAAATTAAAAATAATGTAAAAAAAGTGTATTAATTATTTTGATTAAACCACCATGTTTGAAAAACGCAAGCTTGTCTTTTCTCTGTCACTTTATAAAAGTATTAATTAATTTATAGACGTTATAAAATATTACGTTAAATTTATAATAATACAAAGGTTTCAAATCTCAAAGGGGTCATTGTCATTAGGCCTGAGTAAGATATGACTTAATTAGGTAAGTAAGGGCGGGCTCTAGAGGGTAGTTATATATTTGAAGATAACATCCGCGCCTCTCCCATCATTATGATTGTTTAAGTTGACTTTGATGCTGAAATAATGGTACTTCATGCAAGTAATACATTTAAAGTATAATTTACTTAAAAATATCTTGCAGATTACACTTTCAATTGTGATGTACCTATGTAATATATACATACGAATCTGAGTTTGTTTGTTTGTTACGCTGTCACGCGTGAACTACTCAACTGCGTGATCGGACCTGAGTTCTTTAGCATTGCTTAAGTATTGCTTTTTTCTTGCTGTGAACCCCAGTTCCTAAGAAGCCAATTTGGCATTGCCTTCCAGATGACCACGGAGTTGGCAATCGCTTCAGGACCCAGTATACTAGGCGATAAATTAGGGTAGTTTTATTGAAGACCGACACACAAAATTGGGGTTTTTAAGTGCTTAACGCGTAAAGTTAGTCTTCTGGAGGTTCAAATGAATATATTATTATCTTATTCCGCGACTTTCTCAAGACCTTCTTATTCTATTTATAAATATATATTAAACTAGCTGACCCGACAGACGTTGTTCTGTAGATAATTAAAAAAAACTGTTTTATAGAAATTTGCCAATAATATTTCAAAACATCAAGAATTATTTCGTAAGAAATGCTCCCTGTTCTTATAATGAAATTGTTTCACAGCAGAACTGTCAAACCGTGCGTCAATAAAGTCTCTCACAGAAAATATGTCCATACAAAACAAATATTGGAAAAAAAAATAATTATGGGTCCCAAATCGAAATAAAAATCTATCTATATATCTCTCAAGTTGGACTAAACTGCACTTCATAAAGTAATCCCCATTAAAATCCGATTATTAGTTTAGGAGTTCATCGCGGACAAACAACGTGTCAAGTAATTTATATATATTAGATTATAGTATACTTACTTAATGCTATGTTAGTTTGTTTATTTCTATCGAGTTGACCTCGTAACGCTCTTAGTCTTCGCAGCTTTTGTTCTTGGGCCTCTACTCGTTCGCGCAACCTTCGAAGCCTCTCCCCTTCTACAGCCACCTGTCACAAAAAAAATTTAAATTTAAAATGACCTCCAATAGAAAGAGATGGCGACAAGTCGTGAGATGTGAGGGGTGTTACATCTGCCCCTGATAACAAAACTAAACTTTAAAGTTATGATTCTTATATTTTAAACTTTTGACAATATTATGTTTGCTTTTTAACAGACTTCAAAAAAGACAAGGTCCTCAATTCGTCGGTATGTTCTTTTTTTTTGTTTGTTACCTCAGAACTTTTGACTGGGTGAACCGATTTTGAAAATTATATTTTATTTGAAAGCTGGTACTTCCCTAGTGGTCCCATTGCAATTTGGTTCATATCTGACAATGGCATCCATGATAAAACCATAACCATAAACCATCTTAAATTTGCTATAAGTATAATAAATAAATCGTAATTAGAATTAGATTAATTAATTAGATTGTATAAAGATACGCAATTATTTTTATACTTTTAAGTTTAAGAATAGTGTTTTTGAAGTCGGTTCTTTTTTGTTAATATTTATTTATATAAACCATTGGAGAAATAATATCGGATTCATGTGATAGTTGGTGATGCCGCCATTAGAGTTTTTTAAGAGTGACTGAACATGCAAATGATGAGAGACAATATCTGCCAAAATAAAAGATATTATGACCTTTATAAAAAAATGCAGTGAAAAAGCAAAAAGGTACGACCACTTTGTTATCACACAGCGCTTGTCTCTCTGAGGCTAAAAATCTTACATGAGTAAGGCTCAAGAGGTGGTAGGTACCTACCGACACATAAGACACACATGTAACACATAAGGAATATCCTAAGACGAACACTTGACATACAACTAGTTTGAATATATCTATATTATTATTATAATAACGGGTACTTACAAAAATAAATAAAATGTATATTAGTTGTGATAAACAATACATATATATGTATCTAAAACCATTATTATACCATATTTACAATACGATGACTATATAAAATCAAAAAAAATTAACTACGTTTAAAAAAAACCGACTTCAAAAACTGAAAAGTATTAAATAACTAAAAATTTAATTTAATACACCTCTTATGCAAACCTTTACCCTTAATATTAATAAAATACTATTATTTATATGTGCTACCTATTGATAAGTTTTAAGTCAGTGCCAAGCCCTAAACAAAATAAAACTTAATATTATAAACAGCTTACTTACTGTAATTATTCAGGTTGTCAGCCCACGCGTGTGTGTCCGCTTGGGTTGTTTTGTTCTAGATGTAGCTATCGCGCTCAAAGTCATGCGTTGCGAGTGTAGGTAACTTTATTACATTTGGCTTGGCACCGACTTCAAAGCTATCAATATGTGTTTATTTTTTATTTTTTACGTTTTAGTGTCAGTTAATAATAATATATAATCAACCTGAAATCAAACTCCAAAAAAAGCCGTACACAGAAAACAATTATGTCATCCAGGTAGACGAAAATTTTCATATAAATGTTCATAAAATGAAAACTACTGGGACCAAATGGAATCGATTTCACATCAAACAAAAGGAGAATTATGTAAACCGGATCATAAATCTCAGAGTAATCGGTGCACATACATAAAAAAAAACCGATCGAATTGATAACCTCCTCCTTTTTGAAGTCGGTTAAAAACTATCATTACGTGGAAGCGTAACAAGAATACTGGCAGCATTTCCGCATTGGATAGCTAGGCTGATCCGTTGACCGAAATAGCTGCCAGCACTTGGGTCTCCAGTAGCCTTATTGAGGCGCGAAGATAGTATTTTGAAAATTCTACGCGCCTCTGGGCCCCACGGGCCAAGTGTCTCGACACCAAACGGCACAAAGATGTATGACGCACTGAGGGCAACATATTTGCGACGCTTGCTTCTTCAGCAGTCGAAGCAGCAGCCCCAGCACGAACTGACGTAAATTGAACTTGAAGAAGGAGCCAGAGTATCGACGCAAGTCGCGTCCCACACCAGCGTCGTGTAAATGTATATTGTAAGTAATAATAATTGCTATGTAAAAATCACTCGATGATGAATGTTTAAAAACATAAACAAGTATCAACTTGCAAATCAAAATCAGTTTATTCATGTAGGTCACGGAAATAACACTTATGAATGTCAAAAAAAGTAAAATATTTATCTTATTGAATCTACCGCTACTTCGTAAAGGGTTGAGCTGATGAGAAGAAGTAGCAAGAAACTCATTGCCATTCTTTTAAATCAAGATTTACATTTACATCGATTTACAAATCGTTTCAAATATAATATGTAAAATGTAAAAATGATGCAACAAAAACACTCAAACGTCAAATATTCAATGTCTTACACGAGTAAGTCAAAAAAGTAAATGTAAATTAACACAAAAGTTATTAAGTACAGTAGCTGCATCATCCACATACACCGTAAATAAATAAAGGTATTCTGTGAGCATTTTACAAGCGATTATAAATAAATAAATATGTATATATATCCTTTCATCTTTGAAATAATAAATATATTTTTCTTACAAATGATATCTAAAGCAAACGACACTTTATCCGCTCCAAAAAGCCGACAATGCCAAGCTTGTTATATTATATGAGTATTTATTGCGAGCGAAAAGTTTACTCCTAGTGTAACGATAAATATCGCATTAGGGAAGCAGGCGCGGCAACGGACCTCCTTTCTTGAGATTTATTAAGTCCGGTACGAAAATTATTTTCACTAAATCTTTATAATGTTTTATATTGTAATCGTGGCTGAATGCTACAATGGGTTTCATTTACCGATTTTTCTTGATGAGTAGGTATCACAGTAGTGTGTGGTATTCAGACAATTTTATAACATATTTTGCATGTCAATTGACGAAACATATTGGATTATCAATAATATTATGTTAACATTCAGTTAAGTTCAGTTAAGTGTTCAGTATAATAATGCGTTCAGAATGTTATTGGGGCTGCCACAATACTGCACCGCGTCGGGGATGTTTGCTGAGGCACGCGTACTTTTATTGTTTTTACGCGACTATGCGAAAGCGGTGTACGTTCCTGTTGAGTAGGGTCCGGGCTAGCCCCAATGGTATTCTGAGGGCATTTTCTCACAGGTTCGATTGTCAGTACCTGAACCACTGCTGTTTGATACATGTGCTGACAAGTCGGTCCTAGATTAGGAAGGTTTAGATTTTAAGATATCTTGTACTAACACTAGGTTTTAAGGTATTTTGTTACTAACACATTATGATCCTTTGTTGGTCGAAATAATGAATTTATTATTATTATTATTAAGCAAATAAAATTTCGTTTCATTTCATGAGTATCTTATATTAATACTAGCGTACCCGACAGACGTTGTCCTGTACACACGTTTAAAATTTGAAAAATCGTTCCAGATGTTAGGAGGAGTTCACTAACATACGTAGGAGAATTATATGTCGACTGCATTGAGAATCTAAACCAATCTCAAATTCATTAAAACACTTTTAAAAAAATCATCAAAATCGGGCCAGCCTTAAGGAGGTAGTTCAGTTACAACAGACGCACAAAAGAAATATACATATATTAAGATAATATAATTACAACTATGAATTACGCAGGTTCCTTTTAACCTGACAGATCCCCTCCCTTAGTCGACTCAAACCAACTTTACCCGAAAGAGAACGTTACATATCTCATTTAATACCCAATGAACAAAGAGCTCAGTTCATCTTAAAAAGTTTTCACTCTAAATATATTAAAAACTTTATAATCCATCTTCAAATTATGTTCAAAGAAGAGAAGATAAAAGTCAACATGAAAGAATATACGCTTACAAATTTTGTTAAGCTTAAAACAAATAAAGTTAGCAAAATATGTGTCGTATTTATCCAGCATAAAAAGTTAGTTTGAAGCTCAGCTAACTTCGTAAATAAATACGAAAACTGCTCCACTCGCCTCGATTATATAGCAAAAATATTTTTTCTCATTCACAACAGCCGCAACGTTATTTCTGAATTCATTAGTGTGTTTACCTGACGAGGTTGCAAAGAGGTTATTGAATGTCGTTTGCAACGCATTCAGATGTAGGAAGCTTTAAAATATTTGTAGATTTTCGTATCTTTAAAAGAAAAACACCCTTACGCGCAAGTGTGATTCACACACAAAGGGTTCAGTCTTCATCATTATCATCAGCCGGAAGACGTTCACTGCTGGACAAAGACCTTCCCCAAAGATTTCCACGACGATCGGTCCTGCTCTCATCCAACATATTCCGGCGATCTTGACTAGATCGTCGGTCCATCTTGTGGGGGGCCGGGTTCGGTACCACCACAATAATTATAATATGCTATAATACTTTTTGATAATATAGATGGCCGTTGGGACAGTAATGTCCTCGAATGACGACCACGTACAGGAAGACTAAGTGTTGGTAGGCCCCCACAAGATGGACTAACAATCAGTTACAGATCATCGGAATAGGTTTGATTGGGGCAGCGCAGGACTGATCGTCATGGCGATCTTTGGGGTAGGCCTTTGTCCAGCAGTGGACATCTTCCGGCTGAAATGGTGATGAACACGGTAATACTTTATAATTTCGCGTGGCAGCCATAAAGGAATTCTCCATCTTGCTTTTTATGATAAGCTGTTATGGCGGCAATTCTATGTATGTTCATAAGCATATTAGCTTGACTAACGAATTTGCTTGAAACTGTGATAATCATATCGTTACCATGAGAAACACACATAAACTTGTTATGCCAACTAATCGGTTAGTTGGAGTAAGTCATTTATTGTGAGATGTATATGCTTTTATAACCTGACCCCAGTACTTGTGCAAAACAAATGTGTTAAGAAATTTTAAATAATTGGTATAAACGTTCTTGTGGTAAGGGTACTATAGCATAAATGACGTTCTTAATGATAACACAGACTGGGAATGGAAGGACCGCTCTCAGTCTATCAAATAATAAATTTTATTGTAATTGACAAAAAAATCAACTTCTAAAATTACTAAAAAAAAATATCTGTCCTATCCCGTTTTTACGTGTTAAAAACAGTTCTCAAAGTTACACCTCATTCACACAAAACGAAGGAAACCAAGCGGACATTACAGCAATATTTCAAGTAAGTTCGTTTAAGGTAGCCATTCTCCTTGCCTTAATATATTACAGAATGCAAACTGCAACGTCTTATTCAAAGCAACAGCGTTTCAACACGAAGACAACACAGCTTATATTTTCACAAGTTTGTTTGTAATACGATACCAAAGCATTGTAAACGTGATCAATGCAGCGTATTTGTTCGCAAATATATCGGCAATGGGTATTCTGAACATTCAAGGATATTGTGTATAGGTAAGTGGGTTCTAGCTTCGATTCAATCGCCTACAATTTCGTTTCAATAGCACCTTTCGACGATATACCGAAATATTTCTAGTCAAACTAATAGAAGAATCAATATTTATGCATTGAATTTCAAGTATTCAATAAATTACTTTTAGTATCATTCTTTACAGGTATCTTCTTTTAGAAGCGGGTACACCTTCCTATAAAGCTAGGGTAACACTCGTATGATTCCTTTGGTCTTCTGCAAAAGATTATGAGCGGCAATGAGTACTTAACTTCAGATGACCCGTGCATAATAAAGCTGGTTACCGTTCGAGCAACTTTAAAATTTAAATACGGAGAATAATTATTTCGAGATTTTACATGTTGGGTTAATAGCTAACAACACTTAGTAGTAAGATGACATTTGCGAAACAGCGACATCTCTTGGCATCAATAAGTTTTTCCGAATTTTCTCTTTTTATACGTACGCTATGATTGATCCCCACCTGTTTTATGACTCTTTGTCAGACTGCAAATGCGAGGTAGTTGCTAGTTTGCTAGGAGAGTTAGTCTAGTCCAACCGGCATCCCAAGTAAAGCTACATGAGCGGAGAATGACCTGGTTTAAGTACTGAGTGAATGCTATGAGAGTATTATTTTAACCGACCACAAAAAGGAAGAGGTTATCAATTCAACGGGTATTTTTTTTTCTATGTATGTACACCGATTACAATGAGATTTATTATCCGATTTACGAGATTCTTCTTTAGTTTGATGCGGAATAGTTGCCATTTGGTCACATAAAAATTTCACATAGTTTGCCCAAGTAGTTTTCATTTTATGGACATTTTTTATGAACATTAATGTTTACGTGGATGATATTTTTGTTTACGTGGACTATAGAATTTTATGTTGTGTACGGCTTTTTTAAGAGATTTCATTAAGGTTGAATATATATTATTAGTAGCACGTGTCCCGAGAAGTTGGTCTTAGGCTACCTGTCATTCATAGCTAACAATCGTTCTTCACGATATTTCATGATCTCACAAGAACGTGAAATAGAGTTTCGAACAGCATTTTTTTGGAGTCGATTAATTTTTCCGTTCCCGTTTATTGGAATCTATATTGTTTGAGGCACGCGGCAGCTTTCATAGGCCTAATTAAAAAAATTACTTTTCAATATATGACAATATAAACTATAAAGGAACAAAATATTATAGTTTACCTGATGTAATGCAGAAAAATCATACTCTAGCTTACAGAACAACAGAACAACCACAAATTACAGACACTAAAAAATAAATAATAAAAAAAACCGACTTCAAAAACTAAAGTATAAAATAACTTAATAAATATTTAATTTAATACACATCTTATGCAAACTTAATACCTTCAAAATTAATATAATACTATTATTTGTATGTGCCAACTTTATAGGTTTGAAGTCGGTGTTAAGCCAAATTTAGTAGCCTACCTACACTCGCAACGCGTGACTTTGAGCGGGATAGCTTCGTCTAGAACAAAACAATCCTAGTTGGCATAGTCGTTGATAATTACTGTAAGTAAGCTGTTTATAATATTAAGTTTTATATTGTATAGGGTCTGCCACCGACTTAAACACACCGCTGCAAAGTGAGAAATTAATAATGTTCATAATAAAATCATAATTAATACTAAGAATTTGAATCTCAATTGTTTTCTTTCACTAACTTTTCTATATAAATTATTACTTAATTGCAATTCAGTATATAAGGCAATGTAACATTATACCTACATAATAATATGAACTATGTGTATATTAAAGAATGTATTAATTTACTAAATGATCTAATTGAGCTAGCTTTATGTTTGTTTAATAGGATTCTCTCGGTTCCAAGCCTGCAATAATCGCGGATGCAGATGATTTTCATGCTCTATCAACTTAAATTCGTGCTACGATGTTAATCTATGTATGTTATAGAACAATCTATGTTATAGAACTTCTGTTCTAGGTATTCTCATTTGACTACTTATGCGATTGCCAGTGGGAGGCTCCTTTCCACAGGATGCCGGCTAGATTATGGGTACCACAACGGCGCCTATTTCTGCCGTGAAGCAGTAATGTGTAAGAATTACTGTGTTTCGGTTTGAAGGGCGCGGAAGCTACTGAAATTACTGGGCAAATGAGACTTAACATCTTTATGTCTCAAGGTGTCGAGCGCAATTGTGGTGCCGCTCAGAATTTATGGGTTTTTCAATCCTGAGCGGCACTGCATTGCAATGGGCAGGGCGCATCAGTTACCATCAGCTGAACGTCCTGCTAGTCCCGTTCCTTATTTTCATAAAAAAAAAAGATTAACAAAAGAAATCTTTTTATAAAATAAATACATTTATTATTACACAAAAAATATTTGAAAACAAAATTTATGCATAATTAGGAAATTGAATTAAGATGTCAGGCAAATATTGGGGTTGAGAACTGTAAAGTAGATCCTGTAGATGAAGCCACAACCTGATAGTTGAACAAAACATACAAAATTTATCAACGATACGAAACTCGAACAGTTGGCTCAGTTGGAAGAGCACTCGCACGGAACATGAGAGGTTGCGGGTTCGATTCCCGTATTGTTCATAAATTTAATTTTCAAATATAATTTGCGTTATTAATGCCCAGGAGTGAGGGTTATCACTTTAAAAACATGACAATTTTTTTACATTCTTTATTAATTTTTTAAAAGATTGTATAAATATAAAATTGTAAATTTGTAATATACCCGTAAGAATTTAAAGGTATTTCAGCTATCAAACGGCAATGATCGCGCTACAGCGCTTCTGTGAACTGTCAAAATGATCACCAAAGAGCTGTCAATATAATTACACACGAGTAAACAACAGATTTTTAGCCAAATTCGTAATAAGTAGTGGATTTTGTTCGTGTCCACTTCATGTCACATTTATACACTTAAAGGACTCTACCCACTACAACGTATCATACCATGACCGTGCTATGAACGTGTCAGACACGACAAGCAACACGATACGCTGTACTATGCCTAGAGCGTTTCAATTCACTCAACGCACCGGTGTGGCAACGTCGCGTGACATGCACAGAGCGTATCGCCACCGGCAAAATATTCTCGCCGATAATACTTGCCGCTCCGTGCATGGCACGCTACGGTGCTGGTCGGTAATGGAACGGGCCAGTGGGCATGGTCTCATACCTTTTAATACAGAGAATATTTTTTTGCCTGACACGTTCATAGCACGGTCATGGTCTGATACGTTGTAGTGGGTAGAGTCCTTTAATGTCAAAATATCAACTTTATATTGAACTAGGCAGCTATTATTACCAAATTCGTACGTGTTAACCAAAAATTCATGTGTCAACTCTGTGAAAAGTAAAAGATACTATCCCATTAAGTGTTCCTGTCTGTTGCAGCTAATCTTCGAAATGGCTGGAACAATATTGACGGGACCCAGTTAAGAACACAAATAGGCTTCCGCACAAGTTTTTAAGCCTTTTGTTAACGAAATTTGTTGGATGCGATGACTAATTATGATAGTAATCACGACCATCATGTTCACGAAGCATCCTTACACAAACAATGAATTTAAGCTCTAAAGGTTGATGCATCCAATATATGATAATTAATTATATGACTTTCTTAATGATACCACAGATTGGGAAAGGAGCGACCGCCCTCAGGCTATTAAATAATAAGTTGAATTGTACAATATTACTTTGTAAACATATTTATTCGATGATGAAAAAAGCAGGCTGAGTTTGCTGCGCCCATTCTTCTCAGGTCTGAGGCATTCATTTTGGAATGGGTGGTAGTTTTTTGACTTTCAATAAGTGATGTCACATCCTATTTTGAATAAAAATATTTGAATTTGAATTTGAATAGACTTATACAGTTTATTCTTTATATATATACTTATCTTAATGAAATATTAAATAATAACTTAAAACGCTTTTAACCTTGAACACGATTCATATATAATAAATGCAGCAGCTCACAAACTATATTGCAGGTATTGAAAATACTCTATTTAAATGAAAAGAGTGGCCGTTGACTTTCTTGTATGTTCTTCTCACGAGCTCCATTTTACCAAACATATGGTAGATTCAGTAATCTAAAAGAAATCTTTGTAGTGTCGATTCAAAAGCGCTTAATTTAAGTTTAATTGAATAAAGTTTATTTGACTTTGACTTTGAAATATAAGCGTGACTTTGAAATATAAGCGTAAAATTAAAAAAGATTGTGCTGAAATATTTAGAACTTTAATATATCCAAATAATGTCAAAGAGTTAGCGAATATATTTTACAGCTGTATGATCTAATCAGCTTTGTGCTCATATAATACGATTAACTCAGTTCAGTTTATACAAAATTAACTCCAAAGCTAGGACATGAATAAGTAATTAATATCATAACATGTGAACTTTGATATAATATGTACTTTGGGAATACGGAAATAGCCTCTTGGATTACTGCGCTTTTGCCAGGCTCTACGTAGACCTTGGCCTATGGTACTATATCTAAACAAAGAGTCATCATCATCAAAATCATCGACAAACGCCTCCCCCAAAGAATTCCACGAAGATCGGTCCTGCGCTGCCCTCATACAACGTATTCCGGCGATCTTGATCAGATCGTCGGTCCATCTTGTGGGGGGCCTACCAACATTGCGTCTTCCGGTACGTGGTCGCCATTCGAGGCCTTACTGCCCCAACGGCCTTCTGTCCTGTCTTCGGTAGCTTTACCGACACGGGTGCTATGGGGGTGGGGAGCTCACTGGTTATCAGTGCCCCTCCATTGGTGGCGGAGTCGTAGTGGCTTGGCGCAAATGGGATGTAGATCTTTATAACCGAAAGGTTGATAAGTCCATGGGAAGGGAAATTCCCCAACGGCCTTCTGTCCGTCGAGCTATGTGCCCTGCCCACTGCCACTTCAGTTTCGCAATCATTTGGGCTATGTAATTGATACGCCCTGCCATTTCAATGCAGTGTCGCTCAGGATTCTTGAAAAATCCAGAAATTCTGAGTGGCACTACAGTTGCGCTACCTTGAGACATGAGGTGTTAAGTCTCATTTGCCCAGTAATTTCACTAGGTACGGCGCCCTTCAGACCAAAACACAATAATGTTTATACATTACTGAATTTATTTCAATACATATGTTTCAAATAATAAAATAACTAGTGTAATTAGTAATCTACAGATTGGACTCTCATTTGTGTAAAATATATCCTAGTTTTGTATGCGAATATGTGGTCGTTTGTGTATTATGCTTTCTCGTCTCGCCTTATTTAACGGGACACGCCAGTGGGAGGCTCCTTTGCACAGGATACCAGCTAGATTATGGGTACCACGACGGCGCCTATTTTTGCCGTGAAGCAGTAATGTGTAAGCATTAGTAAACACAGTAAGTACGGTCTGAAGGACGCCGTATTTAATGAAGTTACTGGGCAAATGAGACTTAACATCTTATGTCTCAAGGAGACGAGCGCAATTGTAGTGCAGCTCAGAATTTTTGGGCTTTTCAAGAATCCTGAAGTGTATTGTTATGGGCAGCGCGTATCAATTACCATCAGCTGAACGTCCTGCTCGTCTCGTCCCTTATTTTCATAAAAAAAAAATATCTAGTGTTTACTTTTGTGTAAGACGACACATGTAACTAACTAAAAAAAACATAATGAATGTTTTGGACATATGTTATCAGTTCAGAAAATGTTAATTTATGTTCCGAAATTTTAATTAGTTTCCGTGGAAGTTCGATACAAAATCGCATTAAATATGCAATTAGTAATTGTATGCATGGGCATGCATAACAAAGATAGTCACTCTAACACGACGATATAATTACAAAATGCCGCAGTGCATTGTGTCTGCTCCGTAATCATATTCCATTATAACGGTCGTTGAACAAAGTTTTGTCGATTCAATCCTTTGTGTAAACTCTAGCTTCCAATCTGCACTTATACACAAGTCGATCTTTGAAAATGAGGTTCCACGTTCAAATTGATGTGCGATTCTGTTATATTTACATGTAAATATAATTGAGATATAACTGTTCTGGTCATAAATATTGTTACAACTTCAAGAATTTTATTTTGATTGAAGAATTTCTTCTCATATTGATATAGTATTGAAACATTTTTAAGTTGGATTGAAGAAGTATTGGATTTTGTTAGTGTTGTCCACTTAAGTCCACACTTATACACTTAAAAGTCAAACTATGAGCTTTATATTGTAAAGCCTGACGACCTGTATAGCCGAGTGGTTAGCGATCCTACCTACAAAGCTAGAGGTCCCGGGTTCGAATCCCGGTAGGTGAAAGCATTTATATGATGAATATGGATGTTTGTTTCCGAGTCATGGATGTTTAAATGTATTTATGTATGTTTATATGTATTTATGTATGTTTAAGTAAGTATATTGTATTAAATATATTGTTGTCTTGCAACCCATAACACAAGGCTATATATGCCTAATTTGGGGCAAGATAATATGTGTAAAAAGTGTGTTAATATTACTATATAACTGCTGTGGTCATATATACCAGGTCATATACTGGCCACTAACGAATTATTTCGTGTTTTGGCCACATAATTCGAAGGGGTAAAGAGAGCCTGGAGAAATTGATCGTAGTTGGGAACACAAATGGCAAGCGAGCTCGAGGCCGATCTCCTCCAGATGGACCGACCAAATAAAAGACTCCAGGTCTCCGAGGATTAGCTCCGTCGTCAAGGCCGCGATAGACAGATACCGATGGAAACAAATTGTTCACTCCAAGTGTGGACCACCTGTTGATGACCACGATCCTCAGTCATGAGGGAACGACTAGAGAGGTAATAAATATTGTTACAACTTCAAGAATTTTAATAGAAGATATTCTTCTCATATTTAAAGAATATTGAAACATTTTTAAATGGGTACATTCTGTAGGTACATCTCATAACACTTTTTAATGAGCTACAAATTTGAATACGCCCAAGGCCTGCCTACATATACCAGCTGCATCACCTGATCAGGCGATGGTAATATTTTTTATTATTTGAAAATTGAATTTGAAAATATTACTATCTTGTCAGCACATGTGATAGTTTATCTGTAAATAGTCCAGTGACCACATTATGTTATCATCATCATCAGTAATTATATTTCAACAAATGATACTCTGTACTCAAACATTTGTACATGATTTTGTTCAAAAAAACCTGTATAAATTTTATAATTTAGTTTTCATCACGTTTTCATCAATAGATTCGATTTACTATGGCACCTATACGTGAGTAGGTATTTGTAAGGTACAAACGAAAAATATTCAATTAAAATAAGACGTTAACAAACATACAAAAATACAATTCAACCGCCTTTTTGAATTCGGTTGAAATAAAATCGCAAAGTAGATTGCCAAAAAAACTATTCACATTAACTGTTACCAATGAATTGTCTAGATAAAACAATAGATAATAGGAAACAAACTCCAATATCTATTGAATTACCAATTGCACGTGTAAATTTCAAATCAAATCAAATCAAAATCACTTTATTCATGTAGGTCACGAAAATTACACTTATGAATGTCAAAAAAAATATTTTTCCATATTGAGTCTACCGCTACTTCGTAAAGGGTTGAGCTAATGGGAGGAAGTAGCAAGAAACGCACTGTCAGTCTTCTATATCAAGATTTTCTTTCAGTTTCTAAATCTCATAATGTTCAAATTAAAAAAAAAAAGGTGGGATATCATTTAAAAAAGTAAAAACTATTTCTCAAGTGTACATTGTAGAGTCAAGGCAACCTTATATTAAGCCGAGCTCGATGTAGAAATGAGTAATTTAAACTTCCACGTCGGAAGCCTTAACAAAAGTTCATATTATAAATTATGACGTATTGTCGCAAGCTCCAACAGCGAATAGCTGGAATTTTTTGAATAACGTACACGGAATAGTTAATTTAAGCTGTTGAACGGAATTTATTCAAATTAAATAGAAAAGTTCGTTTACAGCGCAATCTGACCCTGGTTTTTCTGTCGGGTTATATTAACTATTTCATTTTTTGCGCGGAAACAAAAATTATTTTCTAAAATAAAGGCTAAATTTGCCTTTGAAAGTCCCGTCAAATGTGCTCTAGCTGTGTAGTCTTGTATATAGTGGCGAAATTTACCTTTGTATTCTAATGTTAATGTAGCTGGTTCTCATTAAAACACCAATTAAAATTACATTTTTTAAAATTGAAAGCTAGATCGATTTCTCGTCTCCGAAACTACTTATATACAAAATTTTATTAAAATCGTTGGAGCCGTTTCCGAGATTCAGATTGTAAATATTCTACAAGAATTGCTCGTTTAAAGGTATAAGATTCTTATGGTGTTTACCTGATGTTGCCTCGCTTCTTGTTGCTTCAGGTACCGTAGCCTCTGCTCTTTGGCGCACAGCAGTTGGTGCTGGGTGTCTATCTGTTGCTGTTGCCGGAGAGCCATCGCGCGAAGCTCACCAAGGGTCAGCTCCACCCCTTCCCCCAACTGTGGACAAACAAATATTTGTCTTAAAAACAAATTTTATATATTCATGCGTACAGTCAACGTAACTTTAGAAATCTAACTGTTAATCGCTACAGCTGAAGCGGCAATATAGCCATTCACTTTTTCAACAATTTCAAATATTTTGGACGTTATAATACAAAGAATGCATTTATTTTTACGTAATGTAATTATTATAAGTAATATGTATATGTCGCAGGGATATTATAATAAATCAAGATAAATTACAAATGAAGCAGTGTGGAACGTGAAAATTTGCAAAACAAGCCATTTTCCGTCTGAAATTATTGTTGAAATAGTAGTGAACAAGGGCCGATTCGTTTCTGGCACTCGCCGGCCGCTGCACGCTACGCTCAGCTCGTGTGTTAGTGTTTTGTTTTTGGGACCTACTAGTGAACAATGGACGATTCGCTTAGAAAACAATTAGTTGATTACACCAATGTATAACTAAAACATAATGACTATACAAACATATAATATTATGTATATTGCCATATGATATTACTATGTACCCGTGACATTAGAATGTCACTAAAACCAGGCCGTTAAATTGTAAGATATAAAGACGATTGACAATCTACCATTAAATTTTATTATCACTAGTCAAATGAAAAAACTGACCATTTTTCAGAAAGACCAGTCTTCAATTAAACAATCAACCGTAATTCGTGACTTGTGAACAAATCTTGCTGTAAAGTCTGAGACACTATTTAAAAGCGTATTGCTAAAATGTTTCACAACACGATCTAAGACAGTCTCTTAATACTCTTTGGCTGAAGTTTTTTTGACCAAACTGAATCTTTGTGACTTCTTGATAAGAGACCACAATGATGTTCCACTTTTTCGACTACTTGTGTGACGATTCTTTGAAGCTATGAGCGTACATTTTATCATGTTGGTTGTTGAAGTACTCTTTAGTTATGAAAATATATAATAAGAATTTTAAGTTTTTATGTTCTAACAAGTTTTTTATGTGATGCGTTTAATAAGTGTTTTCATGTCCTATTAAGAATAAATATTTCTGAAATTGAAAAATATTTCTGAATATTTATATTCTGAATATAATGCAAGAAAACTCATACTATGTCTGTGACAAATATAAACACATTATACGACCTGTCTTTCAAAAACGGTTTCGTAGTAAACTTTTGTTTGCCTTTTTTAGGTATTAAATACCCTAAATAAAATTTTCTTGTTAATACCTTTTTTTTATGAAAATAAGATACGAGACGAGCAGGACGTTCAGATGATAGTAACTGATATGCCCTGCCCATTACTTTTGATTCTTGAAAAACCCAAAAGCTACGGCGCCCTCCAAACCGAAACACAGTAATACTTATACAGCGCCGTTGTGGTACCCATAATCTAGCCGGCATCCTGTACAAAGGAGCCTCCCACTGGTAAAAGTCTAGTTATCCATCGACACCACCTACCTTATAAAATATTAATAATTAAGTATGTATTCATTAATTTTTAACTCTCTACCCTTTCAGGCACGAAAAGGGAAAGCCTCTCTCGTATTTCACTAAGGTTTACTTTGAGATTTTGCGGTAACAATGCAAAACGTTAAAAGCCTAAAATTACAAACGCTTCAAACAATGAAATAAAGAGTAACTCTGTTGAGTTACGCTCATTTACATTTCTTTTATTTGATATCGGACCCTTGATGTAATTTGATGAGTCTTTGGCCAAGTAAATAGCAAAGGAAAATTAAACTGTTAAACCATTTCCATACTTTATTACGCGGTCCGTTTTTTTCCATGGTAGATATATTGTTTGAGTAAGAAATTCCACTTAAAATTCAAAAACAAATTTATTTATTCGTGCAGGTCAACAAAAAGTACACTCATGAATGTCAAAGTATACATTTTTCCATTTACACGGAAACAATTTCTTTTATTTTTTTATTTCGCAATTTTTCAGCTTCAAGTCAATG
The DNA here is from genome assembly GCA_949711755.1 of Leptidea juvernica. NCBI lineage: Eukaryota > Metazoa > Arthropoda > Insecta > Lepidoptera > Pieridae > Leptidea > Leptidea juvernica. The sequence continues at coordinate 6,576,096 of CATIXQ010000033.1, forward strand.
AAGTGGCAAAAAAACTCATTTAAATCAACATTTACGGCATTATCGTATTACAAATTATTTTAATTTCAACATATGTCAAGTGACATTTTATCGTACTTAAGTGAAAAAATTAAATAATGTAAGTAAATTATAAACAAAAATCTCGTTATTAAGTAAACTTACATCAATTCATACACAGTAAGACTAAATAAAGGTTGTATGCGAAAATTTTAAATATTTGAAATATTAAAATAATCGTAGGGAACATTATCCAAGTGACGTTCGGTCACGAGAATAACGCATGGACCAGCCCTGACTTTCCTCGACCAAATGTTACCCGTCCCACGACGCCGCCACAAACAATGACACTTAAGCGAACATTACGAACCTACTATTTAGTCAACTCCACGCTTGTTTCATTGTGGCCGATCTAGCTTAGAATAGTTGGCGGAAAATGTCAATAAAGGCCAGTTAAAATTCATTCATCGGCGTAAGAATACTCGTATTAAATTGTTACTACGTAGTTACTACGATATCACCTGAGGGGATTTTAGTTTTATTAGATATTTTGAATCAATTTATCAATGAACAGCAAATTTTCTGCTTTTTGCTTTTAATAACTTTTTAAAAATATTTATCAGGTATTTATTAAGAAATGAGGATTTTCTTCACTCAAACTGGATAGAATGAAGTAGGTGGTATAAAGTATTTACTTTATACTTCATACTGGTATGATAACAATAAGTAATAAAAACTTTCACATAAATTTCCAACCTTATAACATATTCTTAAAACAATGATAAAGTCTGAAATACATATCCAAACTGATTCGAAGTTCTGTGGAAACTAATATAAAATGAAAATTACATACAAAATGTTAACCTCCCTTAACTTTGAGGTCGGTTGAAAACAAACAACTTTTCAATAGATTTGCACAATTCGAAATCTTCTTATGACTACATATGGGACTCTAAAACCCCATTTATTGTAGGGGCTTACAGAGCGAAGCTGAAAATATGAGTGTCTTTCACCGATAGCTGAGCTGGGCTAGCGAGGTTGTGGCTGGATTATGTCCACTTTTCACGGATTAAGCTATTGTCAGCTGCTGCCGCCATAAATCCTACTGTTACTTCCATATTAGGCTTGGAACAGACTTTCAGATTCTAACAAGTTTTAGGAACAAACATAAACTTGTTATGCCTACTACTCGGTTGGATCGAGTTAGTAAGTCTTTTGTTGGGCGATGTATATGCTTCTACAATATGATCCCAAAAAATGTACAAAACAAATGTGTTACGAAATTTAAAAGAATTGTTAAAAAACGTTTGTGTGGGAAAGGTTATTATAGCATAAACGATTTTCTTAATGACACCACGGACTGGGAATGAAGCGAACACCCTCAGGCTCTTTAATTATAAATGTTTATTGTACGATATTACATTGTAATCCATATTTTATATTAAAAAAAAAGCCCGCTGAGTTTCTTGCGCCCATTCTTCTCAGGTCTGAGGCAGTCTCTTTTGAATGGGTGGTAGATTTTGACGTTCAATAAGTGATTTTAAATCCTATTTTGAATAAAAATATTTGAATTTGAATTTAACAAGAATAGACACTTCGAGGAAACGCGATTTTATTATTCCAACCATACAATAATACACGGGCGGACATAGATAACAATTATTAACAACTACTATCTTTTTGTAACCATTTTGATACTTGTCCTGAAAACCATAAACATTCCTTTTCAAACTTTCCCTCCTCCTTATGCAAAAGTGATGCGTGCCATCTGGCGATCAGTCAAAAAAAACCCTTAATGGCCGCGTGCGTAACCACATCGTCGCTCGTGAAAAATTTAGAAAACTAAGGTCTAAGATCGATCAATCGCCCGGAAAACTGTCTTGGAAGTTTTAGTGCCGAGTCTATCAAAAGTTATATAGGTTTTCCAAAACATTACAACTACTATCATTTTTGTAAACTATATGTTGCGGATTCAGAACAATACCTGATAATTGTCCTGAAAACCATAAACATTCCTTTTCAAACTTTCCCTCATCCTTATGCACAACCGTGACGTGTGCCATCTGGCGAACTGTCAAAAAAAAACTCTTAATGGCCGCGTGCGTAACCCCATCGTCGCTCGTGAAAAATTTAGAAAACTAAGGTCTAAGATCGATGAATCGCCCGGAAAACTGTGTACTTACAAGTTTTAGTGCCGAGTCTACCAGAAGTTATGTAGGTTTTCCAAAACATTAAGTGTTAGTAGCATCTGAATTAGCAAAAGAGGTGTGCTCCTGTCTTGTAAGTATTCCCTTTAAAATTTCCAGTTTTGAAGTCACTATATCTATTCTTATTTGAAGCTAACTAGGTTTTGATATTCGTTGTTTCGAAGACCTTGGTAATCTAAAATATATCTAACATATGCACCAAACCTACAAATGTTCATGTACAAATACTATATTTTTTTCTTATGTGATTTACACTCCCAGGGTATAAAGCAACGTGTAATCCGAACTCATGGAGCTTCTTTATACGTTAAAAGTCATTCAAACCGCTCCATGCCTTTAGTTAAGCCAAGTAAAACTTATTATTATTTTAATTGATATGGAGTTAATGAATCTAAAAGGTAATGCTTCTTTTATATTACCAAAGCTGATGACTTTTTTGTTTGTTCTAACGTGTAAATCTTAACATGTACCAGTCGAAATAAAATAATAATATTACGACATGCTACACGTCTCAGCTAGCCTTAAATACCGATATTTGTAAAGTTGAAAAATAGTAGATTTTACAACGAGTATATAAAACGAACCATTTTTATCCGAGACTTAGCAGCCCGAGCCGAAAGCGAGGGGTGATAGTAATGTCGTGGATAAAATGGTTTTGTGGACGAGTTATAAACTCTGCTTTTCATTTCGATTGCGAGGAAATAAAACAGTAGTATAACATAGCAATTCTTTAATTAATATTCAAAGTAAAATTAGTACAGTTTTGAATACTGAAGGAAATTGTTTTTCCCGGCATATTAACGTTATTTTTCAGAATTTTTGAAGATGACATATTGTGAATTTTTGAATTTGAATTTGAATTTGTGAGAAGATGTCTCTGACATTTACAAAATTATAGTAAACTTTGAGATATTTTTCCCGAGACTTTGGCGGTAATATCTGTTGCGCAACTCTCTGTGCATTAATTTCCATAAGCGTATTAGGAGCGAGTGCTAAATCCTCTTCTTCACTGGACATTTTTAACAACTTTAGCAAATTTGAAGAAATTAATAATCGCACGAAAAAACAAGACCTGTTTCCCGCCGCTTTTTTTTTAATCTTACGACATTGATATTAGGCTTGGGCTCCAGACCTACAGCCTACTATTAAAATTAATTTTGTAATATATATATATATATATTTTAAATTAATTAAATAACCTACCGTATTTTAATTAAAATATTAATATCTTTTATTTCTTCAAAACACATGAGGCAAATAAATTAAAGTAAATATGTATTATAAAATAACAAATTCTATCTCTGAACTTTTTATTGTGTGTAGCTGTATGGCTCATTTTCTTTGTCTTAATATAGATACATTTATGAGTAGATACTTTTGTGCACTTGTGCACAAAAATCGATTTTGTGCAGCCCATATCGTGCACAAATAAGCAATTTTAGAATATGAGAAGTGAAAAAGTTACTTATTAGCCACAGGATATTTTTTTAGAGAATATGGTCAGAATCCACGCGGGGCATTGCAAGTGATATATGGATCGATGGATAATAAGAATAAAGAGATAAATAAGCAATTATTTCAAACTTCAAAATGGTAGTAAGTTTGTGGTTTGACCAACATTAATAAATAACTAAAAATGAAAATTTGATTCCATTGAGGTATTCAAAGAGTGGTTATCTGTTTCCTAGATCCTTAGTCTGAAATAATTGTAGAATGACTGACACTTGAAGTCTTCTTATCGAGTTGAATTATAATTTGTACAGTGCATTTAAATACTATACAGCAGACCAGATTATTGTAAATAACCTTTAAAATAACGGTAATAATATATTTATTTATTTCTCATCAGAAAAGATCTTAAACTAAGGAAATGGTGTCTGAAGTAGATTGACCCTGCATTAGAGATCACCAGGACCTCACCCCTAGATTTCAGAATCAGAATTTGTAAGATGTTACACAAGTTTATTACGTGTATAGCCGAGTGGTTAGCGATCCTACCTACTAAGCTAGAGCTCCCGGGTTCGAATCCCGGTAGGTGCAAGCTATGATGAATATGGATGTTTGTTTCCGAGTCATGGATGTTTAAATGTATTTATGTATGTTTAAGTAAGTATATTGTATTAAATATATCGTTGTCTTGCAACCCATAACACAGGCTATATATGATTTATTTGGGGCAAGATAATTTGTGTAAAAAAGTGTGTCAATATTATTATTATTACACCAAGGAAAGTATCAAAATATATAGACGAAAAAAATGTTAATATAATTGCGTGTATCAAAAGCAATATCGATTTCAAATAAGTCAACAATTCTGTTAGTGGGTCGGCGAGTTCTTTTTTGGGTCGACTGAATTAAGGTCCGCCGCCGAAATTTATGTGAATCTTGACACTTGTTGATAGCGGCCGTTGAGGCTAAAGAAACGATAACACCCAAATATTGAGAGCATTATATAATACGAACGAGGTACAACATTTACTATGTAGTATTTTACGTGATTTTTTGTGCTCAAATATCTTTATCGTTATCTGTTTAAATATCGATCAAATTTTAGTTTCATAAACGATATACTTCTTTTTTTTATGGAAAAGGAGGATAAACGTGTGTACGGGTTATGTGGTGTTAAGTGATCACCGCCGCCTACATTTTCTTGAAACACCAATCCGGTGGTCGACACTAACTTATGCGAGCGTTCTAATTAACCCAGACGAGTCTGGCCCGTTTGTGCTGACGTCATAAGACGGCAGTGTAACTCTCTAACTTCTAAAAACACCTTAGTCACCTCTTATGACACCCATAGGGCCTGGACTGGGACTCCCCTATTCTTTTCACGCCCTGGGGAAGCACAGGGCAACTTCTTGTCAAAGAAGTTGCCCTGTGTTGTGTCAACAACAAAAGAAAAATAATTGCAACACTTTGATATGTAGAGTTCGACAATTTGGTCGCATCATATAAAGATAAAATAATTTTAGATATAAACCCAGAACATATTGGTTATAAGTTATCTATTGTAATATTTAAAATTCTTGAATATATTTCACTCTATACAAATAGGATATTTTTCAGGGTGTCGCAAAATCATGTCACAAATAAAAAAAATACGATACCTTTTTCAAATTCTACATTTCTCAGCAGTTTACAAATTATAAACGTCTACCAGCATTTAAATGTATACTAGAATTAAAATAAAAAATATTAAAGCTCTTTTCAACTACGAATATGTGAAAAGTCAACTTCATTGTAGATAGATGGAAAGCAAATTAGGTTAACGACGAAATAATGTTCGGAGTTACTCAGCCAACGAATTATAGTGAGAACGCGAAATAACCTTCGCACGGTAAATGCAAACAAATGCTCATTATTCGACTAACATTTATATGGAAAAGGCGAGCACGTCCATTTTGCGAAGACAATACGTTGTACCAAGGAATTTTTACGAATACGTCAGAAATGTTGAATGTTATGTGATAAAATACAATACTTTTATACATTATTTTATAAGTCACATCATATAGTTTACTTATAATAAAGTAAGTCATTCCCTGTGTTCATATATCTGAAGTCTGTTAGTATTTTTTGGTAAGAGGGTAATTTTTTTTTGATAGTAAGGGACGAGACGAACAGGACCCACCAGTGGGAGGCTCCTTTATACAGGATGCCAGCTTGATTATGGGTACCACAACGGCGCCTATTTCTGAAGTGAAGTAGTAGTGTTTAAGCATTACTGTGTTTCTGTCAGAAGGGCGGAGACTTAACATCTTATGTCTCAAAGAGACGAGCGCAATTGTAGTGACGCTATGAATTTTTGGGTTTTTCAAGAATCCTAAGCGGCACTGCATTGTAATGGGCAGTGCGTATCAGCTACCATCAGCTGAAAGTCCTGCTCGTCTCGTCCCTTATTTAAAAAAAAAGACCCGTGATGACATGAAAACCATCTACACATGCAGCAGCAAACATTCCAGAGGCACTGCAACGCCACGCAAGCACCAACCACCTTACCGATTCTACAATTTCTAGTAAACAACATCAAAATCCTGGAAACATCATACATATACCTTATCGAAAGAAGATAACCGAACCAATCACTTAATTTAGAATGACAGACAGAAACTTCAGTTCTACATATCGAGTTGAGTCATTAAGTCCTTTGCGAATAGGGACATGTTCCGTATTTGTGCAGTTCATAAATTGCCAAGCGCTTTCTCTTGCAAGGAACGTTCAAAGGAGAGGGCTCTTAAATTAATTGCTCGCTTTAAGCGAACCTGGCGCTTACATTTTAATTCATTTGGGACTTTGTAATGCCTCTATACGTTACCGCACTATGTAATGTCGATTTATTTGGAGTTTGACACCCTTGGTATGAGCGATTGGCCGATTATGAGTATAAATCCCGCGTGTTGAGTATGGGACTAGCGGCCACCTTTGTAACGTCAAAGTAACGCCAGCTCCAGACATTTCAAAAATCGGCTGCGGTCACGCATTTATTAATTATCTAGAAATACTAACATTTGTTTGCATTGATGCATTTTGTATTTATAATACAGACTAAAATATAATGTACTTAATGGAAAAAACAATTACAGGTATCTAAACCATAAGCCTTAATAATTCTCACAAAGTAAATATTAGTTTAAGAGAATATATATGTATTCTCTTAGCTAACAAGTAATAATGGCTAAATGATTTGGTATTAAATTATTACTATAAGAGACTAAGAAAATAATTATCACGCCATGCCGCCTTAAACGACATCTTGCGTCAGGCATTTACTACCGTCAGCGTGCCGGCTATCCTAGAGCCGAATGGAATTTCACGTGATGATGGTGAGAGGCCTGATGGCATGACGTTGATTCATTGGAGTCGTGGAAAGTCACTGGTGTGGGATGCGACTTGTGTGGACACGGTAGCCCCCTCTCATATTGAACATTCATCTAGAGCGAGAGGTGCAGCGGCGAAATCTGCCGAAAACTTAAGCGGAGGAAATATGCATCACTCGGTGATGGATACATATTTGTTCCCTTTGGGGTGGAGACGATGGTTCCTCGGGGTTCATCGGCACAAAAACTCGTAAAAGACCTATCCAGGCGTCTAACCGATTAAACAGGTGACCCAAGATGTTGTACGTACCTCTGTCTTTAAGTAAGTGTCGTAAGTTTGGCTATACAAAGAGGTAACGTTGCCAGCTTCATGGGCACCTTACCTGCCGATAGCGATTTTAATGATATTTTCTATTTGTAATTTATTTATTTTGTTAGATTATTTAAGTTTTATTTTATTATTATTTATATAAATAGCGTTATTAATTATTAGGTCATATGTAATTATTATGATATATACATTTTATTCACTAAACTTACATACAAATAATTTACGAACTATATGGAAAAATTTCAATTAATATCGATGTAATCACTATATGTGTTTACCATCTTGCACAGTCAAGGAATAGGAGAGTTCGGCTTTGACAAAAAACAGTCTCTGTTCCAGCGGGAGTTTTATTTCCAAGTTTGGGTTTTTAATATTGTTTAACGGTCATGTTCACTATGTTTATATTCGGTCTTCCTCCATTTTCTTCCTCGATTTGTGAAGAGCAATCATTTGTCTCTCTAAAGCTTCGAGTCGGGTGTCGCAATGTCTAAGGTCATTCTATTTTTTCCGTTTGGCACCGATGTGTATTTGAGTTCTTTACGTTACTTATGTGCATTTCTACGGAAAAGGACAAAAAACGTGATATATACACACACTTGTAAAGAAACTCTAAAAGTAAAGATGAATAAGTTCCACTGGGCCAAAGTGTGGTGAAGTAAACAAGTTTCACTTGACCAGTCTGATTACCCTAATACATCTTTTACTATCAGCTAGTATTTTATAAAGTTCTTTCAGACATACCGTGATCAATAACTAAAAGAAATAGTTAAAATTTAGGAGTTGTATTTGTAGTTCTATTTTATTTAGTTAGGTTACTAAATAAAAATATAAGATGTCTTTGAAGGCCCACATGCAATTTTATTTTTATTTTTATGAAAATAAGGGACGAGACGCGCAGGACATTCAGCTGATGGTAGTCGATACAACCTGCCCATTACAATGCAGTGCCGCTCAGGATGATTGAAAAGCGCTCAACACAACTGCGCTCGTCACCTTGAGAATAAGCTGTCAAGTCTCATTTGCCCAGTAATTTCACTAGCTACGGCGCCTTTCAGTCCGAAACACAGTAATGCTTACACATTACTGCTGCACGGCAGTTATAGTCACCGTTGTGTTACCCATAATATAGCCGGCATCCGGTGCAAAGGAGCCTCCGACTGGTAAATAAATTTTATGAAACAACGTGACTTGTGACAAAAGATATAGAAAAGGGTTATTACAAAGCTAATTAACGCTATTCAGAAGTCAAGAGCAAGTTATGAAAGCTGTAAAGAGCCCCTAATGAAACACGGCTACGTGATATGCAACTGTAACCTCTATTGTAATTTAATTTTAGTTAGCAACTTGTAGATACAATATGTGTCACTATACAGGTATACCACTTACTTAAAACAGGCTACGTGGTACGTACCACATCAGTGCGTATTTCTGTCGCGAAGCAGTAATGTGTGAAAGATTCAAAGGTGCCGCGCCGTAGCTAGTGAAATTACTGGGCTAATGAGACAGCATCTTATGTCTCAAAGTGACGAGCGTAATGATTGTGAAGGCCCTCAGAATTTCGTGTTGTACAGGAATCCTACAAAGCATATCTGGCGCAAAAGGTTGAACCGGTGACTCTCACCACAGAGTCCCCGGTTCGATCGTCACCTGCCACGTACAATGTTTCTGATATTTGAATTCTCTTGCGATCCTCTGGAATACCAGACAACACAGTGATCACTTACCGTCAGGTGACCCGTATACTCGTTGGTCCTCCTTTTAATGAAAAAAAATTTCTGAGCGGCACTGCAGTACCAGTGTAGTACGAGTTATAGTCAAAGTCAAACAGTACCCTTAAACTAAGCGCTTTACAAACGCACAACAAATATTTCTTTTAAATTTCTAAATTTACCATATTATGTTCGTTAATAGTTGAGCTCGTGAGAAGAACATAAAAGAAACTCAACGGCCACTCTTTTCAATCAAATAGAGTATTTTACAATGGCTGTAATATAAATAACAAATTAGTTTGTATTGTACTGCATCCAATATAATATGAGTCGAGTTTAAATAATATAAACTATTTCATAAAAAGTAAGAAAGAATGAACTGTATATAAATTATCGTAGGTATATTGGATGCATCAACCTTTAGAGCTTGAATTCATTGTTTGTGTAAGGATGATTCATGAATATGATGGTCGTGATTACTGTCACAATTAGTAATTGCATCTAACAAATACAATGATTTATTAACTACTAGCTGACCCGACAGACGTTGTTCTGTATATAATAAATATTTTTTTTTTTATATGAATTCGTCAATAATATATCATAACATCAAAATTTACTTCGTAAAATATGCACCCTGCTGTCGTAATGAAATTGTTTCACAGCAGATCTGTCAAATAATATAATAAATTCTCTCATAGAAATTATGTATGGACACATCAAAGGAAAAACAAATTTGTTGTTTTTATTTAATTTAGCAGTATTTTTCTATTGATTCACCTTTTAAACCTCTGGACTTCCACAAATAATTCAAGACCAAAATTAGCCAAATCGGTCCAGCCGTTCTCGAGTTTTAGCGAGACTAACGAACACCAATTCATTTATATATATATAGATAGAAGATAACAGGTAACAAGACTATATTATATTGAAGTCAATATTCATTCGGCGCGCTTGGCATACCATTTATATATATTTATTTTTGGCACTCATTCTGCTAAAATTACTTTAAGTTGACTAAGGCATCGATCAGAGAATATTTACCAAAATTATGTAAACACAATAATTATAATTGTATATATTGTTAAAGATAATTTAAAAACGGTAGTTGTATTTCGTATTACTGTTGCCCTAGATGAATTTTTCACTACAAAAATACAATATTTTAAGGCACAAACTTATATAACCCGACACCACTCTCGTGAAAACTCTTGCAACATAATCCGCCAGAGATATTAAAAATAAGAAGGGTAAATAAATCTGTCCAATTTAAGAAAAGCCTGTCTTAACTTTGTTTCCTCTTAATTAAAAAAGAGAATTAATTTCACTCAAATGTATAAGGATTGTTTCATGTTAGATTTTGAATGAACTGACTAAATCTTAACGCGATAACATTAAAATTCTTCAACATTTACATTCTAATGAATATTAATATCACAAAGTGCGCTGGTATTGCCAAGTCTATCAATAAATTTTCCCTGAGCCCACCACAGTCACAAAATATGCGAATTCACGACATATTAATTCATTGCGTACAATATTTAATTGATTCATGCCATCCTTAATGAAAATTAATAGTGTTTCACTGAAACAATTATTTAGAATTAAGCTCTAGAGGTGTGTTATTCAAGAATAGCTGTTAAATCTATTGCTTGTTAGAAAATACGAGTTTGAATCATGTTTCTTTTAATTTTTATGTTCACAGGAATTCCTATGAAGTAATCGTTGGTGTTGCCGATGTCATGGTTCTAAAATATCCATTTTAACCTGCGTGACGTCAGCAAGCAGTCCTCCTCGGTATACAAACGGGTCTTATTTTGCTTTGTTTGGAGTGACGTAACTAAGATTTCGGCTTTTACCCATAAAAAATAAAAAATAATGATAGTTATAAATTTCCACAGAACAGTTAAAAGAGATTACCTATTCTGTGTAAATTTCGTATCAATGATTGTTAATCTAAAGTTCGTATCCCAATTCATCAAAAATATTAAAAAAGGATCTTAAAAGTTAAATTCTAGGAACATTTAACATGTTCACAAGTCGATACCTTTGAGCCCAAATTTATACCTGACATGCTGTATTGAGGAACTGACGTCTGTCATTTTGACATTTGACATCGTTAGTATCTTGTCTCTGGTTAATTTAATATAAATTTGTGCAAGTAGCAGCGCTTACAAAGGACACATGGATGAAATAAAAAAAATATTTGTCTTTAATCTTGCGCTGTGTGTGGGCAACGTAAAGGGTTAAATAAAACATTATAGCACATTACAGTATGAATGTTAGTTTAGGCAAAATGCTCCGAAGTCAGTATGTTTTGAATACAATGTTAGCATGTTATAGTGGCCACAAATGTTAAATGTTACAGCTAGTTAAAGTTGTGCCTGCCATGTTTTAGTAATAGCTTTTGCACTACATTTTCAGCGGTAATCAATTCAGAATATATATTCAATCCTTTTTTCTCAGCGGTATTTCGTCATCATTCAGCTTATTGACCGCGAAGGAATCGATTTTTATTGATTTGAAAGTTAAAATGAGAGCTCAGTTCCGTACCCAAAGGTTTTTTTATATAAGAGAAGGCAGATTGTCGGTCCATCTTCTGGGAGACTTACTAACACTACGTCGCCCAGTACGTGGTCACCATTCGAGGACTTAACTGCCCCGCCGGACATCTGTCCGTCGAACTATTTGTCTTGCCCACTGCCACTTTAGTTTCGCAATCATTTGGGCTATGTCGGTGTTGTCTTTGGTCCTCCTATGGATCTCATTTCTGATTCGATCTCACAGGGAAACTCCGAGCATAGCCCGCTCCATTACTGCCTATTAGATATTATAGAACCCATAATTAAAACAAAACTGATAAAAACATACAATTGCTATTCAATAACAAGTCTCAAAAGGGAATCAAAAACAGAAACAATTAATTTCTAATTTTAGTATGTTGATATTCTTACTGAGTGCGAACAAATCAAAGAATATGAGATAAATATAATAAAATCTTGAGCCTGATAAATATTTATAAGTACCCAAACAGAAGCGCGCATTACCATCAGTTACAGATCAGTCAAAACGGTATTATTTCTATTAGTGGATAACTTAACGAAATGTAGGTATGTTAAATACAATCAAAAAAAATTGAAATATTTTAAAGCGCGGGATTTGTAAATTAACGTTAAAAGTGTTCAAATGGAATAAGTTTTATGACAATAAAAGCGTTTTCCTATTTTTTTTTATGGAAAAGGAGAGCAAAGGAGCGTACGGGTCACCTGATGTTAAGTGATCACCGCCGCCCACATTCTCTTTCAGCACCTGAGGAATCACAGGAGCGTATACGCGCTTATTCGAAAGTACTCTTTTACGGTTTTTAAATAGTTGTGTGCATTTTTGTGTAATATAAGAAGAACAACTAAATCCATAGTAATATTATCTATAGACGTGAAATGTGTTCCTTTTCACAACTGACTTACTCCTAACAAATTTTAATAAAATTTCGCATTTTCTGAGGTCCGTATTAAAGAACTTTTTTCAGAATAATTGTTCAAAGAAACAATGAACCTGCTAGAAATGAATAAAGATAAACCCTATTATAAATAGAATACTTAATGTAAAGTTAATCAACTTTTGAATAAAGCTGCTAACGACTGGACGGAAAGAGAATTAAATATTCATTTTCAGTCACGGATAAATTGCTGGGAAAAGAATCCGCTGATTGCATCTAGGTATTAAAGATTAATATCGTCTCATTCAATGAGTAATCCATAAAATGAAATGCTAAGCAAGTTTACACTTCATATAATAAAATCGTTGAAACTGTCGATTATTTCTGAATTGAAAACTCCTTTAGCGTCGTTGTGATTTGAAAGTCGATGAAACGAAAAAGCGAGACAGTAAAAAGAGACATGCATGATTTAACGTGAGAGAAAAAGAGATAGGAAGTGTTACACAGGGTTTTGGTTCCAGGCGAACATAGTTTAAGAAGGGATGGTCTTATGTATGACCCGAGGATACTGTAATATATTCTGACGTCATGCGCACGACGTAGTACTACATAGACACCAGGAGAACATAATTAGGGTAGCGGTAATAGTAATGTCCGTCATACAGGTTGAAATCGTGTGTCGCCCTAGCAACATGTACCTGGAGCCCTATTACCAAATCGAAATACGATGTTTCGGTTGACGAATCGTACATTTTCCTATTACGAAAGTGTTTCGGATCCGAAGATCGATACGAAGTTCGTGATTAGACATTTTGTCTTTCGTTTGCCTTATTTCCAAATGACATTGTCTGTCTCTTGTAATTTACTTTTTCGTTGTTTGACATTTTTATGATCGTAACTACAACATCACTTTTTATGGTTCCGAAACGACATCCGTCCACACTATTCGAATCCGAAAAACTTTGGTAATAGGATTTAATTCGAAGTTCGTCATTCTTTCGTTTCGGACCGAAACATCGGCTTTCGATTTTTGGTAATAGACCTCCAGGACTTCATATGCAGTTAAGAGGTTCATGCACAATGCAGGTTTCAATTTTTTTTTTGTCAAAAGGATATTTGCTGTGTATGCTTCAAATAATACTGGAGCCAAAGAGTAGTTTATAGAATGTTCGTCTGTTTGTCTATATATTTACGCATGAAACGCGAAAATTACTGAATTAATTTATTCAAATTTTACATGAAAATTAACAAAAGTGCATATTGTATCATTTTTAAGTTCTAAACTTAAGTATGAATATCCACCTCACCTTTTATAGGTATTTTTTAAATAAACTATTTGCTTTTTTGTAAGAAAAGTGTATAATGTATCTTTTTAAGGTATAGAGCCTTTCGTGTGAAAGTCCACGTCATGTTGTTTAATAAAAAAATTATTTAATTGTAAGTAAAGTGCAAAGCTACCTACATAGTCCAAATGATTGCGAAACTGAAGTGGCAATGGGCAGGTCACATAGTTCGCCGGACAGATGGCCGTTGGGGCAGAAAAGTCCTCGAATGGCGACCACGTACCGGAAGACGCAGTGTTGGTCGGCCCCAAACAAGATGGACCGACGTTCTGGTCAAGATCGCCGGAATACGTTGGATGAGGGCAGCGCAGGACCGATCGTCGCGGAAATCTTTGGGGAAGGCCTTTGTCCAGTAGTGGACGTCTTCCGGCTGGTGATGATGATGAAAGTGCAAAGTGTATCATTTTTAAGGTTCGTGTGAAAGTTCGATCGATCTTGATGTCATTTTTTTTCTTTTAAACACGGAATCCTGAAGTACATAAGATAGAACCCCTAAATAAACTCAGACAAAAAACAGAGCACGACTTTTATTTCACACAGCAATTTTAAATATTTTTGTATAACTTTTTTTTAGCGTTAAGTTCAATTATATATCTGTACTATCCTCTCTTTGATTAAGCTGTTATTTTAAAAGCATACGAGCGAGTAAAAATTTTTTAATTATCTCTCATTAAAAGCGAGGAAAACGTCCTTGAAATTTAATCCATTATAGTGAAGTTTAAGTAGAGCTGAGTAACACTGAAGATGCTTTGAAATAATTAAATGTTGCTGCAATATTACATTATGCTGTTAGCAGTATTTTTTAAGTTCAGCTATGGCTGAATAAGGGTTTTTTATGTGATTACATATTATCAAGATTATATAGAAGTGTTCAAAAATTGAAAAATTTGTTCAAAAATGAAATATTTTTTTTTCAAATGGACCAATCACTTACCAATCGAAAGTTTTTTTTTACGAAAATAAGGGTCAAGACGAGCAGTACGTTCAGCTTATTTCGCTTTCGGGGTAATTGAAACGCCCTGCCCACTACAATCAGAACCGCTCAGGATTCTTGAAATACCCAAAAATTCTCAGCAGCACTCAAATTCCTCTCGTCTCCTTGAGACATAAGATGTCAAGTCTAATTTGCCCAGTACTTTCATTAGCTACGGCGCCCTTCGGTTCGAAACACGGTAATGCTTACACATTACTGCTTCACGGCAGAAATAGTCGCCGTTGTGGTACCCATAATCTAGCCGGCATCCGGTGCAAAGGAGCCTACCACTTTTAAGGCAAGTATCAAGGCTATGGAACATGCAAACGATAGGTTATTAACTATTTTGATGATATTATAACTATTTAGTTGGCACGTTTTAAAGCAGGTAAGAAAACATGATCCTCATCTATTTAATAAATTAACCTTACATAAAATTTTAGATAATTTCAATACGAACATGGTCGGTTAAGGGCTATGTCTGGGTACTGTTTTGAATTCCTGTAAAATTTTAACAAATTATAGTCTTGACAGAATTATTCAACCGAGCCATCTGCGATTTATTTTAACATATTATATTTGGAATCAAATAGGATTCATCCAGTAAACAGAAGGATGAAGATCTCCTCCTCGTATCCTAGACCATTATATGGGAATACCAATAGCGGGCGGGAAGTCCGCGTACATTCCAATGTGACATTTGAATTGGATTTTGTTTACGGATCCCTGCTTTATTACATAAGTAATTTTTATAACAAAATTTGCAACTGAAATCCCATCCTCATGGTTGTGAACCGATCCGAATAATATAAATACCAAATATTGTGGGACCTCGCCACAATTTTTTTAATGCCCTATCGGATCCCACGGCTGGGCAAAGGCCTACCCTGCTTTACTCCATTTATCGCAGCCCTGTACCAGCTCCGACCAGCTCTTATTTTTTTTTTAATTCAGAGACATCTCCATATATATTAGTAAATGTATTAGTAACAATATTTATTATGAACTACGTTAGTATTATTAGTGAAATATATTTATAAACCTAGAGCTAACTGTATCCAGTGTTTCTGGAAGGAACAGTCAGCTCTGGCAGCAATCATCTTTAGGATGCTGTTACTGCTTACACGTAGACGCTGCAACATGGAGACCGCTTCTTTGCGCATTATGGCATGGAAACCGTCCACAAATGCCTCAGCAAACATTCCAGAAGCGCTACAACGCCACGGCAGCCCTAACAGCCTCCTAAACGCATTATTATATGTGACACGTAGAACGCTATAAGCCCCGCGCGAATATGACACCCACAAGCTGCTCGAGTAAAAAGACTGGCAGAATGCCTTGAATAATAACGCTTTAACATTATTTGTGCTTCGTGCAAACCTGCGGGCGAGCATATTACTCCTCACTGACAGCGCTCTACGCTCCCGCTCTATGTCATAGTCATCTCTTAAGTCATTCGAAATGATGTGACCTAAATATTTGAACTTATCAACAATCTCTAGCTTTTTATTTGCGAGAAATAAGCAAGGATAATTTCGTGACTTGTGTTTTGGAGTTCGAAATATCATAACTTGACTCTTTAATGAGTTATATTTTAAGCCGTGAGCCGCTGCATATGTCTCGCAAATGGAAATAAGCTTCCTAAGTCCTCCGATTGAGGGACTAAGCAGTACCATATCATCTGCGAAACTAAGATTATTGCAACAGGTTTCCTCTATGTGACATCCAACGTGTGTGCTGCTCAGCTCCTCAATTAAGTGATTCATATAAAGATTAAAGAGTAACGGAGACGTTAAACCTCCCTGTCTAACACCACATTCTAATCGATATTCATCTGACAGAGCACCCATCCACCTCAGCTGATTTTTTTGATTGTTATACCAATACTTGATTAGGGCAGTGAACCGTTCTGGCACTCCTGCACTTCTCATCTTGTCCCACAGTACTGGATATGACACCAGGTCAAACACCTTAGACAAGTCTAGAAAGCAGGCAAATACTGAGGTTTTCCTATTGGTATAGTACCCGACAGTATGCTTCAAGGTTAATATAGCACTTTCCGTTGACGTACCAGTTCTAAAACCAAATTGCGCATCATGGATTTGAATATAATTACCAAGTTGCTTATTGAGCAAGCTGTCAAGTATCTTAGCCGCGGTAGTAGCAAGGGATATGGGACGGTAGTTGCTCATGTCAGAAGTGTCACCTGTTTTATTCTTCACAACAGGGATGACAATAGTTCGCATTAATGCTTCCGGTAAATATGAATGACCTATACACGAAGTGTAAAGTGTAAATGTTATTATAGGCATCCAGATCGTTACCCCATCGTTTTCGGGGTCTTCCTTGACGTATTGCCCATGCTGAGGTACCCAAATTCTTACGCCAAAATACATAATAAAAACTTTTATTTCAATTGAGACCAATTGTAGCGCCGCTGAGAATTTTTGGGCTTTTCAAGAATCTTGAGCAGAACTGCATTGTAATGGGCAGAACGTATCACTTACTATATGGTGAAAGACTTGCTCTCTTCTCTTTTCTAATTTTAATCAATGTATTCCTACTGCGGGCGAAAAAGACAGCAATTTTATGATACTTAAGTACAAAGTCAAAACTCGCAAATTGATAAACGAAAGTTTATATTATACTTGCCATTCAAAGCAGACAGAATACACTTTATATCAATACTAAAATAAAGATAGGCTCTTTGGTAAATAATAAATCATGATACACGAAGTAGCCCCCAGGGTATACTATATCCCGTTCTCTTCAAAGGCACGGCATTACCACAACCACTAAACTACTGCATAAAGTACCATTGTAGTGACGACATAAAAGAAAATCTAACGAAATATCAAATAACGTAGTTTTATCGCTGTAACATGCCCTTAGTACCGCCCCATACTATGAGCCTTGACCGAATTTTAGCATGGAATGTTTTCACGACATTCATGCGACCGCTACTAACACTACTTGATTTCTAACATTTATTCTACACTAGCTTCTACACGCGACTTCATGTGCTTGGGGTTTAAATTATATTACGCTCAAATAAGAATTCTTAAAAAATTTGTAAGATAAAATATCCTTGAGGTAAGATAGGATTTTTCTGTGCCCCTGACATAGTGATTTCAAAACAGTTACAATATAATCTGATTCATCAATATAATCAATATTTTAAAATTGAACGACACACACTTCAAACCATCATGATCAGCTGGAAGACGTCCACTGCTGAACAAAGGCCTGACCAAAGATTTCCACGACGATCGGTCCTGCGGTGCCGTCATCCAACGTATTCCGGTGATCTTGACCAGATCGTCGGTCCATCTTGTAGGGACCTACCAACACTGCGTCTTCCGGTACGTGGTTGCCATTCTAGGACTTTACTGCCCCAACGGCCATCTTCAAACCATAGTATAACAATATCCCTAATGTCTTCCAAATCCATATAACAAACGTATATACCTAAGAACATTTAAGTACAACATTACAATAAATTCACGAGAATTACTTCGAATATACGAGCTAAGTTTTGCACCACATTAAACAGCCACAAAGCTAATTTTAGGAAAAGCATGATCGATCAAACACGTAGGCAAGTCTGTGGAAAATTTACGCGAGCGCTAATTGAATTGCTTTTGTATTTTCCCATACCTAGACTGTCAGCCTAATTGAAAACCGAACTTAACGCCTTCATTGTCAAGTACTTTTAAGTGCTTAGTAAAATTACTTAGGCTCGTTTTTTGTTCGATGCTCGCTATGATTGCGGTTTTTTTTTAATTAAAATAAGTTACGTACAATTACGCTCGTCAACTTGAGACATAAGATGTTAAGTCTCATTTGCCCAGTTATTTCACTAGCTACGGCGCCCTTCAGACCGAAACACAGTAATGTTTACACATTACTGCTTCACGGCAGAAATAGTCGTCGTTGTGGTACCCATAATCTAGCCGGTTTTCAGGGCAAAGGAGCCTCCCACTGGTAAATTACATTATCGATAGGTAACCTTGACCTGGTAACCATTTTGTTTCATGAAGTCTTGGTATTAGTAATTTCATTACAAGGATGACGAAAGCCCAACGTAATCCCGCAAAGGTAAACCCACGTCTTGGAAGTATTGTATCAAAATCTGTACAAAATTGTAAACAATAAAATAGATTGTGTGGACATATAAAATTGTATTACATTTCAAGTACCTCAACGTAATACTCGAAATAAAACAATTTTTTTCTATTTACCGGTTACGAGAACTAATATTGGACGGAATGCACCTATCTATAGGATTTGTTCCACATATAACTCTATAATTTTAAATAATGCTGATTTGGATCTCTTCAACGACAATTTAGCGGATCTCAAACGAAAATTATAGAGTCTTGTTTTTGCCAATTGTAATTTTATATATCAGATATGAATCAACTTAAGGTGAACACTTGCAAAAATAAACAAAGGTTGTGTGTAAAACTGACCTCAGGCTTGCAAGGCATTGGCAACACAGAGCATTTTCACGCAAAACATGCATCGAGTAGACGCGTTTAGTGGGAGGCGCCTTTGCACCGGATGCCGGCTAGATTATGGGTACCATAACGGCGCCGTAAAGCAGTAACGTGTAAACATTATTGTTTCGGTCTAAAGGGAATCATAGCTAGTGAAATTACTGGGCAAATGAGACCTAACATCTTATGTCTCAAGGTGCCGAGCGCAGTTGTAGTGCCGCTCAGAATTTTTGGGCTTTTCAACAATCCTGAGCGGCAATGCATTGTAATGGGCAGGGCGTGTCAATTAACACGTCTCGTGCCTCATTTTCATTAATAAAAATAATATATCCACGTTAAATAAGCAATAGTGTAAATATTTATCACGTGCCACTTACTGCTGACAAGCGAAATTCAAATGTTTACAATTAACATGTAAAAAAGCTAAAAGCATAATACAGTAAAAGACCGCATTAGCCCAGAATTATTCCAATGCATGAACAACAGTATTTTTAAATTCATTTTATTCAGAACATAATTATACAATTTTCTTTTATACGACAAGCACGCGTGGAACTCTTGTCCAATCAAATATAACAATGCCCCATCCCACTTCACCGTGTATTGTTTTCACTTTTCTTCTCACTGACATTATTACTACCCTTTTGTTTTAAGCGAAGGTAGCTCTAAAGTGCCTGCTTCACGAAAATCTTAGAGTTAAAACAGTTGGAGAACTTGTTGTTAGTAAAGACAGAAAAAGCATGACAAATAAAAAACAGTTCAACGCACGATCGAGAACGTAACTGAATTATAAAAAAAGTGTGTGTGTACTTATGTGTGTACGCAAGATGTTATACTTCTTTGGCCTAACAAAGCAAAAATCATTAAAATGATTTATTCCTCATGCTATTCTACGTTTTTAGAAAGAACACTTTTGTAAAAATCTTGAAAAGATGGCTTTGACAATTAATTATTAAATAATGAATACGTCGGTATCAGCTTAAACCCTTTGCCTGTCCTAATAATGGACGAAGAAACCAAAAAGATAATATTGAATGACGCAAACGTAAGAAAATTTTAGGAACCAAATTCAACCTGTTACTTTCAAAAAAATTTCAAAAATAAAAATTCTATATCAAATCTTAATAAGGCCTGTGAAATAATAAATATTTATAATTAAAAAAACTATAGATCAAAAATGGAATAAAACACAAGCGAAGACGCCAACGAAATGGAATTATAAGAAATGCTGTCAAGAGATCAGTAGAAGTAGTGAACCCAGTGCTAATGTGTTTCCAGAGTTGTGACGAAGTGAGTATAATTTGTAATGGCGAAATAAGGACACTTCTTGGCCAGAAAATAAATTACGTTACTGTTGGTTTTCTGTTTGATCAGTCAAAATAAAGCCTTTTCTATTTCGCTATTTACCCAAACCTAATTTGAAACATTAGAAATAAAATATTCATGTTCTAAGAAAGAATACGTATTGGGTAATTGTGTATTTGGGTAATTTACGCAATCTTTTGCTTTGCAGGGAGAGGAGGCCAAAGGAGTGTAGAGGTCTGTCGCCTGATGGTAAGTGATCACCTCTGGCCACACTCTCTTGGATGACCAGAATGTAAGTAACAGTCCCCTCAAAATTGTCCCAGTTGTTCCGGAGTTAAATCAGAATTGACAGACATAAATTTAAAAAGGGTATTCTAGTATTACCAAGAACTTTATTTATTATTATTGAATTGTAAGCAGTTCATTTATTTTATATGCCTAACAGACATTTAACTATTTATACATATAGATTATTTAAAGTTCACGAATATGACGACTTTCAAAATATAGCTTCAGAAAAAACCCTTTTTTAATTCTAAATCCAATTATTAGGATGATAGTTACTAGACTAGTTTATTGAATTAGGCGTTACTTTGCGGAAATCCATAATTATACAAATTATTTAAGTTTTCTTTAGTGTTAATTCCGCCAATATTTGTCTTTAAAACAATTCGACACGTGTTTCGCCTCTACACGAGGCATCCTCAGGACGTGTTGTCTCGCCAAAGTCTGGCACGAGACTCGTCTCGTCTCGTGTAGAGTACAATTCGAAACACGTGTCGAATTGTTTTAAAGACAAATATTGGCGGAATTAACACTAAAGAAAACTTAAATAATTTGTACTAGACTAGTTATAAAAGACGATATGTATGTGTTTACTCTGTGGAGAAAAGAAAAATAAAATAAAAA
Organism: Leptidea juvernica; assembly: GCA_949711755.1. NCBI lineage: Eukaryota > Metazoa > Arthropoda > Insecta > Lepidoptera > Pieridae > Leptidea > Leptidea juvernica. Next base: position 6,597,625 of record CATIXQ010000033.1, read on the forward strand.
AAATAATAAGTTGTCATAATAATCATAATCCGATATTCTGAATACCAGAATATTATTAAACGCAGTACATAAATTAAAAAGCAATTGTAACGACAATTTTACCATAACAAAAGTAATAATCATAACAAAATTCAATTTAAAATGACATATATAAATTAAGGCTGTATGCTAATAGAAATCAAACTTCATTATAAACGGTAAGCCAAAAGATATTAAAGGTTTATAAAGACTATTCAAAATATTTAATTTATTGAGCTGCGGATATTTTAACTAGTCCATTATCTTTTATAGATTTATAGATTTTTTTTTACTATTTCTATAAATTTTATCAGAAATGATTTTCATCATCAGAATGGTTTTTTCAAATTACTCCGATATTTAATATCTGATCAAATGCGTGTTCTGACTTTTTATATAGTGTGTGTTGTCATTCGAAAGGACTTGACCAAACTGAGATTTTTATTACAATTCGGTCCGGTACATTTCGAAAGATTCTAAATGTGGTTTTGAATAGTTTTTAAACAGCTTTACGGATCGACTGAAAACTGCGTCAAAATCAATTTATTCATTCAAAAGTAACTGCAGTTTCAAAATTTATAAAATAGAGTTTTATTTAACTTTCATCAGACTTTTGAGCTCAAAGAGCTAACTCTTTCAGCTCGAAGAGCTCAAAATAACATAAATTGTATTTTTAAAATATAATAAGAAGCGTATAGGAATGGAATTAGCGGGAAATTGCAGGGATGTCCTTAGGGTCGACGGTTTTTTTATTTTTTTATATCTATTACAACGATACCTTAAAAAAATATTCTTAATTCCAGTAATATTTAAAATTGTGTGCGTCAACCTTACAATGCCATCTCGAGTTCATTCTTCGAATGTTTATTTTTCTAATGTACTCCGTTTTCAACACAAAAAGCTTTTCTAAAGAACGCCAAGTCACCCGCTTTTGAGATATTGTGAAAAGAAAACAGGAAATGTCCAGTGTATACGTCACAACAGTTATTTACAGATTAAAGTAGTGTTTGCTGTTTCGGTTCTCGTATGAAAACGATCAATATTAGATACATTATATATTCCAGGGAATAAGACCAAATGGGGTTCCTTTATAACAAAATTTAATTCCACCTACTTACATCATAACGAAGCTAACTTCTGAATAATTACTGTTAAATTAAATAGAAAAACGTTATGAAACTTTAAAAGAAATAAACTCTAAGCTTTTAAGAAGAAATTACGATTAATGACATTGTTTCATTACTTGACTAATATTCAAACAGTAATCGGGCAGACTAACGCCTTAGCTCGTCAACGGTTGCAGCGGAAATGTTTCGACGCCACGGAGACATCGCCTTTTATAGGCATCTTCACCCTGTCCACCTGTCACTGTCAACAATTTATAAATTTAAAACGGCTAAGCTCAGAACAATCGGAGTTCCTTTACCACTGTGAGTGGGACGATTTGCGGTCGCGCCCATTCTTGCACTACGTGCTTGAGCTCCCAATGCCCAAAGGTTGATGAAAATTAAAAGAAGCACGTGGTATCGTTTTCTGTCTACCATTTGGAATAGTTTATTCGTTCGTTCGCAATAAATAAGACACTCCATGTTTTAGATAGATTTTTTAATTGAACCTTACATTATCGTAATAAGATATTTTCCGTAAATAGATCATTATTACACTAACTCGGAGAGATTTATTTTTATGTTTATATCGACGTCTTTAAGATGACGTCATAGGTCGTTTTCAAAAATATCACCATAAAGCATTTTTAAAAGGTATTGCGCTAAAAACCAAAGAAAGTAGTGATAAAAGGTATTTTAATATCAACTTTCGATAGATTTTATTCGATAAAACGCAAATGAACCTCTGTTCAATCTTAAACATAATATGCCGATCATTCGAGTACCGATATTTTGAATTTCATCGGTTTTTGAAAGGTTGTTTAATTGTATATAACTCAACGAACAAAACCTTATACGCACATGCGTGCCCCGCGTCCGTTAATTAGCGACCCATAATAATTGAACTAATTAAGTTAAATTAAATTAAAATTAAGAAACTACAAGTACCTTACAAGGTTACCTATCGATAATGTAATTTACCAGTGGGAGGCTCCTGTGCACAGGATGCCGGCTAGATTATTTATATTATATTAAAAATTACTGTGTTTCGGTCTGAAGGGCGCCGTAGCTAGTGAAATTACTGGGCAAATGAGACTTAACATCTTATGTCTCAAGGCGACGAGCGCAGTTGTAGTGCCGCCTAGAATTTTTGGTTTTTTAAATAATCCTGAGCGGCACTACATTGTAATGGACAGGGCGTACAAATTACCAGTAGTTGAACGCCTTGTACGTCTCATCCCTTATTTTCATTAAAAAAAAAATGATCCCGAAAAAACTAGTAAGAACATACGTTTTCTTGATTAAGGGTCTGTAGTCTATATTCTACTTTGCCTATGTCATAAATACATGTACTTTGCTAACTCAATAGCGACTTTTTGTTGAAAGAGTTTCACCCTTACATAAAACCATTGTAAGACTTCTGTGTTTCTGACATTCTCTTTTCTAATTAAAACTTTTTCACTTGTTTGTACGGATTCATTCTAACACCAGAATATTTCACTTGTTCGGTACTTCGTATTCAACAGTGTCGACATTTGTTCTAATTTAAATCATTCTAGATTTTATATTATGAGTCCCACGATATAATATAAATATTTTACTTTTTTATTTTTATTAAAAAAAGGGGACGAGACGATCAGGACGTTCTGCTTACGTGCGTTACGTACTTTTTTTTATGGAATAGGAGGACAAAAGAGCGTACGTCACCTGGTGTTAAGTGATCACCGACGCCCACATTCTCTTGCAACACCAGAGGAATCACAGAAGCGTTGCCGGCTTCTAATGAGGGTTAACGCGCTTTTTTGAAGGTACCCATGTCGTATCGTCCCGGAAACACCACACACGAATACGGGAAGCCGTATAGATTCCGTTTATACTCACAAAAAAATTAAAAAACGTGGAGCGATAACTTCCCAATTCGTACGCTTTTGAGACATGCAATGCACGCGTTCATAACATACCTGCTCATTTTAAACAAATAATACTATTATTGCAATTCAAAATCGTCAAAAATGTAAAAATTATAAACGTGTGCGCGGTACACGCTATAGAAGTTAAGTTCTGAAGTACTTTATATACTACTAGCTGATACCCTGCGACGTCGGTCGCGTACGTATTTTTACACCTTGGGTTACATTACTGGACTTTTAGT
>CATIXQ010000033.1:6606146-6688069 GCA_949711755.1 Leptidea juvernica
CGATATTTAAGGTACTTTCCCTTCATGTCCCATAACTTTGGGACACCCTGTATAGCATGAATATCTTGGATATAGATTTCACTTAGCACTATACTATTAGCACTATAGAGAGATATTTATTGACTAATATCAATGGAGTCGGCGAATAGTGCCGCTTTAAACGCACAAAGCGTGCCCTACGAAGTTCAAGATCTACGCGAAGCTCCACCAACATATATAAATGTTAAATTCATTATTTTTATTCATAACTAGTTGACCCGACAAACGTTGTTCTGTATATAATAAATAAAATAATGTTTTTATATGAATTTGTCAATAATATATTATAACATCAAAAATTACTTCATAAAATATGCACCCTGCTGTCGTAATGAAATAATTGTTTCACAGCAGAACTGTCAAACCGTGCGTCAATAAATTCGCTCATAGAAATGATGTATGGATACATCAAAGGAAAAACAAATTTGTTGTTTTTATTTAATTTAGCAGCACCATTCACCTTTTAAACCTTCTCTGGACTTCCACAAATAATTCAAGACTAAAATTAGCTAAATCGGTCCAGCCGTTCTAGAGTTTTAGCGGGACTTCAATTCATTTTTATATATATAGATGTATTCTAGAACTATGGGTATTTTTAACAGGATACTCAAAAATCTCATGGTAAATATCCTGTTGGTAAGGAAGATCCTAAAATCTATTTTCAATTCTCTCCAACACGGCTTTTCCATTGATGCCACCGTGGTATAAGCAATTTTCATCGCCTATATTACGGTGCTAACTCGTTTTGCGAGACCACTACACTGTAACTTGGTTATTGTCTCGCCACTGCCGGTGCAACGTTTTCAAACTATTTATTGTCCTTTTAATGAAACATTTTCGAGACATGAACGGTAAAAGAATACTACTGTTACTATGTAAGATATTTATTAAATACCATCTTACAAAGTAACTGATGGTCACCCATAGGTCGTTGATAAAGTTAAGTTGATAATAATGATATACAATGAGGTTTTTTTTATTTATGAACAGCAAAAAAAAATGATTTTGTCATGTGACTATATTAATTTGGCAAATTTTTCATTCTTTATTTCATTATTCTTAACATTTTTACACGCTTTTTATTAGTTCCACCTGTATGTATGTTTATTTGTAACCGATAACCTCATTTGGGCGTCATTTTGACCCACTTTAAACGGCCAAATTTCGTTCAAACTTCGTAGATTTATCGAGGACCGATGACAATACATTTTAATTTATATAATTTTCATCAATCGTCTATATATATAAGAGATTTCCACGTATATAGTCACTCATCACGATATCTCTGGAACCATGAGAGCTAAAGACTTGAAATTTGGTAGGAATATTCTTTTCACCGAGTAGAGGTCAGCTAAGAACGGATTTTACGAAATTTCAAGTTTTTTTTATTATGAACAGAACAACGTCTGTCGGGTCAGCTAGTCGTCTATAAGACAGGATATGATGTTAATTTTCAATTTGAAAATTAATTAAAATTTTTAGTTAGGTTTTCTATAAAAAGCGTGTTTTTTAGTTTTTCTTATCCACTATTTTTTAACTTATGCCTTCTAAGTAGTAAACGTATATTATAATACAAAATGAAATACATAATTACTATAGCTGCTCTTTATTAAGAAGCAACACAAAAATAGTGAGATGTTCGTTTAAGGTTTCTCTCTGAATGTTTCAGAGACTCATTAGCATAGATATTGAACGGAGAGACTGAGCCGGTGGTATGCCTCTGATAATGAACTCAATTCTCCATAAGATTGAACATGCATTAGTATCGCCTTCGATTCTAATCAAATTACATAGATCTACAATAGCACTTACCTCGTTTCCTCTAAGTATGCGGCTTGCAGTATCACAAGCGAGTTGTCTGTTTGATATTTGATCGGTCCTTGTCGATTCACATTTGGTTTCACTACTTGATATATTCGTCAGATCTGATTCGCTCATTGAGTTATTTACATTCTCGTTAGTACAATTCTCTTTAATATCTTTATCTTCATTGTATTTAACTTTGAAACAAGAAATCGAAATTTTATCTTTTTTCGCATCCCCACGCATTGCATCTTTTTCGGGTTCATCATTTTTAGCCTTAACTTGTTTTGTTTTTAGCCGTTTCTTCTTTCCTTTCCATTTCGGACTCGAATTCATTGGGCTATCGTCACTTGTCACAAGGCTATCAGAACAAACAGGGTTAACCAATATTTTTGTTGACTTTGCTTTGCGTTCTATTTTTCTTAAGTTCAACAGGCTTCCTGAATCTATATACGCTACCGATGTTAATGAAGTACTGTCTTTGTTTGCTTCGCTGAGACTACAAACTGATTTCGGCAAGGTTAATGTTTTCATAACATTAGTTGTGTGACGTGTTTTGTTTGATCCAAGTGGTCCCATTGTGATCGGCGGCCCCCCTTTAAATAACAACGCTGTTTCCACTGGCTGGCACACACAAGCTAACATTTTTATTTTTAACTAATAATATATCACATATTGTGCACTTTATTTCCACAGTGACTGCGATATGTCTGGAAGTGATGGCATGATTATTTCAAAACGACATTTTGATGCGGGATTTTACAAGATATTTGAAAAGCTAAGCGGTAATATGTCTCAAATGCGTTCATCTCGTTGCGATTAATCTGATATTAAACTTCTCGTTCGTGCCTTATTGCCCACATTATTTCACAATGGAGCAGACAACCATTGTTCTTCGAGAACTACTACGTTTTGGATTTATAATTGAAATTTATAGAAAATTGTGCATGTTTAAGATATTATTATGAATTCTTAAAACAAGTTTTAAAACTTTTAAGTAGTTGATTCTTATATATTTTAGATACTATACTAGCTGACCCAGCAAACGTTGTATTGTCGATATTAAAATCGCGATACAAAAGTAGCTGTTGATCGTAGATGGGTGAAAATTTGAAGTTGTATGTATTTTTTAATGCTGACTCATAATCAAACAAATTTAAAAAAAATTGTCAAAAAAATTAAAAAATAAAATTTCGTGTGGACCACCCTTAACATTTAGGGGTATGAAAAATAGATGTTGGCCGATTCTCAGACCTACTCAATATGCTCACAAGATTTCATGAGAATCGGTCAAGCTGTTTCGGAGGAGTACGGGAACGAACATTGTGACACGAGAATTTTATATATAAGATTTTTTTTTTTTCATTATTATTAATCGTCTAAATGACGTGACTGTGCTTGTTTGTTTTTCTTCCTCTTCCATTAATAAAAATCTAGGAAAATTTAGGAGTATCAGAGGAAGTAAAAGATAAAGTTTATTAAACCCCTACTTATATTATAAATGTGAATGTAAGTTTGTTTGTTACGCTTTCACGCCCAAACTGCTGAACCGATTTTGATGACATTTAATACAGAGATAGACTAGAGCTTGGAAAAGGATATAGGGGCTACCTTTAATAGCGAAAGAATAGGGGCGCGAGGCGTTGAAATTGGTGATGGAAGTTTGTATGGAAATTCGAAATTTTCGTAGCTAAAACCATAAATGCATACTTTGTATTTATGCACTTGATGAGTAGTAATTTATTAAAAATTTGTAAGAGCACTTTTGAAAGTTTGACCTATAACAATAAATTTCGATATTAAAGTTCGTAGGGAAATACTATTAAAGAGACTATCCACAATGACAAGGGATATCCGCTGTATCATAGAAGAGCGCCACGAGCAGCGGTAAGAGTACTTTGTATGTAGTCTCGTGCCAGATTTTGGCGAGAGGATGCCTCGTGTAGAGGCGAAACACGTGTCGAATTGTTTTAAAAACATATATTGGCGGAATTAACACTAAAGAAAACTTAAATCATTTGTATAATTATGGATTTCCGCAAAGTAACGCCTAATTCAATAAATTTACTTTGTATGTGTATTATTTGCAAAATATCATAAAAAATGCAACTATTCGTGGACAAAGTCGCGAGTAAAAACTTGTATATATATAATTTAATTTAACGAATATTACAATAAAAATACAATAATAGAATGCATATAAAAGTATGTATTCGTAATTAAAAATACAAAGCCAGAACCAATTATCTCGGAATTCATTTACTTTTAGCCGTTAAAAGGCTTAATTCAAGGCTCGTCGGAACGGAAAATTAAGAGTCCCTGTTTTTACTAGGTGAAGAATTCGTTTTTGAGGCCGTTCCGTTACAAAAGTTAACTTAATAAAAAAGTTTCCTAATTAAAGTTACTGTGACTAAATGAACGGTTTTACAAAATTTACTTCAATTATTCACTTCTTAAATACTTAAACTTACTTAAGTTTTAGTATTTGTGATCACTAGGAAGAAGGATTTCACTGTCAGTCCTTTTGACTGATATCAATCAATTAATCAGAATCACTTTATTCATATGACACTTATGAATGTCAAAAGTTTCCATTTCATTTACTACCACTACCTGAAAGGTTGAACTTGAATGAGAATAAGCGGCAAGAAACTCTTTGCCAATCTTTGAAATCAACAAATCATTTCAACTGCAACGTCTCTAGTTAATAATAATAATATTGACACACTTTTATACAAATTATCTTGCCCTAAACTAAGCATAGCCTGTATTTTGGGTACAAGACAACGATATATTCAAAACAATATACTTAGTTGAACATATTCATCATATAAATGATTGCACCTACCGGGATTCGAACCCAGGACCTCTAGCTTAGTAGTCAGGGTCACTAACCATTCGGCTATATGTTAGGGAGTTATATTATAGTTATTAGTAAGTTAAGGAGCTATATCACAAAAATGCAATAGTTAGACCGCAAAGGCTGAAATTTTGACAGAGGTTTGTTTTACTCTCGCCGCAACAGCACCAAATAAAAAAAATTTATTCCAAAATGGCCGATATGCAAAAATATTTTTTTGAAGTTATACTTCTTCAGGCGCCATATGAAAAAATTATGAGAGTGAAATATTATCACTGTAACACAAAAGTAACCTAACCTAACCTTTTCTGACGTTATGACATTAGGTTTCTTCGTCTATTATTAGGATAGGCAAAGGGTTCAAGCCCGTACAGCCGTATTTGTTATTTATAAATTTGGTAACAAAAAAGTCAAAGCGACCGGTTTTTTATGGAATAGGATGACAAACGAGCGTACGGCTCACCTGGTGTAAGTGATCACCGCCGTCCACAATCTCTTGCAACACCAGAGGAATTACAGGAGCGTTGCCGGCCTTTAAGGAAGGAGTATACGCTTTTTTTGAAGGTACCCATGTCGTATCGTCGCGGAAACACCGCAAAACGTAGAATAGCACGAGGAATAAATAATTTTAATGATTTTTGCTTTGTTAGGCCAAAGAAGTATAACTTCTTGCGTGCATACATAAGTGCACACACACTTTTTTTTTAAAGTACACAGTGTTATATATCTTGTACGGTGGTAGAGGACCTTATGATTACAATTCACACTTAACACATTTGATTTAATATTAAGCAAATTAAAATCACATCTTCCCAAACAATAGAACCTACAAGTAGCGATTCTGTGTGGTTTACAAGAATGTCACCCTCGAGTACAAGCCCCGGTATGAAGCGAGAGTCTCATATTCAGTTATAAGGTTTCGTTGGCTTGCGGTTTTACAAATGGAATACAGAATTATTTTGGAGGTGCTTTCATTATTATATTAGCTTTTATAATTTTCCTATCTGCGTTAGACTTTAAGGGAATAAATATGTACCTACTTACTAGCATTTTTATGTTATAAAAGAAGCTGTAAATAATATCAATATAAAATAGTTTTGTCCCAAAGACAAAACAAGGCAACGATATATTTAATACGATATACTTACTTAAACATACATTAAATACAAATAAACATACATCCAGCATATAAATGTTTGCACCCACCGGGATTCGAACCCGGGACCTCTAGCTACTTTAGTAGGAAGAGTCATTAACCACTCGGCTATATATGTGAATAGTCATGTCTACGTTCTACAGTCTTGAGTTCTATAAAATAAAATAAAATAAAAAACACGCAGGCGACGCCGCGAGAAGTAGTCTTGTATTTTAGTTCGTAGGACTAATAGAGCTTTATTCTAGTAGTAGTCGTTCTAGAAAACCAGTAGGAAAAAAATCCAAGTATCCAAATATACCTACCACTAGGTACTAACCTAAATATCTGTTAAAGATATACGAATCATATTCATCTCATCAGTATTCAAACAAACTAAAATACAGGCATACATACTGACCGAAACAAAATACTTATGACACCCCTCTGTTTCAATCTGTGGTTCAAGATAAAAGTATCAAAATTGTATAATATATATTCCTTCGGCTCAAAAAGTATATCTGTATATACAATAACTTATATTATGTATTGCAATTTCGGTTTCCCAGTTTTTGCATCGGGAATTTAAAAAAGAAAATTAGTATCTATTGTCTATGATTCTTTCAACTCAAAAAGTGAATCTGTTTCTATAAACAATATATAAAAGATATTATCATTAATCAGAACATTAAAACAAATAAAATAAGTACCTATTAAAATTGTTTTTCCCTAGAATGTCTAGATCAAAATCAATCCCGGTATTTACCGGACTACCGGACTACCCTTTTTAAGACTTTAGAAGTACTAAGAAGAAAAAGAAATCATTGAAAAATTACGCTTGTTGATAAAGTTTCAAACCTGTATCGCATCGAATGCTACACTATTTTGAACTCTATCTAAATCATTTTAAAAATGAGAACCGTAAATGAGTTGAAAGTACATTAAGCTCTTAACCTAAGACCGGATCCCAGGATAATGATCACATGTGGAAGAGCAACATATGTGAATGGCAGAGAGTTGTCTTCATGAATTATGGATATGTTGTATGCTATCCACTATTCTCCAATTAAGTGAGATATGTCGTCAAACTGTACTGATTCAGAGCCTATTCAACAATTTAACTTACGCTCATATAAGAATGGTACATTATAACTTTAAACACAATAGTTATATTATAATTCCTAGCTGACCCAGCAAACGTTGTATTGCCATATAAAGTAATACTAGTAAAGCTAGTTTTAAAATTTTTGGGGTATAAAAACTAGATTAGCAACCGATTCTCAGACCTACCAAATATATCGTACTACTGCCATATTGCAACCCTATAGCGGATTTGTGAATGGAACAGAATAATATTAAAAATTGCGATATAAAATAGTTGTAGATCGTAGACGGGCGAAAATTTGGAGTTGTATGTATTTTTCAATGCTGAATCATAATAAAATAAAAAAAAAATTGTCAAAAAAATGAAAAAATTATAGTTAGGGTCACCCTTATCGTGTATGAAAAATAGATGTTGGTCGATTCTCAGACCTACCCGATATGCACATAAAATATCATACAAATCGGTTCAGCAGTTTCGGAGGAGTTTGGTAACAAACACCGGGACACGAGAATTTTATATATAAATAATATTGTATATATGTATTAATTATCTTTCACCGAACATAAAATATCCCCACGTGTGAAGTTAATCGTTCCTTTTAAGAGCTTGGTGGAATTTAGATGACCTTTTCTGTATTTACATACTTAGTTGTACAATAGTTGTTGAACAAAACACTCGAGAAACATTGTTTCAAAAGACCCGGTACCTACTGATTATATACTCGCACATGGCATGCTATTTGAGAGAAAATAACATTTTGTGACCAAAATTGTATATATACAGTTTGTCGCTGTAATTTATCTTTATTTCTTATCTTTCAAATTATTCTGATTGAAATCATGGTAGAATAATCATCAGGCTACTAGAATGAACAAATATATTTAAAAAATTCTAGGCAAATCGATCTTATTTTATCATCTTATAACTTTCATTGATCTGCGGTAATCCTAGCTGTAAACCTACAATATAAATTAAGATTTTCGCTAAAAGCCAGAGTTTTCGATTGAATTGAAATACTTTATATTAATAAATGAAATTAATAATATTTTATTTCGTAGGTAAGAACGAGCAAGAAACTCTAAGGTTGCTCTTTTCAAAACAGAATGGTATTACAAGTTCTTATTTTCAATTACAATATATGCAAAGTAATGCAACAAAATAATGTAAATAATTGAGTCCAGAAGAATATTTGTTTCTTCTTTCTCAGAATTTAGTTTTGAAACGGAGACATCAAAAGAATCGTCCAGAAATTATATAATTTGGGAAAAAAACTGATATCGTAAACAAGCCCCTCATTGCGATACTAATAACAATCCAAATAAAACATTCACCAGAAACAAATCACATTCTCCAACAAGTTAACTTTACAGAGTCTCAAGTAAATAAATGCTTTGTATAGCAATCAACACGGTAATTGGTCCAATTAGAGTATTGTTCAAGCGTGTATTTCATTTAAACTTGAAGGAACGAACTAATTATAATAATATAATAGAACAACAGCAACCGAACCTCGTTACTCGTCGACATAACATGTTCATTCACACATATGTATTATTGACTCAATTCGTGCAGAAATAAATTTGTAGTGCTTTTGGAAATTTTTACGCCATTTCAATCAGGTATTCTTGTGTTAACTAAAATACATACTGCTGGATTATATAAATAAATTTCATATGCTTTGTTTTCTTACTTTATGTCAGTCATATATGCAATTTAGGTTCCGTGTTAGTCAAGAAAGGGGGGTCTATTACCTACATCATTAACAACGATGTCAAAATTTTGTTTGAGGTATATTTTGTAATACTGTTTACTGTTCGAATTTAGTTGCAAAGATAAAAATCATACATATATTATTATATTACATCACAAGATCGTTTTAAATTGTATTTTTAAAATCATTCTATTTCATAGATGATATTAAGTACTTATTGTGACAGTAATCACGACCATCATGTTCACGAAGCAGTCTTACACAAACAACGAATTCAAGCTCTTAAGGTTGGTGAATCTATATATACGATAATTTATATTTCTATATAATTCTTTATTACTTTTTATGAAATAACTTATATTATTTAAACACGACTCATATATTATTAGATGCAGCACCTTACCATCAAATTTGTTATGTATATTACACACAAATAAAATACTATATTTGAATGAAAAGAGTGGCCGTTGAGTTTCTTGTATGTTCTTCTCACGAGCTCAACTTTTTACGAAGATATGTTAAAGAAAGAAAAATTTGTAGTGACGGTTCAAAAGCGCTTAGTTTAAGCCTAATTGAATAAAGTTAATTTGACTTTGACTTCGTATTTATGTTGAGCTTTTCCTTTTATATGACGCGAGTTTTAATATGAGGAAGGAGGAGGAAGTCAGGAAAATTCTCAACATTAAAGTTCTGTTAAGATGTGACAAGTTTAATGCTAAAATTCTAGACTCAAATCGTGCAGACACGTTACATTATGAATCATAAATTAGTCATAGCCGAGAACTTCTCTGCGTCGCCTTCGTACAAATTAGTTTTGCGAAGTTGTTCGTCCGTCTCTTGATTGTAGTGCTAGATTAAGGGTTGTTACCGTTAAGAGCCGATTCCACCATTGACGTAGAACGTGATTAGAACACTTTAAACTAAGGTTACGCCTGTAAACGAGTTTACAGATTCAATATTGATTTCACCCGTTCAAGAGCTGTCGTTATGGTCATAAAAAAACTACGTTTAAAAATACCGACTTTTAAACTCAAAAGTATAAAATCACTTATTAGAGATTTAGTTTAATACACCTCTTATGCAAATCCTATACCTTTGATATTAATAAAATACTATTATTTGTATATGCCAACTATTGATAGGGTTTAAGTCAGTGCTTTCCCGCTTGGGTTGTTTGGTTCTAAAGCTATCTAGCTCAAAGTCACGCGTGGCGAGTGTATGTACCTGCTATTACATTTGGCTTGGCACCAACTTCAAAACACTCTCAAAAGTTATTGGTGAGATTGCTTTGTGTTTAATCAAGATCGATACTAGCATTTGAACTTGTTTACGTAAAACTGAGTTTTGTTGAACTCAGTTCGAAGCATAATTGGTGAAAACGGGACTTAGTCTCGTTTGCTACAAGTTCTTGTGAAAAAAACTTGAATTTCATTTTGTGTACTCTAACCTTGAACAGTAAAACTATGTAATTTTAAATTGATTGATATCCTTTTGCAATTAATAATGACAGCCAAAATCCGATTACGAAGGCACCATCTTTTTACCAGTGGGAGGCTCCTTTGCACAGGATGCCGGCTAGATTATGGGTATCATAACGGCACCTATATCTACCGTGAAGCAGTAATGTGTAAGCATTCTTGTTTTTCGGTCTGAAGGGCGCCGTAGCTAGTGAAATTACTGGTAAAGACATGTATTATTAAGTTTTTATAGTATTAAAGCCTTCTTATTCAGCTTGTTCATAAATTATTTTTCGAATAGAAAACTCAAGGGAATATAAAAGTAGCGCGTAAATTAACAATGTTATTAATTTGCACTGTGCTGTAGTGGCTTTCCGTAAAATGTATTTCATAGTTGGTTATATTTTATCCATCGTAAGCTGCTGGTTCAACGTCGCGGTCGGTATCAATGATTTTAGAGTATATAGTAATATCTAGTAATTTCTACAACTTATATGTTTCTAAATACATTGAATATAGTTTAAAATCAGACCTTATCTATTACACCGTTTTATTAAAGCCACTTGAGAGATCTGTATGTGTGTTATCTTGTGAAGCGGTAATGTGTAAGCATTACCGTGTTTCGGTCTGAAGGGCGCCGTAGCTAGTTAAATTACTGGCAACTTGTCTCAAGGTCCCAAGCGCATTTGTAGTGCCGCTCAGAATTAATTGGGTTTTTCAAGAATCCTGAGCTGCACTGTATCGTAATGGGCAGGGCGTATCAATACCACCAGCTAAACGTCCTGCTCGTCTCGTCCCTTATTTTCATAAAAAAAAGTCTCAGTGTGACGATGACCACGATACTGCAACCCCTGGTCGCTCCCTATCGCGCCGTTCGGTCATCTACTTGTTGCGTCCATTAACTGCGTTGAAAAATAAGAGACGCAAAAGGCATTTTAACGAAACTAATAAAATTAATGAGATCTAAGCGTAACAATCAAATACATTCATAGTAAAGGCAATGTTGTTAAAAAAAGTCATCATCATTATCATTTTCATCATCATCAGCCGGAAGACGTCCACGGCTGGACAAAGGCCTCCCCCAAAGATCGCCATGGCACTCGGTCCCGCGCCGCCCTCATCCAACATATTCTGGAGATCTTGACCAGGTCGTCGGTCCATCTTATGCGGGGCCTACCAACACTATGCCTTCCGGAACGTGGTCGCCATTCGAGTTCCTTACGTGGGGGAGGGGAGCTCACTGGTTATCAGTGCCCCTTCATTGGTGGCGGAGTCGTAGTGGCTTGGCGCAAATGGGATGTAGATCTTGATAACCGAAAGGTTGGTAAGTCCATGGGAAGGGAAATGCCCCAACGGCCATCTGTCCACATAGCATCTAGCCCTGCCCACTGCCACTTCAGTTTCGCATCTATTTGGGCTATGTCGGTGTTTTTAGTTTTCCTACGGATCTCCTCATTTCTGATTCTCCTGAAACTCCGAGCATAGCCCTCTCCATTGCCCTCTGACAATGAGCTTCCTCATAAGGCCCATAGTTAGCTACCACCTCTGCGTTCCGTATTTTATCACTGGCAACACACACTAGTTAAAAACCTTCGTTTTCAGACACTGTGGTATTTTGGACGAGAAGATTTTAGAGTTGTTAAAAAAAGTACTCCTCAATAAAAATCACAGAAATCGTTTCAAGCGAGGTGTTATACGATCTCAAGGAACACGCCACTTATCACCAAATATTTTGTTACGTAGCCGTTTATTCCTTGTTTGTTCACGCACCGTGAAGACTCCGGGACAATGTTCTATTTATAACTAATCCGAATGAATAAATATTTTTTACAATAAATGAATCGTTATCGAATTTATTGGAATTGAAAGATTTATTCATTCATTCATAATTTATAAATGTTGGATGCGAACGTTCATTTTATAATGTACGGAAAATATCTGCAGATAGAATTTATTACGTCGCCGTCCTAAATATTTAATACCATATTTAAATAAAATATTTTTGTAGGATTAAAAGGTGTGTTATAATAAATGAATTATTTATTAGATATTTAATAATATTGATTATTTGGGTAACTGAAAATAATTAAGAACATAGTTCTGGAAAGACTAGGTGACTGATTGTAGATATCTTGAAATTGTTCTGTATTTAAATTAACTGTATTTTAGAATGTTTACTCTATATAACTACATATTATAAATCAAAGTCCTACGCCGCGTCTGTCTACATGTATATATATGTATGATTTTTAGTATCATAAATTTATTTCATTATCACAGGTTGATACGTGAGTTCTTCTAATATTAATTTTGGAACCAGATAAAGTTTTATCGTTAACATAATGCGGTTACAGCGTCTCCCATCTAAAATCAATTTCAATAAAAAGTTCCACGATTTTATTTTGAGACTACAAGCTAATGGAAATAGGGTGAGGAAAATATCACCTCATTTCATGTTCTTTTTGATTTTATTAGATAATTATGAAAATATATGAAGAAAAAATGAACAGGCTTCTACAAATTGATGGTAAAAATAGCAAAGTTAACAGGGTAAGGTTCTTTAGTATGGTAAATAATGTAGAAGACTTACAGAAGAGGGAAATTATTTTATTTAATTAAAATTATTTATTTTAATATGTCGCGTAGCTACATAATGACTTATAATTTTTTTAAATGGTAACTTTTTTAAAGAAAATAAGGGTCGAGACGAGCAGACGTTCAGCTAATGGTAATTGATACGCTCTGCCCACTACAATGCAGTGACGATCAGGGTTCTTGAAAGACCCAAAAACTCTTAGTGGCACTACGCTCGTCACCAAGAGTATGTCTCTTTTAGATCAAGAGATTTTAAGGCGAAGAGTAAGCAGAAAACACGCAAACATGGTGTTTTTAGACAAGTTTTATGGTGAAAGTATAACAATTCGAGCTATGTATGAACACTACTTAATCCTGTTACACATATCCTTAAGTCTTATTTGTAGGTTGCTAATGCTTGCTGTTGATTATAGTTAACACTGCCGAGCCTTTTTGAACTACCACATGTCTTTGAAGTTAAACAAGTTTTTTGGCATGGCGTGACGCATTTTTTTGGTACTTCCCTCAGAAAAGTTATTCTTATAGCTTGTAC
Organism: Leptidea juvernica; assembly: GCA_949711755.1. Taxonomy (NCBI): domain Eukaryota; kingdom Metazoa; phylum Arthropoda; class Insecta; order Lepidoptera; family Pieridae; genus Leptidea; species Leptidea juvernica. Next base: position 6,619,381 of record CATIXQ010000033.1, read on the forward strand.
TTTTTTGTGTAGGTTAATTTATTAAGATTAGTAGTGACTAACGAGGATTATAAGCATATAAACTGATTTCCACGCAAGAATTTTAAAAATATTGGCTTTGTTACATAGATGGCGGGTCGGCAGCCGTGAACTCATATCGCTCAAGGTAGCTGGTATTTAGTGTCGCCTTAAGTCTCATTTGCCTAGTAATTTCACTAGCTGCGGCGCCCTTCAGACCGAAACACAGTAATGCTTAAACATTACTGCTTCACGGCAAAATAGGCGCCGTTGTGCTGCCAGATACTACACATCACGGATAATTAATATGAAACAATGTTTATAAACAAAATACCGAACACACGTACAAGGATATTTATGTGATTAAACTGTTTAATAATAAAATGCTTGCAAGCGGTACCACTTACATATTTAAAACTCTATTCGGGCCAATGTCCGTCCGCGTTTCGTTACAGGAAATTGCTTTGAATTCCCTTAATGTCATTTTGGATACATGGAAAATGGATTCCTTTCAATTACTTTTTTAATTTACATAATATTTTACTAAACATATAGCGATATGAGACTTTGTGATTTTTTGAGTTGCTTTGGTTGCTTAAAGTATTGGATATAGACGAATTTTTAAATATAAAAATAAATCTTAAAAACATAAAATATCGGCGTTTGTACGTTATTCTATATGTATAAGTTATAATCATTTTTTTATTTATTCCATCAACCTGGGTATTATTATCAGTCATATTGACTAAAATTGATAAGTCGATAAGTAAATCATAGTCATAATTAATAACAACTTTAAATAAAAGCGGCCAAGTGTGAGTCGGACTCGCCCATGAAGGAAGTCATAATTACTGTGATGGAATTTAATATGCATGGGTGAAAAAGTACTAAGCCGACAATTGAAGATAATTGATCAAAACATTGCACGTTGCATTTGAGTAAAACTATTTTCGAGCCCGCTTTTATTCGCTACTTAATAATAATATGTTGATATAGGTCAGGCAATATTGCTAATTCAATATCGGTTGTAGGAGTGTCGCGGCTACGCCTAGCAATAAAACGTGAACACATTATTGGCTACACAGTTGGCTACGACATAACTAGGTAACTATGCATTAATTTTTAGGGTTCCGTAACCAAATGGCAAACAAAGCTGTGGAATGAGCTTCCTTGTGCGGCGTTTCCAGGACTATACGACATGTGTACCTTCAAAAAAACGCGTAAACCTTCCTTAAAGGCCGGCAACCCTCCTGTGATTCCTCTGATGTTGCAGGAGATTGTGGGCGGCGGTGAACACTTAACAACAGGTGACCCGAACGCTCGTTTGTCCTCCTATTCCATAAAAGAAACAACGGAACCCTTATAGATTTCCAAATCTATAAGAACTATACTGTTTGAACTTGGTAAGTAGATGTATTCTGTGAACCGCATTAATATTTTCAAACATAAATAGAAAAAATAAACAATGAATAACAACAAAAATAATTCCCATACTTAAAACTGGAATCAAATTTTTTTTTCATCAAACCTATACGTGTGGTTAGGTATTCAAAAATGATATTGATGTTTCTAATATCATTTCTTCTAAGCTGAATAGTTTGCGCGAGAGACAATTCCAAAGTGAGAAAATGATAAAATTAAAAAAAATATTTGATGTACATTATACCATGCAAATTTCCACCGAAAATTGCTTTTAACGAGATCTAGTAAGTAGTGTTTTTAAGACGTCATAAATCGTATTATTAATTACTTAATTGAAGAATAATACACTATTATTAAAACATCGATCAAAGTTACAACGAACTACAAGAACTTTTACTTGCTGCTACGGAACCCTTTTTTTATATGATAATAAGGGACGAGACGAGCAGGACGTTCAGCTGATGGTAATTGATACGCTCTGCCCATTACAATGCAGTGCCGCTCAGGATTTTTGAAAAACTCAAAAATTCTGAGCGGCACTACAATTGCGCTCGTCACCTTGAGACATAAGATGTTAAGTCTCATTTGCCCAGTAATTTCACTAGCGACGGCGCCCTTCAGACCGAAACACAGTAATGCTTACACATTACTGCCTCACGGCAGAAATAGGCGCCGTTGTGGTACCTATAATCTAGCCGGCATCCTGTGCAAAGGAGCCTCCCACTGGTGGTGCACTCCCCTTCATGGGCGAGTCCGACTCACACTTGGCCGCTTTTTTTTAAACATATTCGCTCGTTGTGACTCCGTAGTAATAGTAGAATATTTAAGTCTAAAGGTCAGAGACACCAAAGCTGGGAGAAAAGCTATTTTTTTGTCCTAACCCGATATATTTTAATCCTCTGAAGGATCAGAAACCAATAAAATACAGCGGCTGCAGTAAATTGCATTCTCAACTCCCGCTGGATGTTCTAAATGCATCTGAACATCTATTTGATCAAGATCTACGTCATTTATATGATGGATTTTTATTATAATTCATTGATTACTTTCTTAGAATTTTCTTTCTTGATTAGTACAAAATACATATATCTGAAAATAGTTTGATATTAATTTCTTTATTTATATAATAACAAAATATTTAAGAGATTTCGTATATATGCTCACTACAATATCTCTGGAACCATAAAGTCCAGATACTTAAACTTTTCATCTAATAGAGGTCAGTTAAGAACGGATTTTTACATCCATATAAATGTTTTCCCGAGATTTGAACCTCTAGCTCTAGCTCATACGACAGGGTCACTAACCACTGGGCTATAAGGGTCGTAATTAACTTTTATTTATTTACTATATACAGACACTTTTTGGCATAATATTACATAGTATTTGGTTCCTACACTAGGTATCACCTGTACTATTTATGTAGGCAACCAAATTACATTCTATGGTTACCAATAAGAAGCGAAATGTCAAAAAGTGCACGCTGTATGTATGTGTGTTTGTGTGTGAGTGAGTGAGTATCTGATTAATCAAGTAACAAGTATTAACATTATGTGAATGCTTACCTATCACTTTAAGAATAGCTTCCATGTCTATAAGTGAGTGTGTGTAACCATCTCTTTATTTCGAATTTGATCTGATGGACTGAACAATGTTTAATAGAACATTTTAAGTTTACTTTGTTGTATGTATATGTATGTAAGAATTGGATAAATCTACCTGCAAATGTTTTTTTTTACTGGCAGTATTGGAATCCTGTACGAACGGCTATTTAGTAGGTTTTTATAATGAGGTAAATTCAAGACATCTTTATACACTAGTGGGAGGCTCCTTTGCACAGGATGCCGGCTAGACTATGGGTACCACAACGGCGCCTATTCCTGCTGTGAAGCAGTAATGTGTGAAGGGCGCCGTAGCTAGTATAATTAATGGGCAAATGAAACTTAACATCTTATGTCTCATGGTGACGAGCGCAGATGTAGTGCCGCTCAGAATTTTTGGGAATTTTCAAGAATCCTGAACTGGCACTGGATTGCAATGGTGTATCAATTACTCTCTCTTAGTAGTTATTGAAGTAATTAGTCTCGTCCCTTATTTTTATAAAAAAAAAAAAAAAAAACAAACTTATCATAACACGCAGGATAAATATACATCGGACAGATCCAAGTCTTTACATAATATTACATGTTGGGTATCTAATAGGTTTTTTAATTTAGTCTGAGACTTAAAATGATAATAAACATTTTGTTTTGACAATAGATCTAGTCTGTACACTGTAGAATGTATGAGTTAGTAAGTTATAAATAGCTAGTCTAATCTCTGATTACATTAATGTTATTTAAAACATTACAATGTGTATTTTGACATTTTTCAGCGAAAAATGTCATCGCACAGCTAAAATACGATATCAAAGAGATTGCAAATGAAATGAAAGTAACATAGTGTTAATCTGATCGAGTGATTCATACTTTATGATTTCATTTATTCGTGTGACAGTTTCATTCTGGGTTTTGCTTCCGCGAATAAATATGTTGCTTTTATTATAAGTAAAATCATGAAATTTTTTTTGATTATTTTTATTATATTTAGGTATTAGGTTTATCATTTTAACAAGCAACATTGTTCTGAACATGTGCATTCTTCCATACTAGTGGTAATATTGAAAAATGATTTAACCGAAGTATTTTTGATGACTCTTTTAAAATAATGTCCAGTTTACTTTGTTTTCGAGTACCTAAAGGGTATTTTTTACGTACTGATGAAACAAAGGTATATTATGGGTTACAGTTACAAAACTGTCATAACCATAATGTTAACACCATGAACAGACATAAACTTATAATGCCTAGGTACTACATGCCTAAGTCGAGTTAGTAAGTCTTTTGTGGGGCGATGTATATGCTTTTACAATAAGATCCCAGTAAATGTTCAAAACAAAAGTATTAGATTATTCGAAAGAATTGATAAAAAACGTTTGTTTGGTAAAGGTTTCTATAACATAAATGGCTTTCTTAATGATACCACAGATTGAGAAAGGAGCGATCGGCACCAGGCTATTAAATAACAAGTTTAATTGTATAATATTAATTTGTAATACATATTTTTTTGATGAAAAAAAAGCCCGCTGATATTGTTGCGCCCATTCTTCTCAGGTTGAGGCATTCGTTTTGGAGGTGGGTGACTTTCAATTAGTGATGTCACATCCTATTTTGAATAAAAATATTTGAATTTGTTATATATGGGAAAGTTATAGGTAGTTTCTATTACAATTTTTTGTATGGAAATCCTGTAAAGGCCAAAAGATAGTTTAAATCCCAGAAGTTATCCCAGAACATTGATATCAGAATTTGTATGGATAAATCAAACATTTCTCCAGTCATATGAAACTCTTTTAAATACGTTTTGTGAGTAATGTATGGAGATTTGTGCTTACCACATAATCGTTCGTGAAGACGGTTCAATATTATAAAATGACACAAACTAATAGATAATTTGTTTTAAATGTTACGTAACCAAGAGAGCACGATATAAAAATTAAATGCAGGAGAATCTAGTATATGAATAGGGGCTTAAAATAAAAAAAAAACGGTATCTGCTCAAGCCTGCCCACATACGAAAATCGTACGTGCGTAAATCGTACGAAATACAACTCGATTCAACTTTTAACGTAGCCATGCGTGACATCTCAGTCTCATTCAGTACCCATAAAATAAAGAGCCCGCCTAAAAAGTTTTAACTTCAAAAAGTCTCGACGAATTTCTGGCTGTTCTGCTAAGCTTTGGCGGGATTTATAATTCCAATTTTGAAATTGACATCTTGTCAATGGACTTTGATCCATCCTGTCGAAATGACAAAGTCGCTGAAATATTCGATATTCCTTAACTGTCTTTACATCTTCTTTGGACTCTATATTTAAACTTACTCATATGATTATCTACTCTGTGGTATAACAAAACAGCTATTTTTTTATATCAAACATGAAGTGATAAATTCATTTTCTTTATTTAGCTCGATAATTGAAGACATTTACAAAAACTAAATACCATTATTCACTCCGAATGTAAAAATTTATTTATACTATACTTAATAAAAATAATTGAAATATTTCCCAGGATTTTTGACAAGAAAAACACAATAATCTTATGATTAAAAAATATTTATATATTTTTTGAGAGAAAACCGAAAAATGAAACAAAATTATTCAGTGATAGAAATTCAAAGGCTTTTACAAAATGAATTAAAATGTGTATGCATTCATTTCAAATGGGTTATTTGATTAATGAATATAGCCTTTCATGAAATGGTTTTGATATAAAATGTATATTTTGCTCACTATGCTGATTGTTGAAAACAGGTGTATTTCAGCTGCCTCGAATGCAGTAAAATTATAGAAAAAACATCATAAATAATAACAGAAATTTATACAAAATTCAACCTTTTCACTTTTGTATTTATGTTGAATATGCAATTTATAAATCCACTTTTCATTGCATAGCAGTTAAAAACCATTACTTACGATACGAAACATTTGCGAATAACGAAACGCATATTGAAAACCTTAAAGATCGCCGCATTTTTTATTTAGCAAGGCTAATAATAATGAACTTTGAGGCGTAAGTTACACAGGTAAACTTAAACAAGTTACACACATCAACATTTCCAGACATATTCCAATCTAATTGAATGATACGAAAAACCAAAAACTTCACTGACATAAGGCATCGCACACGATAATATCGGGAGCGGCGATGCGACCGTACCTCCGCGAGGGTTGAAAGCTACTAAACTCAAAACTAAGCTGCCGTCAACTTTAGTATAAAAGCGGGGCCCGACCCTCTTCACTTAATGCACAAAGAACAAAAAATTACAAAAGAATGCTAAGCCAAAGGCCTTTAATTGCCCACTTGACTTTTAGAAATTCCTAGTTCCGTATCAAAAACTACCTGCACTTTATTGCCGTATGATTTCGAGAAAAACCGCAAAATATTCTGCCTGTGCGTAAAAATTTATTGTATAACTCGAAGCTCACTTGAGTTTCCAATATACATTCGATATTGCATAAAGAATTTTTCATTTGGAACAGTTGTATCGAAGATACTTAGGTAATAAATGAATTTATGGCGGAATTTGAATTTTTTTACTATATAAAGTCAAGTTTAATTCAATATCGTTTTATCATTTTTATTAAAACTCAGATACTACTGGACATCGATTACACTTGTTACAATATGGTTGACAAAGTTCACAATTATGCTAACAATATTGAAAGATGGTGGTTTTTTGCAATTTTAGATATGGCATATTTTAGACTTGGATTTCCTTAACTCTATTAAAATTTTCAATAATGTATTTTTTTATGGAAAAGGAGGATAAACGAGCGTTACGGGTCACATGGTGTTAAGTGATCACCGCCGCCCACATTCTCTTGCAACACCAGAGGAATCACAGGAGCATTACTAGCCTTTAAGGAAGGTGTACGCGCTTTTTTTGAAGGTACCCATACTTATCGTATACTATATAAATAATATATATAGAACCATCCAATTCGACGGCACCTTCTAAGGCTTCATAAGATACATAATAGCTTTAAGGGTAAATGTATACACTTCTACAATAAAGTCCCAGCCACTGTTCAGGCATTATCTATAAATAAATTTAAATGTTTTATAAAAAAATGGCTCTGTCGTAAATCCTATTACTCCACTGCTGAATATCTAAATGATCGGACAGCCTGGGACTAGATTGTGATTATTTTATAGCGACTGTACAATATTGTATATTTTTATTGAAAAGAGCGCAAAAAAAAAGAATGCTGGTAGAGTTTCTTGCGCCGCTTCTTCTCTCTCAGAGCGCCATTTGTTTCCGAAGCGGTAGTAGTATCTAGTAGTATAAGAAATGACATCAAAAAGAATTCTAAAGGAATCAATTTTGAGAAAATAAATGCCTTTATGCCTTGAGAACGAGTACTTGTGTACACTTTTACTGAAAATGCGATTATGAGGCGTGCACTTACGAATTTTCAAAACTATTTTCAATATTCTGAATACTTCTGTATTCTATAAGTCTGTGTAATGAATATATTTCAATTTGTCGCTGTAATTCAGCTGTAGATTCTCCAATAACATAAATAAATAAATAACATAACACCCGCACAAGAAAAATAATAATTTCTAAATCTCTACAAATTGAGGGTATAGGTTTACCATATATTTTTCCTACAGTATTTTATATAGATCGCAATTAACAAAATGCTAGTGAATAAATAAATCTACATGATCAATTCTAGAAACTGTTCAAGTTACCTTTAAATTGGACGTTGAGAGCAGCAGACTCTGATTAGCGTTGTCCAAGTTCTACACGAGTTGCGAGTTCGTATGACTCCCTGATAGAACTGTTACTGTCATACTCTTACGGTAACAAGCGAGGGAAGTTTTCATTTCTGTTTGAATAATATCCGAACGGTACGCGATGTTTGAATACTTTTCGGATGTCGTTTTCGTAAATGATCGAGTCTTGTAATGCTAATATTTGGAGGAATGGTTTCAAGTTTTCTTTAGTGTTAATACCGCCAATATTTGTTTTTTAAACAATTCGACACGTGTTTCGCCAATTTGTTTTTTCCGACTCTCGTGCCAGATTTTGGCGAGACAACGTCCTGAGGATGCCTCGTGTAGAGGCGAAACACGTGTCGGATTGTTTAAAAACAAATATTGGCGGAATTAACACTTAAGCTAACCCTAAAAAACTAATAAGTGTTATTGTAAATGTAAGTAATCCGCATCCTTCGAACATCGCCCGCCACATACTAATGTATTTTTGGTTTTAGAATTCACATGTTCGTTTTTGATGATTTTTCTTGGTCGGCCAGACTCTTGTGGTTCCTCTTGTGTGATAAAAAGAACACTAATCGAAATATTGTAAGGGTAATGCTTAAAAAATATTTCAACTATGAATGGAAGTATGTATTTAACAGTTATAAATATATAACAACAATGTTTTGAATTTTTTTTTATGATGGCAAATTTATTTCGCACAAATTATTTCATGCCGCGGTTTTTTGAAGCGAATTTCGTTAAATTTACTGGTTGAAAGGTGAATCGATAAACATTTTATATACACCTTACAACTTATAACATAATTACTGTATGATCTGCATATGTCTAGCGTCAAACAGGTCGTAAAGAATGATTATACTATCTTTACGAAATTCGAACTAATTGTTAAGACTTGTTAAAGTTAAATTGTTACCTATAAAGGTACTACAATTTAAATTACTTTCTTCGTGATACGACAGATTGGGAACGGAGCTACCATCTTTTAGAGTGTTTAAACCATATATTTGAATGTATCGAAACTTAAATTTAAATAAAAAACAAAGAAGAAGCCCGCTGAGTGTCTTGCGCCTGATCTTGTCAGGGTTAATCATTTCATTTCCGAATGGGTTTTTGGAAATTTTGAATAAAAATATCTTTAATTTGTTTTTATGTAGATATTTATGAAAAATTCATTGTGCCATACGAATTATTTAAAGGTAATATTGCAAGAAATAAACACATTAAAAAACTTTTGTGTGGTAAAGGTTACTATAACATAATAGACTTCCTTAATGTTATCACAGAATGTATGATATAATAATGTAAAAGAAGCCCGCTGTGTTATTTGCACCCGTTCTTCTAAGGTGTCAGGCATACATTTTCGGATGGGTGCTAGTTTCTGACGTTCAATAAGTGATTTTAAATCCAATTTTGAATAAAAATATTTTAATTTAAATTTAAATAATTATGTAATTATAAAGAAATATTATTATGGAACAAACTATTAAACAGTTAGTTCATAGTTAAGCCCAGTAAAAAACACGTTAAATTTATTTTTGTTGTGTTTGTGCATTTTTGCCTCCGGAGATTAAAGACGCACCCGTTGTTCGAAGCGGTGATTCAATATCAAGTTACTGTATCTGATTCAAAAGCCAAGACAAGTGTCATCAAACCAGCTTCAGCTCAACAAAGAAGTCTGCGAAGCGACATCGAAAGCGAACGTATTTATTTACAAGCTCTGATACAATGGTGTCCCACATTGAGAGACTGAATAGGAGCTACGCGACAAGCACCCACACCTGATCGTAAATCTGATAAATCTCGAAACGGGTAATGGGAATAACCACCCTTACGCTGAAAGGCCAAAGGTCGCAATTCGTGTGCTATGTTTAAAATATCTTGTCTGCCCAAGAATGTGGTATGGAGAAAAGGGCGCTTCGAGAGATAAGAGCTTTATCGGTGCATAAAGTATATTATTATGAAGTTTGTAGACCACTGAATGGGGTTACTGTTATGAATGCTTACTTGACGACTATGGCAGTTAATGCCAATTATTAAAGTGAATACTTACGTGTATTTTAGCTAAACCTATATCCATGTAAGGGAATCTTTTAGGGCAATTTTCACCAAGTTCAAGAGGTCCCACTGACTGATGACAATACAATTTTGTAACTTAAGGTAACACTAAATGCCGGCGACCTTGAGCGATATAAGTTCACGGCTCCTATGTAACAAAGCAAATATTTTCAAAATTCTTGCGTCGAAAATTTAACATTTTAACAGGCGCAAACAGTTTAATTGCTTACAATCCTCATTATTGATTACTCATCTTAATAAATGTACCAACACAAAAAGAACATTAGTATTTTTATGTCAGTCATCGTAAATTCAGCTATTTATTTTGGTTTTTCTTTTAATTCAGGTAAGCCCATAGCTCGTTCGGCCTCCACAGCATAGTTCAATTAAAAAAAAATTGCTTCAGCGTAGCAATTATGAAATGAGGTTTTTGATGAGACATACTATCAAGTGTACCCCACGCTTTTCTGTTGATAGCTAATAATAAAAAAATTATAACCTAACATCACCTTCTTTCCAGCTGCATTTTATAAATCATCGTAATTACCTGAAAAGATAAAAAAAATATTTAGAAATCAATGAAAATTTACATGTGGCGTGTTTTTTTTTTTTTTTTTTTTTTTTTTTTTTTTTTTTTTTTTTCAATTAATCGATTTACACTTTCACGCGTATTAAACGTGTTAGATACTGAGTCATATATAAACCAAAATTTTAAATTGTTAAAATATATAACAACTAGCTGACCCGACAGACGTTATTCTGTAGTTAATAAAAAAAAATACTTTTTTATAGGAATTTGCCAATAATATTTCAAAATATCAAGAATTATTTCGTAAAAAATTCTCCCTGTCGTTATAATGAAATTGTTCCACAGCGGAACTGTCAAACCGTGCGTCATTAAATTCTCTCACAGAAAATTTGTCGATACAAAACAAATATTGAAAATAAAAATAATAATGGGTCCCAAATCGAAATAAAAACTATCCTATCTCTCAAGTTGGACTAAACTGCACTCCATGAAGTAATCCCTATTAAAATCCGTTCATTAGTTTAGGAGTCCATCGCAGACAAACAACGTGTCACGTAATTTATAAGTCTTATGGTTATCAAAACCGTCAGCGGCTCACAGATGTAACTAATCTAATAAGTAACCTCCTAAGAAGTGCTTATTACATTCATAAACGGTAATGCCATATTAATATGTAGAGTAATAAGAAAACGCTAAAAGAAAATCACCAAATTTACAAGAATGAATGAAAGAATAGACGACATTTCACCGATTTGGGCCATCAAATGCGAACTGCTCTTTTTCGGTTTGTCACTCACAAACTGTATCTAATATGTTCCCAATGGTTGAAGTTAAAATAAGCTCGCTCGTAGCCGCATAAATCATGTATTGGGCGGGTTAGCCCTATACTGGTCCGTTAATAAAACATTGAAAAGGGAAAGAAAAGGTTATTCGGCGTTGTGTATGATCTCTTTAATAATTGAAGGAATAATGTCGGTTATTGTTGTTGGGTGTGGCAGAAAAAGAACTTTGCGAACTTAAATTCAAATACAAATAAGTTCTTTTTTAATGAAAATAAGGGACGATACGAGCAGCACGTTCATCTGATGTTAGGTAATTGATACGCCCTGCCCATTACAATGCAGTGCCGCTCAGGATTCTTGAAAAACCCAAAAATTCTGAGCGGCACTACAATTGCGCTCGTCGCCTTGAGACGTAAGATGTTAAGTCTCATTTGCCCAGTAATTTCACTAATTACGATTCAATTCAGATCGAAACACAGTAATGTTTACACATTACTGCTTCACGGCAGAAATAGGCGCCGTTGTGGTACCCATCTAACCGGCATTCTATGCAAAGGAGCCTCCCACTGGTTCATTCAAAATAGGATTAAAATCACTTATTGAACATAAAAAACTTCCACCCATTCAAAAATTAGTCTCTGATTTGAGAAGAATTGGCGCAAAAAACTCAGCGTCCATTTTTTTGTGAAATTGCATTACATAAATATCTATTACTCGAGTAGCGGTCACTCCATTCCCAATCTGTGGTATAAGAAAGTTATATATGTTATAGTAACTTTTGTTATAACATATAGGTTCATCGCCAACTTTGAAGCATATTTGAACGACAGATTAGAAAACAATGATAAAAGATATCGATGTACAGAAAAAAAAATATGTAGTGACAGTTATTGATGAGAAATTGTTGGGGTGATTTGCTCATGATGAGAGGATAGATAAAAAAAGATTGACAGCATAAATTTACAAAGCGATGGGTGGATGGAAGTGTTGGTACAGGTTGACCTTGGCGTGCATTCCACGATCAGGTCCAAGATCTAAGATTAAAGATTGGTCTCCGCTGCACTCCTACTAGATACCGCAGGAGTAGTCGCAAAATGCGGCAACTAATACTACGTCCAAGTGGGCGTACTCGAGACATTCTCGAACAATGTGTGACGTTAACGTGCCACATGTTCTGTGAATTTTGCTAATAGTTGAAACTACAATTCCGGGTTGCGTAGTAAAACTTTGTAACAACAATACTACAAGAAATAAGAAAGACACTGGGATCTCATATCATCAGTAAGTATTTTGTATTTTATTATTAAAATGACACAAAGCGTAATATATCCGTCCATTATAAAAATAGCGACAAATAAGCGACAGTCACCATTTTGATACACTTTGTAAATAGTTATCAACAATGGGCAAACAGACGGTATCAGACATAAACGTTGTCAACTAATGGCAAACAACTTTATGCTTATTTATTCAAAGCTTTCGTAAGCAGAACGATGTTATAAAATTTTATAAGACTCATCGCAAAGAGGCGTCCATATAATGTCAGAGCTAAGGTTCCAAAGGGCCGGTAAGTAACGAGCAAGCCCTTCAAGTAAAATTATCCTCATTAATGCTCAGTGACCCTCATATCGTCTCACATTATGTCTAGACGACAGCTATTTAGCAACTGAGTCGCCAGAACATAAAGAAACTCATAGAAAGTCTTAAATTGATCTACAATGGCGCTATTGTCATTTAAGCCGTTCATTTAAACCCGTGTTATAAAACTTTACTTGAATAACTGTTCATGAGCTTTTTAGAATTTATAGTGCAAGGTAAGTTGAAGCTTTCAAAGAGAAAAGCTCAACTCTGATATTTTAAATGTAGTTTTGAACTACCCCCACTTCCTATAATTTTAGAATTATACATGTAATAAAACTTTTCAACGTTTTAAAATATACTAATAAAATATAATTATTTGGTTTATTTTTATTTTTTATGAAAATAAGGGACGAGACGAGCAGGACGTTCAGCTGATGGTAATTGAAACGCCCTACCCGTTACAATGCAGTGCCTTTCAGGATTCTGGAAAACCCAAAAATTCTAAACGGCACTTCAATTACGCTGGTCACCTTCAGACATAAGATGTTAAGTCTCATTTGCCCAGTAATTTCACTAGATACGGCGCCGTTATGTTACCCATAATCAAGTTGGCATTCTGTGCAAAGGAGCCTCCCACTAGTAAATCTTGATAATACAATTAATAATGATAGCAGTGGTAAAAGATCTACAAACATATTTTGTACCTTTTCCCAATCAACATCAATAATAAAACCAACAACATTCATGAACGAAATTAAGTAAATAAAATGGTCTGTTTGCGTATCGGTACCCAGTCAACATTAATCTCCAATCCATTATGAAAATATCGTACAGTTAGCAAGATATATTTGCGTTTTATTTTAGCAGAAACAAAGTTTATTCTGATAACACGAGACGTGTTTGTTTTATCCGAGTAGTCTTAGCAAAAGGGTGTGAAAGGCAGTTGCGTCGACCCAACGTAAAGATCAAACGTATGTCTTCTAATGACCTGCAAACATAGATCGTCACGGGCGATTTAAGTGGCGCTCTACTTAATCGGGGCATGCCAAGGGTTTACGACCTAAAATAAAGGTTTCATTTGTTACGGATTCTGAGAATCGCTTTGGGTTGATTCTTGGCTAGTGGGAAGACGCTATAGGTTGTGATTTACTTGTGAAATAATATCTTAATAAAATCGGTCGCACTTTTGTAATTCTTCGCATTTCAAGAGACTATGGGACTAGGTCATCACCATTGGGTAGCCCGTATGTTTTTTTTTATGAAAATAAGGGACGAGAAGAGCAGGACGTTCAGCTGATGGTAATTGATACACCCTGCTCATTAAAATGCAGTGCGGCTGAGGATTTTTGAAAAAAACCCAAAAATTCTGAGAATGTCGTCACCTTGAGACATAAGATGTTAAGTCTCATTTGCCCAGTAGTTTCACTAGCTACGGCGCCGTTCAGACCAAAACACAGTAATGTTACACATTACTGCTTCATGGCAGAAATAGGCGCCGTTGTGGTACATATAATCTAGCCGGCTTCCTGTGCAAAATAGCCTCCCACTGGTAGGTAGCAAAGGAGCCTCCCATTGTTATGTATTTTCGAATCCTCCAAGTCCATAAAGAAAATGTTTTGATAAATATTTGATTATAGCTTCAGCTAGATACTTCCACGCCCTCCTCAGGACTTTTAAACATTACAAAAACAACGGCGAACGAAAGCTACCTTAAAGATACTTCTTCTCTTCTGTGAACAATGTATGTATACTCCCTCTCGTGCTAAATGGACCTGACTTGAGAAGAAACTTCTTCATAATCCAACTATCTAAATACAGTTGTTTTTTTAGACGTACAGAACCCAACAAATTGAAACGAAACATAAAACGTAGACATATTGAAAGGAAAATAACATAAAGTAGGCATAGTCACAGATTTACAGTTCACAGTTTAATTTTTAAGATGGCCGTTTGAATTCTCAAACAACTTCAAGTAGATACAACATGCAGAAATGTGTCCAGTCAAAAATATGGCGCGAAATAAAGGCAGAGTTTTTGCACTTTGTTGAGTGTTCAAGCTCGGATGGCTTGAGGGTTATCCCTCCCCTTTGACCTGTCTGTCTCCTTTTTTTGTGAGCAAAAACTTAACGAGCTCTTTCCAAAGATGTCGGGCTCAAACGTTAACACGTGTGAGTTTTAATTAATTTCCCTAACGTTTGAAATAATTTTTAGCTGTAAGTAAAATCTTCACCGTACATAGAAAATTAAAAACCTGCCATTTTTGGATAAAAAGATGTTCTTTGAATATCTTTAATGGTACTAAAATGTAATTAAGATGAATAAATGTTTCTTTTATGACATTGAGCGACAAGAGCAGGACGTTTAGCTGATGGTAATTGATACGCCCTGCCCATTACCCTGCAGTGCATCAGGTAAGTTTGCTGACGCACATATAGATTGTTTCCATATAACGATGTCATAACGGTTCACATACCTAATGCGCAGGGTTCAGTTCCAACGGCCTCCCGAGAGCTTTTGTTGACAGGTTTGATCGTCAGTACCCGTTCCGTTGTTGTATGCTGCAAGTGTTGACAAATGGGGCCTGTCGAGGCGCTTTTATTCAGAAAAAATAGAAAAAAGTTAGGATAAGTTTACTAACATTAGGATAAGTTTGCATCTTTCTAATAAATTATGATCCAAGTCGCTCGAAACAAATGTTTTTTTTTAAATATTAAATTTCAATTCAATTACAATGTAGGTACCTAGCTAGTTATGAATAACATTGAAAGAATATTGAATTTGGTAGGACCGAAAAATACTTCAGTTTGGCTTTTAATTGCTTTACAGTTTGTATATAAAACTTGCTCTGCTAAAGGCACAGTAAAAAGGAACTGAAAAAATAAACACTAATGAACTTATTTTCTTTTGTTGATTTAGTTGCCGATTCATTATTGTAGATATAGTGGTAGTTGAATGTCAAGTGGGAGGCTCCTTTGCACCGGATGCCGGCTAGATTATGGGTACCACAACGGCGCCTATTTCTGCCGTGAAGCAGTAATGTGTAAGCATTACTGTGTTTCGGTCTGAAGGGCGCCGTAGCTAGTGAAATTACTGGGCAAATGAGACTTAACATCTTATGTCTCAAGGTGACGAGCGCAATTGTGGTGCCGCTCAGAATTTTTGAGTTTTTCAAGAATCCTGAGCAGCACTGCATTGTAATGGGCAGGGCGTATCAATTACCATCAGCTGAACGTCCTGCTCGTTTCGTCCCTTATTATCATAAAAAAAAGTGAGTTTTGTAAATTTTAAAATACTTAGTACATCATTATTATTATCATTATGTGCATCATTCACATTATAATGATATAGTCTGCTGACAGGTCCAATCTTTCTAGCATTGTTGATTATTGTTGAATATACAGGTGTCCCAAAGTTATGGGACATGAAGGGAAAGTACCTTAAATATCGAAGACAGGGTATTTTACTAAAAGAAGACTTTATGTTATTTTTAAAAGTAAGTAATTCTGCATTCAAAGATTTTCTAAAAATTACTTGTCTCGTCTGGGAATCAAACCGACTTAAATGTAAAAAAACACCCCTGCTTTTGTGATATGTAGATAATATGAGAAAGTTGTCAATTACTTAAGTGGGTATTTTTTTGTAAATTAATTAATAAAATGCTCAAAATGTGATCCCTCCTGTCTTACGCAAATCGCCAATCTTTTAATGAGTCCGCTGCCTTTTGATTTTCTTATCGTTTTATGGTGAATACTCGATATGATATGGCACAATTCTGTTTGTAACTCGCCCACATTTTCGTATCGCTTTTAAACTAAAAAAAAAAACTATGCTATAAAGTATTTTAATTATGAAGTGGGTACTTATTTACGAATAATCAATGCTATCTATGGAATGATAATATCTCTACTTTTCGAACGTCGTCGTCGGCGATAAATAAACTTTCTTGAAATTTGACTCAAATATTTTACGTTGCTCCTTTATTTTAAAATACTATGTTACTTAAGAAGAGTTATTACTTTTTGGCCATTCTTTCGATTGGCATCATTGTTTTTTTTATATTTAAGTCGGTTCGAGTCGAGGTCGTTGCATTAATGAATTATTTATATTTAAGTCTCTCTCTTACTCGAACCATATGCGTTGCGTTTCGAAACCTGATATGATTTTAGCGGTTTTTTTGAGTAAAAGTTAAATTAAAAACCATTAAGCCCTTTTTAGTAGGGTATTAACAAATAGAACTTAGAAATTAAAGGTTTTCGTAAATATTGATGTTTGATTTGACAGGAGCACAGACTACATTTTTTTAAAATTCAATCTTGCGAACAGTCTATAGCCAGGGGCCTTACTGCTATGTCTTTAGTATTTTCATTTTCGGTATTTATTTTCAGTATTTTGTTTTACAAAGAGTCCAATAAAATATTGTCATCTCATCTTTCATCAATGAAATTTTCCTTTTATGTATGTTTTCACTATTTTTAAAAGTTATTAACAGCACGATTCACTTTCCGCTAAGAAAGTAGTAACTTTTTTTGGATTGCCCAATTTGACACATAACTTTAGGTTGAAATATAACCTCATGGTACGAAAGATTGAACGAACTAAAACAGTTTGCGATTCAATTTCCGACGTGATTTGATGTCAACCTAAATTGGATAGCTCTAATGACGTTGTGGTATGAAATAGCAAAGCAGTTCATTTTAGGTCGTCAGTTGAATCGAAATAAGAGTTCATGGTAGGCCCGCTGATCGTCTACCGTAAAAAGTTGTAGTTAGTCAATTTATTTGGTCCCTACTTAGGGTCCTTCTGTCTTAAGTTATAATGTTATTAGCTAACCTAACCATATCTTATAGTGACCATATCAATATTGAAAATATTTTATGTTTTGATTAAATAAATTATTAACTTGGCCATTTCAGGCTTGGAAAATGGCCTGAACTGCTCCGAGAAAAGGATGGTAAGGCCGTACCACTTGTTTTCGATCGAATTGGCGTGATATACTAACTTGAGATATAACATGTCATTAATAAATGAAATATCAAATTCATCTTATATCGTACGAGGAAAATCAACGGACAGCGATCAAAGTCCAATGTACCAAATATTGAAGATAAAAATGAAAAGTTGTTTTTTTTTATTTTTAACTGTGATAAGAATTTAGGAACACATTTTTTCACGTTCATTTACACCGATTCCTCGTGATGAAGGAAGAATTGACATATCGGGATTGGTTAATTTTTTTTTTCTAACAATTTAAATTTTAGCTGTATTTTAGAGTTAGACCGCATGACCCTTGTGTGTTTTTATCCTCTTATTAATTTGATATTTTGTACTAGTATTTACAGACATTTGTAGCAATTCTTTTAGAATTTTTTGCATTAGATATTATATACCTTTAAGCAGTGGCTGTCTTCGTGTGTGGCGAGTAGGTCACTCATTGGGGGCCCCGCGTATTCGCGTAACAATTCAAGTAGAAAAATATAACATTGTTTCTGAATCACTGATTCTTTTTAGACATAAATGAAACTTAGTCTATTATGATTAATATGTGATTTTATGTCTAATCATTTTTCTTAATTTCTAATGTATTTAAATTAATTTATTCAAGACTAGCGGACCCGGCAAACGTTGTTTTGCCATAGCAATTATTTTTAGAGTTAGACTGTTTCTTGGAACGAATGGCAAACATTACTTTATTTTTGTAAAATAAAAGAATTAGTATAATTAGAATA
Source organism: Leptidea juvernica (assembly GCA_949711755.1). Taxonomy (NCBI): domain Eukaryota; kingdom Metazoa; phylum Arthropoda; class Insecta; order Lepidoptera; family Pieridae; genus Leptidea; species Leptidea juvernica. The sequence continues at coordinate 6,637,808 of CATIXQ010000033.1, forward strand.
GTAAACGTAGCCTAAGTTACTTCTTATTACATTAGCTACCTGCCAATAAAAGTCCCGTCAAAATCGGTCAAGCCATTTCAGAGATTAGCCGGACCAAACAGACAGACAGACAAAAATTGTAAGAAATGTTATTTTGGTGTATGTACCGTATATATATTATAAAAAATGGTTATTTCAATATTACAAACAGACACTCCAATTTTATTTTTATATTTATATATTACGTATAGATTATTATTAAATGAATTCCGTAAAAGTAGCGGCTAAAGCCGTCCCTGGCCTCAAATGAGAAAGCGAATAGTTATTGTGTTGAGGTCTGCTGGTGCGGTTTATTAAGACTACCAGCATATACAGCAATTATGGTTCCAGTGTTTTGGGAAAAGGCACGCCCTTACAATACAAACGTGCGTGATATTTTAGGGTTCCGTAACCAAAGACTAACGGAAATCGACCCACTTCAACATCTTTAACATAAAACTAATAATAAGTTCTTGCCTACAATTAAACAAATTCTTGTTGTAATTTAAATTACCAAAAAGATTACCTTTGATGACATCAAATGCAAAACTTTTATAATTCCATAAAACAATGAATTAAAGTAAGTTTTCAATCAAGAAGTCAATTTAAATACTCCGTAGACGTATTTAAAAAATCTCGAAAATGTCATAAAACCAACTTATCAGTGTAAGTCGATCGATCCCTAAACCCTTATCAAGAACTTTATGGTAAAGAGGCTTTTGTACCGACGTTTAAGAAGCTTCCATCCCTAAAGGGTTGCTAACTGTAGTAGGTACATTAGTGATGATACCAGCTAATACCGACTATATTTGGTATTCTTAAGACTAAACTGCAATGCATCGCATTTATTTCTCTTCTTCGGCGTTACACTTTTGTCAGAGTGGTCGTGGTCGTCACGTCGAGGTTAGTGGCCTGTTTCACAATGCGACGCCACTCGTCGCGAACTGCCGCTCTTCGCGTGCATGCATGAAAAGTACCGTCGACAGCTTGGCTCACTTGGTCCGTCCACCTCATCGGGGACCTGCCTCGGGGTCTAGTGCCCTCGACGCATTTATTTAGAGCAGATAATATGTGTCAATAAGGACATCTGATTTACGGCCGTACCCAATATTCAGTCTATCTCTTACTTGAGATAAAAATCGTAACTATCATTGACTTTTCTGTTCTAATAAACTTATTGACGGTATCTCACCTTATCCGCACACGGTGTCTGTCAATGGGACGACGTATAGCTTTTTTTTTATGGAATAGGAGGACTAACGAGCGTACGGGTCACCTGTTGTTAAGTGATCACCGCCGCCCACAATCTCTTGCAACACCAGAGGAATCACAGGAGCGTTGCCGGCCTTTAAGGAAGGTGTACGCGCTTTTTTTGAAGGTACCCATGTCGTATCGTCCCTGAAACACCGCACAAGGAAGCTCATTCCACAGCTTACCGGCGATAGAAGTTTGCATGGAAATTGCAATTCACGCTTCCCAATACAAGACGATAAGAATGACTTAGGTATCGGGTATATTGGGACAGCTTCAGGTGATTGACAGCTAATTACTGACAGTAGAAGGTAGTAATTTATCCCTATCTGTAGATAGTATATTGGGAACGGCCGTTAGACAGCTAGGTTTATAGAACGTATTTAGACTATGCTCATAAAGATTTTTATTTCATTACGTGTTATCCACTTACTTGGAAATAATAATATTGAGTCACAATTGGAGAGCTAACAATCTTACCATGATTAATGGACGATGAGGTTGGTTAGCTATGTGGTTTAGAGCGTTGGGGACATAATCTCCGGAGCGGTAAGCGGACAGGGGAGTCTTGGTAAGGTATCCCGTAATATTTGTTTAAACTTTTGAACCACTGGGAGGCTCCTTTGCACAGGATGCCGGCTAGATTATGGGTACCACAACGGCGCCTATTTCTGCCGTGAAGCAGTAATGTGTAAGCACTGTTACTGTGTTTCGGTCTGAAGGGCGCCGTAGCTAGTGAAATTACTGAGAAAATGAGACTTAACATCGTATGCCGCTCAGTTTTTGGGTCTTTCAAGAATCCTGATCGGCACTGCATTGTAATGAGCAGGGCGTATCCATTACTATCAGCTGAACGTTCTGCTTGTCTCGTCCTTTATTATCATAAAAAAAGAACAAGTTTGTTTTGTGAGCATATAAATTTCATAAAGCATTTATTATATGCCAGCTTCTTAAAACAATATTATTGGACTGAATCCAATTCTTTTGAACATTATTTACGGTAAAATGATGTGGCAACCCTATTTTTGGATAACAGAATATCTCGGCGCCGAACGACTAAAAGTGTTCAACAAGCTTCGACAATCGACCTTTACAAATAGTTTTTTATTTTATCTTGAGCACAAGTTATGAGTAGTGAATGGAACACAGACGCCATTCCTACGAAATGATTTTGGAAGGTGACGCAAAATACTTAGGAAATTTTATTGAATTAGGCGTTACTTTGCGGAAATCCATAATTATACAAAACATTTAAGTTTTCTTTAGTGTAAATTCCGCCAGTATTTGTCTTTAAAACAATTCGACACGTGTTTCGCCTCTACACGAGGCATCCTCAGGACGTGTTGTCTCGCCAAAATCTGGCACGAGACTCTCGTGCCAAATTTTGAAATACGTGTAGAATTGTTTTAAAGACAAATATTGGCAGAATTAAAACTTAAATGATTTGTGCAAAATACTTACTCACTTATTATAAGAAGCGAATTTTGATGTCATTCGTTAATAAAAGAGATGTTAATATACGGGGTGTTCGAACTTCATAAGTTAATTTACAATAATATTCATCATTATAACACGGACGAGTAAAAAAAGAAGGACTCCGCGCCGTGATATTAGCAAGTGAAGCACCGTTATGCTAGTGTGTGTGCGGTTACGGAGGATACTAGTTACACAATTTTTTCTCCCTTAAATAATCATATACGGCCACAAATACTTATATAGTATCGTTTTTACACTTTTTCACAACGCACGACGGCATTTTTAAAATATTTTATTGAGACGCAAACTGATCTGTCACAGACGATGACAATTCTCATAATGGCCGCCTATCAGACTGTAGTAGTGTAAGAGTTAATCGGCTTGTTTTGGTGCTACACTGTTATGTAAGGTGACACGGAGTCCTTATTTTTTTTGCTAGTCCGTGCATTATAATTGTGTATAATTTAATCTGATAAATTTTTGCATCGTCACTTGTTTCATAAAATATGATGAATCAATAAGTTTGTGGTAACTAAAATGTGAATTCAACACATTGAACATTTGTTATTTAATAAAAAAAAAATCTCAGTCAATGGTTGTTCCATATTTTGTGGCGCTTAACTTAACGCTTATAAGTGACTCTTCCTAAAGCTATGAACACATGGTCGGATTTGGTACGGCCAACCATCGAAATTTCTACCATTAGGTATTTATTATTTTCAATGAAAAAGTTATTTTTAGTGAAATATCCGAATAGAAATATTATATTATAGTTTAAGTGGGTTCCTTTTATTACCGCTAAAACAACAAATAGTAAAGATTGGTTATTTGAAACGGTCATAATTACCTATACATTCAACAAGTAATGCACTTGAGTGTATAATAATAATTTAAAGTTAGTATTTTATAATTCCAAATTGAAGTTAATGTGAAAATTTATTTAAATAACTAGGTTTATAGTTAGTAGTTTGACTTAAAAGTTTGTTGTTTCCTGACAAGCATGTTATATTGTTCACCAGCTCTGATAATTGGGGAGTGCAGTCCTAAATTTAATCTTACTTAATCTTCGTGAACTCACGCTGAAGTTACCTAAATAAGGGTGACAGCTAAGTCTCATTCAAGCCCTACAAAATAAAGTACTCAGCACGCATAAAGAAGTTTCCATTTCAATAATTAACCGTTTTACTCTTAGATAATTTATATGTCTAGATAGAGTCCCTTGCTGTTAGACAACCGATAAAAGCAGGCCAGGAATATTAGTTTAGTGTGCGTGACAAGCTATGTCTTAAACTCGCGATTAGTATGACACTTGTGTTAGTGTGTTTTTTGTTGTGTGTTGCGTGAATTGCTCAAAATCCTCCTCCTTAGTCGTTCACTCTTGTCAGAATGGTCATGGTTGCACGATGAGACTGTAGGTACACACAAGACGTATATATGGTGGATAATGCAGCCCTCGCAATGCTCCTCCACTTGCCATGGTCTTCAGCGTTACGGGAACATTTAACTATGGTGGTTTGTGTTGCAGCCTTTTGCTCAAAATATTAGTTTTAAAGTCTATTTTTTTCGACGGTTTAACAGCTGCCATAGTCTATCTACAAGTATAAATGATGTAAGGTTTTACTCATAAGCTTCCAAGACAATAAAATTTCCTTCAAGATGTTACAAAGAGAGAGAGTATTTTCAATACGGCTGCCACAAAACTCGTCTTGAGGGATTAGCCGTTGATAGCGTCAGCCTACGATTAATTTGCCCGCGGTATTGTATGACACAAGGGATCGAGGGATGTTTGTTGAGCGAGAGAATCCACTTTGTCCAAATGAAAGCCAATTTTGATGAGCTCTCGTGTTTTTCTCATTAAATTATAAAACTTTGCCTGCATGTACTATCCTTATTTCGATCAATGTACTAATAACAAATTGATATAAAGACTTTAAGGTGTCTACACAATCTGTGCGTATTCCATGCCCATTTTCGATCAAGTCCTCAAATAATAATGTATCGCATATCAACCCGACTATGACAATTTTTAGAGAATTTAATGAAGTGTGTGTTGCTTTTGATATGTTTCTTACAAATATACATTTGTTTAAAAATACTCTTTATAAAACTAGCTAGTTTACGCTAAATAATTTCGAGCCAAGCTTAAATTTCATTATTGTTTAATTCCTGTTGTGTTCAATTTTAAATGATGTGTACAATTTTAATTGGATCTCAGGATCACATAAAGTATCCTGTACTTGTTATTAGATGATAGTTTTATCCTGTTATCTGATATTGTACCTTATTGTAGATAAATAAATGAACAAAATTACTTTTTTATGGACGAGAAGGTCAATTAATGAGCGTACGAGTCGACTGATTGTAAGTGATCATCAGCCCACAGGAGCCAGAGGAATCACAGGAGTATTGCCGAATTGGCAGTGTAGCGCAATTTTTGAAGATTTGAAGACCCATGTCGTGTTGTTGTAATTTGTCATTTGCCATTAAAATTCAAATATTTCTATTCAAAATAGGATGTGGCATCATCTATTGAAAGTCAAAAACTACCACCCATTCCAAAAATAATGCCTCAGACCTGGGAAGAGTGGGCCCAACAAACTCTGCGGGCTTTTTTCACCAAAAATTTTGTTTACAAAGTAATATTGTAAAATTAAACGTGTTATGTAATAGCCTGAGGGAGGCTGGAATCATTAAGAATTATAATCCATCCTGACACTGTTAAAAATAACGTAAGCAATAACTGAATTTTTTTATTTAATTCATTATAAGTACATAATTATGATAATTAAATTTATTTTTACGTTCTTCAATCCTTATCTTTCTAACTATCACTGTGCCAAAACTTACACTTCCTTAACAACAGTCTTAAGAAGGGTAGATACAAAAGTCGCGTATGATAGTTTATAAAAAAATTTAATAAACTACCTCCCTAATATATAATATATAAATTTCTCGTGTCATGGTGTTAAACATTGAACTCCTTCGAAACGGCTTGACCGTGACATCTATTTTTCATCCCCCTAAATGTTAAGGGTGGTCCACACGAAAAATTTTGTTTAGATATTTTTTTAATTTGTTTGATTATGGGTCAGCATTAAAAAATACATACAACTTCAAATTTACACCCATCTACGATCAACAGTTACTTTTGTATCGCGATTTTAATATCGGCAATACGACGTTTGCTGGGTCAGCTAGTTATTAGATAGAACAACAGTGAAACCTAATCAAAACTCATGTTTACACAGGTTCCGATGAAAATGCACTAAAGTAGCGCTGTTGTTACGAATAATCCATGGCCGAGAGAAATTCCAGTATTTAGCTAACATGGGAGCCAATTTGCGGCGTGTAATGGACGTCTAGAACAGAATGTGCGAGGTGTACTAATTGCGATTTATAGCGACTTGCTTACAGGTGCGGCTGTGAGTACACCCGCTCTCCAGGGAATTGTTCACTGAGTTACAACTCAGTACGCATTGCATGCATATAGCACTAAAATGTAACATATTTTTATGAAATAAAAGATATCTAATAATAAACTATCAACTTTTTACCAGTGTGAGGCTTCTTTGCACAGGATGCCGTCTTGATTATGGATACTAACGGCGCGACGTGTTTCGGTTTGAAGGGCGCCGTAGCTAGTGAAATTACTGGGCAAATGAGACTTAACACCTTATGTCTCAAGGTTAAGAGCGCAGTTGTAGTGCCACTCAGAATTTTTGGGATTATTCAAGAATCCTGAACTGCAGTGCATTGTAATAGGCACGGCGTATCAATTACCATTAGCTGAACGTCCTGTTCGTCTCGTCCCTTATTTTCATAAAAAAAATCAATAAAAAATCAAAACCTAGGTATATGGTAAATTCCAAACATACAATTTTAGCATATAGTTTTAGCACCCTATCTTGATTATCTTACAAAAGTATTTACAAAGTATGCCTCTAAGATCATCTATACGGCTATATCTAGATAGGCTATGGCAGCTGTGAAAACGTCAAAAAAAAAGAGTTTAGAGTTAACCTCTATTTTGCAATGCACACTAACACAGTGTTAGACAAATCGCGAGTGTAAGATGTAGCTTTATGATTAATGATAATGATTAAACCTGACATGTTTTATAGGTTCTGTAACAGCACTTTGAGACTTTTTTTAAATGAAAATACGGGACGAGACAAGCAGGACGTTCAGCTGCCGGTTAATTGATACGCCCTGCTCATTTACAGTGCAGCGCCGCTCCGGATTCTTGAAAAGCCCAAAATTTCTGAGCAGCACTACAATTGCGCTCGTCACCTTCAGACATAAGATGTTAAGTCTTTTTTGCCCAGTAATTTCACCAGCTACGGCGCCCTTCAGACCGAAACACAGTAATGTTTACATATTACTGCTTCACGGCAGAAATAGGCGCCATTGTGGTACCCATAATTTAAACGGCATCGTTATATAACGGCAAATTATCTAAGGTATATCTTCCGTCTTATTATTTATACGGGAAACCGGAACCCTAATAATTGCCAATGCGAATCCACACTTGATCGCTTTTTTAATTGAGGAGAACAAGCGTCTAAAATATATTAAAGTTTATTAATAAAATTTAATACATATTATTTAATATCAACAGCTTTATCACAGGGCCGCGAAAATATTCAGAAGCATTAAAATGTCGTTAAGAACACTTAAGTATTTATCAGAACGGCGACAGATGTGCTGTCCACAAGAAATACATTAACATAACCTGGTATTATCCGGTAGTTTCTCGCATAGAGAAGTTCCGTTGATATAAAGGTACACCTAAGTAACCTGTTGGTTCTGGTTTACCATTGCGGTGGTAAAATACTTAGTATAGCCATAAATACTGTTACAATTAAAAATAAATAAAATATTACATTTGAATTTGGTATCTGTCAATTTTATATGATTGTTCATTGAGATTTCTCATTTTGACGCCAATACATTGTACAATATTTTGCGATATCAAAATACAGTGAATGAATAAACAAGATAAATAACAAATTAGGTGGCAATTTGAACCCAATGTCAGCTTCAACTTGTCACACAGACTCATGATATGTCTATTTTTGCATGTACCAACCCTAGACATGAACAATACATTTTTTTTTACGTTGAATGGCATTTTCAGCTTGTTAGACAGACTCTTGATACTGTCATTATTACACGTATCAACCCTAGACATGAACAATGCATTTTTTTACGTTGAATGTCATTTTCAGCTTGTCAGACAGACGCCTGATACTGTCATTATGACACGTATCAGCCGGCCGGGAACGCTCCTGTGATTTTAGCTGTTGCAAGAGAATGTGGGCGGCGGTGATCACTTAACAGTAGGTGACCCGTAAGCTCGTTTGTCCCCCATTTCCATAAAGAAATATCATAAAGATAGCATTGAATTTTAATAACATGATGTCTTTTGTTTGTATGTGGATTGTATGAATGTATCAATTTCTTTATTTAAATCCTTTAAATTGAAATAAAATATATGATGTCAATGAAGCTGTACTCAGTGATCTCCAGTTTCAATTAAGAGGAACACGACGAAGATACAAGAAAAGTTTCAATAACTTTCCCGAGCGACGCACTGATACCACTTGTCTCAAATTTACGATAACGGGTACTCAGATGAAACTCTTAATTAAATCGCGAATAAAATCGAGCGAAAACAACTCGGGGTCGATTACTGAATAGAAGTTAATTTAATTATCCTCCTGAGATTGTTTTGTGGAATTGAATTGTAAATAATTCGAATGGTTGACTTTGAATTAAATTTCAGCTGTAATAAGTTGATACAATACAAACATTTGGGTCAGCCTGCGTATCTAGGATTGATTTTACAGATAATTTTGAAAGTTTTTGATATTTGATTACTATTTTCTAATCTAAATTTCATTATCAAGATAAGAGTCTCATTTGAATTTACTTACAGTTTCAATAGCTTAGACTTTTGTTGACTCACAGTATCTTCCCGTTCATTGGTAACCTTATGGAAGAGGAGGATAAACGAACGTACGAACTTGATGGTAAGTGATGGAAAACAGTGACGATGTCAGCCTTTCAGTACACTATTTTTCACAGTACCCATTCCACTGTTTGTGTAAAAACGCCACACGTCAGAATATAAGAAAAAATTCACTCCGGGAGTGCCGGCAGAAATGAAAACTTGAACATTAACGTTGTGCATTTTTGAATATTTAAGAATGGTTAGGGAATAATTTCACATGAAATGCTTTATTTATCAGTATAATAGTACTAGCATTTATGTGGTTAAATACAATATTCATTACTTGCGCTATCGACATAAAAATGACAATTTATGTTACGTAAAAAAATTAACACTTCAAAACTATTACAATTATTTTACATTAAAAGTTTATCTCTCAGAAAAATCAACTTTCATCTATGATAAACGATAAAAATATTTCACGGCTGAGATTGGATCCTCGCGGTGTTTCGGCTTCGCAATCACAATGATTCAACCACTGGTCCAATGAACGTATGATCATGATTTAGCCATCAAGTTATCACTGGGAGAATACCAGTGGGCTCCTTTGCACAAGAAGCCGGCTAGATTATGGGTACCACAACGGCGCCTATTTCTGCCGTCACGCCTCACGGCAGAAATAGGCGCAGTTACTGTGTTTTGGTCTGAAGGGCACCGTAGCTAGTGAAATTACTGTGCAAATGAGACTTAATGTCATCCTATGTCTCAAGGTGACGAGCGCAATTGTAATGCCGCACAGAATTTTTGGGTTTATCAAGAATCCTGAGCGGCACTGCATTCTAATATGTAGGGCGTATCAATTACCATTAGCTGAACGTCTTGCTCGTCCCTTATTTTCATAAAAAAAAAAACAAACAAAATATGTACACACATATTAATATTTCCGCATATATCAGTCACGTATCAAAATATTAATTTGTATTTCTGTAATACACAATATTTTGTGCTTCAGATATGTGTAGTTGAAATTGAGTTTTCACGAATGTTTGACGAGACGCACGAAGAGTTAAGCCGGTAATATTTACATAAATCCCGTTAAAGCTCTGATGCGTAGAATGTTGTCAATTCTCCACATATCACAATTAGTTGAGGATTTCTCCGGGATATCGGAAACAAGATACATTCTTGCCATTTACAACTATTTACTTCGCGTAAAATATTACGTACTGTTTTTAAACTTCTGAGGTCAAAAAAGCTCTCCTATTTAATAAATAGAGGATATAATATATAATAAAAAGTCGAAATAAATATAGTTTACTATAGTATCTTTTAAAAGATGTTCAATTACGATTCGGACGAAGGGTTAAGTACGAGATAAAAAATAACACACTAGCTTAAAAAACGCATTTATCATTTTCTATAGATTGTTCTTATTATTTGTTGAACGTATTTGCCTATTTATACATTACGGCCTCGCTCCGACTTTCAATGAAAAATAATTCAAAATGAGGAGATCCGTAAGAGAACCAAAGTAACCGGCATAGCCCAAATGATTGCAAAACTGAAGTGGCAGTGGGCAGGGCACATAGTCCGACGGACCGATGGCCGTTCGGGCAGTAAAGTCCTCGAATGGCGACTATGTACCGGAAGAAGCAGTGTTGAAAGGCCCCTCACAAGATGGACCGACGTTCTGGTCAAGATCATCGTGGACATCTTTGGGGGAGGCCTTTGTATAGCAGTGCATGTCTTCCGTCTGGTGATGATGATTCAAATTCTAAATTATATATAATTATTAAAATTGCAGTAGATTTTATTAAGTCCCCTAAACTCGTTCTTCCGCTGCATATTCATTTTATGCGTGTAAAATATCGCGATAAAGTTTAATCTTAAAAAAGGGCCAATTTCACTTTTTCTCGTTTTAAATAGAAAAATGGGGAAAATAAAATTTGGTTTTAGTTAGCATGCAGCTCTTGGCAATTCTTATCTTCATTCAATAATTTGTAACCATTTTTTCCTATTTAGGACATAATATGAAAGTCTAGTATTGGGTCAATCAGATCTACCAGATGAAAGCAGTCTTACTGGAAGAAATACATCATTAATGGAAACCGTATGTACTTAAACATACAAGATTATAGATCGTATTGGTCATAAAAAAAATACGATACACACATTGCTGTCTATAACAATACCCAATCTAACAATAATGATATCGATCTAATATAACAACCTCTTGTAGCAACCAGAGCTTGTTAACTAAATAAACACTTAATCCTTGGAATACCAGCACATTGGACTAGGTTTAATTTAAAATAGATCGTAAACAAGAATCTCGTTAATTTCTCCGGCAATAAAATATTGAATAACGAAGTTGTAACGTGTCCCAGGAGCGTACTTCATTTAAATTAACATTTTAATGTCGTTTATGAAAACAGGCTCTTAGATATACATATTGCTGTTACGAATAAAACAACAGAAGGAGAATATGTATAGTTTACTGTCTTAAAGATTTTAAAAATCTGAAAAAAAAATGTTACGTTTAATATTTACGTTTATCTATTTTCATTAAAATATTTTACTTTATATAAAAGATAAGATACACTGTTTAAAGTTAGTTCATCGTTTGTTCATTAATATTGTATTTAAAATATCTATTTGTGCGAATCATGATGAGGACACAACCTAGTGGAGTTAGTTGTTTATCATGTATTTGTTGTAATTCTGTTCCGTGCACCGATTTAAATACCAATGATTAATTAAAGCGTAAAAGATTCAATTCAAAGAATAATTTATAAAATAGATTTAACTTTGAATGTTATGCACATCTGTAAATGGTACGTAACAAATTAAATTGTCTGCTTCCTTGAAAGATGTCATAATATGTCAACCAACTTTACATGAAAATAGCTTGATGCGGTTTTATTACGTTTGCTGTTATCTTTAAAAGCTCTTGGGGGAACCTTAACTCTAGAAAGCGTGTCCCTATTGTGACGGATAGGGATGTACTCATCATAGGCCTGCGGCTAGTGACGGGCCGAGGGGAAATATAATACCCTCCGTGGACTAGAAAGGCCAGAAAACTCAGTTATCACTTAAAAGAATAACAAATTGTTTAGATTTAAAAGAGCTACGTCTCAAATATTGGGGTTGAGCAGGTTATCAACTGTAAAGTAGATCCTGTAGATGAAGCCACAACCTGAGAGTTGAACAAAGACAAATCCGAAGTAGACCTTCAGAGCGGTACTCAGGTCCGGGGTGTTCATTACAAATGGCGGCGGAACTGTTAAAGGATTATGACCTTGGTACCGGATAGAAACAAGCTAAAAACCCAAACTTATGAAAAGGTATTTACCAAATCGTGTCGCATGATGAGAAAGGACAGAAAAAGAAGAAGCAGAAAGAAGCGCACAATCTTTATTACGTGAAGAAAGCTCCGACTTAAGGGTTTCATATCTGTAAAAGAAATAGTTGAACTCATTCATCTTTCGGTTCATTGGTTGAGACTTTATATTCTCAAAAACCTTGAGGAATCCACATTATACTGTGCTATGAAACTGTAAAAAACTTAATTTGTTCATAAGATTTAACTCTTATTAGCTAAATCCATTCAATATTTATCAAACAGCAACATAGTTTGAGAGCATGAATAAGGGAAATTCAATATTAGTTAAATTACAAGTCTGTTAGAGTATGAAACGATGCGTCTTTATCGCTTTCATTATATATAAGTTGCTGAATATGAAGAATATTACTACAGCAACAAATGTGTAAATAAACATAATTGAACGTACGCATTGAACCTGATGCGCATACCTACTAGAAGATTGTAATGAAAACTTCAATTACTAACGCGCTTGTTTGTTTTGGTATCAGTACTGATATGCTTGTTAGCTTTTCTGCTCTCGGCTTTAATATTATTAATTTACATACAAAGTTTATCTGCTTTACTTTGTTTGAATACATCTCTACTAATATTATAAATGTGAAATAAATGTAAGTTTGTTTGTTACGCTTTTACGCTAGAGCTTGGCAAAGGGCTACATTTTATCCCGGAAAAACCATGGTTCCCGCGGGAATTGTGAAAAACTGAAATTCATGTCGATGAGCTATAACTATACCAATAGTAGGTTAAGTTTGCCAGAGCAATCTCCTCGAAATACGATTCATATAATAAGTCGAAAACGGGAACTGGAACTGAAATAGGACATGAGATAATCTTCAATTTTAAACTTACTAATTAATTTTTAAAAAATATGTCTACGCATATGAAGTTGCGGGCATCAGCTTGTAAAGTGTATTTCTGTCATAATAATATATGCGCCGTCTACTGCATCTACCACGGGGAATAACCGAAGAGTTGTTATATATTAACACTTCAGTACACACGGCCCTTTTTCTCTAATTTTTACGCATCTTACGTCAAAATAGTTTATTTTTTTTACAAATTTCATAAGTACAATCTGGCAAACTACGTAAGTCGTTTGACGATAGTTGTAAACGGATTGTTAGTAGTTGCTGTATCTCCTTATCCTGATATTTTTCGGTAGAATTGCTGTTGGAACATATATAATATTATACATGTCACAAGTTTCTACTGCGCTAAATTAAAAAGTTATAGCAAAACGAGTTTATTATACTAGGCCGCGCGTGTACTTGAGTGTTTAGATTCCTGTCACCAAATTGTTTTTAGCAGTTTTTATCAACAGTTCTATCCTAATAATCCTCAAGATAATTTCATCAACATGCCAAATTACCTTCAATAAGACTTCCTTAAAACTTTCCGCATTAGTGCATAACCTTACAGGCTTACAATTCACTAACTATTCTTCTGATATTGAAAGAAAAAATGGTCGTAATCTAGTGATTACGAATTTTTCTTTTACAGCTATGAAACCCTTTAGTCCGATTAATGTTGGCTTTTTTCACGTAACAAAGATTTTGCGCTTTTTTCTCGACGTTTACAACAGCTGCTTCTCCTTTTCCTTTTGGGTTTTAGCTTGCGTTTTACGGTCTGTTTCTAACACGTAAATTTGTTAGTACAAAAGGAGGCTCTTTTGTTCTTATTTTCCATCAAAAATCTAAAATATAACTTAGAAAAATTGCACCAATTTCGTCAAGATATAAAACAGACACTGGGGGCGAAGCTTCTTTGCCTACTTTGAGAGTACTCAACCTTTAATTTCTTAAATGTATGTAATTTAAGAATTAGCATTTTTTCGCCCCAATTGTGAGTCAAGATCCAACGTACAGTGTCACCAACTTATCTGTGAACTGATGGGTGTCGCCAAAGTCGTTTCAGTGTTGCCAATTTATTCCAATGTGCACAAAAGTCGAGAAAGTCGACACATTTTTATTTCAATAATAATAATAAATAGAACACACGGAACACTCGAAAATAGTTCACACTGACAGTCGAATGACATTTCAAGATGGCGACCGTAGTTCCTATTTTTGCCACTTCACAGATAAGTTGGTATTACTATAAAGTGAAGTCATGTTCGTGCGTAACAAAATAGATATCTATAATATAAATTCTAAGCAAAGCACTCCTAAGATCTAAATACTTAGTACTGATTTAAATATTATCGTTTAGTGGCAAACTCTGGACGCCAGCGAATTCCGAGGATAAATTTAAAAGCAATTTAATTCGAGAATCTCGCCTTTTCATTCAACACACTTGAAGTTGAAGCGAAATAATTACTATGTTTATTTCTAAATCAAACAGTTATAATCAACTATTTCATTTAGTTCTGTAATGTATCTTTTTGCCATTTAAATAACAAAGGTAAGGGGTCTTATTTAATGAAGGGAATTTAGGGAAATCTAATTGTTAAATTATTTTCACCTTTTTCGCTTTTGTTTTGGATCAAGGGACAAGTTTGGGGCCAGACTTATCATTATCTATAAGATTTGAGAAAATTTATTGAAGTAGGCGTTACTTTGCGGAATCCATAATTATTCAAATGATTTGAGTTTTCTTTAGTGTTAATTCCGCCAATATTTGTGTTTCGCGGCATCCTCAGGACGTGTTGACTTGCCAAAATCTGGCACGAGACAGATAAGAGATTTTGGAATTAACACTAAAGAAAACTCAAATCATTTGAATATAAGATTTGATAATAATATAATCAAGTCAAAAAAATTAAAAGATATTTGTAAGGCATTTTCATATTCTCTTCTTCTAGACAGAGCTTTACAGAGGCCTAGTCAGTAGAATAAGATTTTTGATGATTATTTGCGCCCCAATTGTCTATGTTGAAATTTTTGTTATGGCAAACTATAGCGCAGATAGATTCTTGTAGGTAATAGAGAGATGCCTATAGACAACAGACGCATTAGTATCTGATTGGCTGATCTAATGCCAATTGTGACTTTCGCTCCGATTTACCTTAACCAATTGTCACCAGGGACCCGCACAGTCGCAAGCCTATTCATTACCAGTGGGAGGCTTCTTTGCACAGGATGCCGGCTAGGTTAAGGGTAGCACAACGGCGCCTATTTCTGCCGTGAAGCAGTAATGTGTAAGTATAACTGTGTTTCGGTCTGAAGGGCGCCGTAGCTAGTAAAATTACTGGGCAAATGAGACTTAACATATTATGACTCAGGGTGAGGAGCACAATTGTAGTGCAGCTCAGAGTTTTTATGTTTTCAAGAATCGTATCAATGACCATCAGTTGAACGTCCTGCTCGTCTCGTCCCTTATTGGCATAAAAAAACCCACCAGTGCATATTCGCATCGCATAAAGTACTCGGTGTAACGCATTATTTCACCAAACGCCAAGCGTACACACACTTTAGCACCTCAAGAGGATTAGCGGGGGCCCCCCAGCAGATATCATATATATATATATATTATAGCATAAACGATTTTCTAAATGACACCACGGACTGCGAATAAAGCGACCACCCTCAGGCTCTTTAATTATAAATGTATATTGTACGATATCACAGTGTAATCCGTATTTTATATTTAAAAAAAAGCCCGCTGAGTTTCTTGCGCCCATTCTTCTCAGGTCTGAGGCAGTCTCTTTTGAATGGGTGGTAGTTTTTGACGTTCTATAAGTGATTTAAAATCCTATTTTGAATAAAAATATTTGAATTTGTATCTACAAACCTATTGCGGCCATTTAACATATTATA
Source organism: Leptidea juvernica (assembly GCA_949711755.1). NCBI lineage: Eukaryota > Metazoa > Arthropoda > Insecta > Lepidoptera > Pieridae > Leptidea > Leptidea juvernica. The sequence continues at coordinate 6,653,646 of CATIXQ010000033.1, forward strand.
TTCGTACAGAGTAAACGGAACAAAGCCGACGTCACGTTTAGCAGCAGCTCTGTCACGCCACATACACGATACATTGAAGTTAATCAGAGATGATGGATGCGGCTAGAGGATTATAATTTACAATTCCGTTTGCAGAGCAGCGTTTGTTTGTTGATCCGTGTTGTGTTAATACGTGCTATTTGTACTGGAATAGTAGATTGTTAACCTAGGGTCGAAAGAATCAATTCCCAAGGTACCTATTTAGACGGCTATAGACCGAATAGGAATTGATTCTTTTACCCGTGTTAAGCACTTTAATTTTCATTTAGAATATGAGGAAGATAATAGTAGTTGTTTATCTAAACTATTTATTGATAATATATAATAATATTAGTACCTAGTACCTATTTAAAATTTGTTGTCAAATTAGGACAATTTATGTCGAATTTTTAAAATATGGAATTAACCGCGTAATTGTTGCGGCTTATTCCGCTCAAAGAAGTTTACGCTATGTTCACACTGGCTCTTTAGAAAGTCACATGGCCGCAGCATATTTTTTAAATAGTTTGTTTTTACATAAAACTTCACAGCTGACAACAGTTCTATTTTCAAAGTTCATTTCGGCCCTTAGGTGGGATGTAATTTGTATGAATTTTCCCCTCTCTGTGCAGGGAAGCAGCATTTTCCACCAAATAATCAGATCACAACAACATTTCTTTCCGAGTATGAGAAATGAAAAAGAATATATTACAATAGCTGAACCGACAGACGCTGTTCTGTCAATATAAGAGTGTATGTGTACATGTGTATGCACGCAAGAAGTTATACTTCTTTGGCCTAACAAAGCAAAATTCCTTAAAATAATTTATTCTTTGGCTTTGACAATTAATTATTAAATAACGAATATGGCTGTACGAGCTCGAGCCCTTTGCTAATGGACGAAGAAACCAAAAAAAATAACTAATGTCGCAAATAACAGGAAAATTTTAGGAACCAACTTCACCCGGTTACTTTTGTGTTCACATCAATTCTTCATAACGCGCCTAAAGAAGTATAACTTCAAAAGTTGGTAACGATCTTATTTTCACTTACAATCAAGTTCCAATCGTTTCATTAATTTTCTCTCAGAGTAGATAAGATAGTAAGTGATGATTTTTTGACACGAGCAATAATAAATATGTAGCATTTTATAATTTTAACAACTTTTAAGACAATCCTACAGAAAACCCGAACCCAATCAGTTCGTATGCGGCGTGCGGTGGTAAATACAAAATAAACGGAATTAAATTCAATTAGAAACTGTCAGTGAAGAACTCTCAAACAGTTTTCAATTTAGTAAGTAAGTTAGCAAAGTTTATATGAAGACGTATGCCAGTAATTATCTGGTAAGACTGTTAGTACTTTGCTAAAGTTAGAAATGTGCCTTTGCTCTTAGTCAAGATGTGCTTTAGTAGACGACTAAGCTAGTTTGTAGTTAAAGTATCAACAACAGTTTTAACTATAAGAATGATTTTTTTCAAATATTTAATAATAAACAATTTGTTATGGATTTTAAAGTGAACACAAATAAAATGTGAAAACAAAATTTATGTAGGTACGATGCGGGACTCGAACCCACGTTTGTGTATTTAATAATAAGTCATCAATATCCTGAACTTGATCAGCAGTATGGTTGTTTAATAAATTTTGGAAATGAACAACCTACCCTTTAGGTACCTTCAAAAATTGTGGACAATATAAATTAATGGCTCGTTTTTGAAGTGAAAACATTTTAGCGGCGTTGAGCACTTTTCTTGGAATGGGTATAAAATGTTAAACTCGCGTAAGAACACGTGACCTGATCGAAAATTCGTAAGGCAGTCGTTGAATTTATGAATGAAAACTGATTTTTCTGAGAGGGAAATTTTTTAATGTAATATAAATTGTAATTTTTGTCTACGATAGCGCAATAAAAGAAAATTGCATTTAACCACATAAATGCTAGTACTTTTATACTGATAAATAAAGCAAATCGTGCAAAGTTATTCCCTAACCATTCCAAACTATTCAAAAATACACAACGTTAATGTTCAAGTTTTCACTTCTGCCGGCACTCCCGAAGTGCAACCCGTTATTTCTTCAAAATTTGAGTGTCCTACGAAAATGCAATTATACTGTTACAATGAGTCACAGTAATACGCGGGATAAGCTCGTATTTCAATAAGCTTAGAATAATATGCTGTTGTTTTCTATATCATATTACAGCATGGTCTAAAGTTTGTGAATGATCATTAGTGCGTAATCTCAGAAGCACGGAGTCACGACTCGTGCTACTTTTGCAAACAACCAGAGCAACATAACTTTGCAATGGGCGCTTTGGCTTGAGTCATTATTCCGATAAGTATACTATTTGGCGGGCTCAGAAGTTTCGGTGTCTAAATTAAAAATTTTTAGGATAGGATTTAAAATCAATTATTGAATCTCAAAAAATACCACCTATTTATTCGAAAATTTGGTTACAATTATTTAAATAGCTTGAAGTGGGCACCCTATTCCTACTCTATTGTATCATTAAAAAATAATTTATGTTACAGTCTTTACCATGTATACATTTTTTGGAAATTCTTGTGAATTTCGTAACACATTTGTTTTGTACATCTTCTGGTCATGCTGTGAAACGTGTAATGTGTACATTTAAAACAAATACTTAATTCCAAACAGTGCCAAGTTGAAGTTTACGATTTAAAACATTTTTGAAGTGAACTTCCTTAGACCATTGTATTGAGCAGTCTAGGGCCTGGAATGTAATGTTTTAATTTGCGCCAACAACATAAATTAGCTTATGTGTAACCCGTATATCGTGGTATAATGTATTCATAATTGAACTTTATCTATACTTTATATATTTTTTAAATTCCTCCTCGTAAATGTAATAATTCTCATAATTTCAATATGTTGTTCTTAATCGCCAAATAGGCATAATATTCAATACGTCATCTCTTATATACTCGTATACCAAATTGGAGCCCAAAAAACGTTCCATAGATAATTGAAACGCCAGTAAAAGGATGTGCAATCTTAGTGCAGGCTTGGCTCGCCAATTTAGAATTGCAATAATTGATTCTAGTTTCTATAAATTGGCCTTTAGTTGTACTATTTTTGGCGTGATTAGTTATACATGAGTCAGTGCAACTACATATTCTAAAATGAACTCTGTAGGTCGGAGATATACTAATAATATGCTTACTTGTTATTCCCGGCCTATATTACACTGTAGTTTGAGGGTATTATCGCTACTCAATGATATAGAAGAAATGGTGATAAAGTCTTCGACGGTATATCCTTGAGAGGTTGGTTATTTCTTACTTCAGACAAGGTAGACAATGTCTACTGTATTGTACTGTATATTTTTTAAATTCCTCCTCGTAAATGTAATAATTCTCATAATTTAAATGCAAATTTACAATTCGAATGCAACAATTTCGATCAAAATACAATTCCTTTGTTACTTAGTAAAAAACAAACAAGAATTAAATCAAGTTCGTTTAATTATCACCTGAACGTAAAGTTTCTGACCCCACGTTCAAACACAGATCATTTAACTTGCAAAGTCAGTGTGGTAAACTTGAAAACTTTCAAATTACAACTGGCAACCCTTTCGACGATGCGCCACTTAAATGTTCTCCACTAAGAAATGAATTGAATAACTTTTGTAACTCTTGGATCTAGTAAAAGGCTCTTGATCAAATAACTATTAACCTTTATACAATTTTTTTAAAATCACATACGTCTATCAAATCATAAACTTATTCGGAAATAACAAATTAATTTCAACTTTCAAAATAATCAATTGGTTAAAGTTTTCGTTTTAAGAACAGACTAAAAATAACCAATTAAATAAGTATATTCTATCGAGGTACGAGTTTTCACTACATTAGTACCACTTAATGGCTTTCCCTTTTGTGTCCGAAACACTATTCAATCTAGCCCACAGAGCGTTTTGCCAAAAACATTTTTACATGTTATAGATATAGAACTCAAAATGCTAACTGCGAACCTTCATCACCGAAGAGGCACTTAAAAGAGAAGAAACAGAATATAGACGTGAGCACTGAAAGGTTCAAGAAGACAGATAAATAAAGAACTCGAGCGGATGATGGCCAATATAAGAAGGAAGAGAAATACAGCGATATGAACCGAAGTAAGAAGAGAAGAAGAACCGAGAGCACGTATGAAAGGAATAATGAAAGTGGACGAAGCGAAACTAGTATGTAAGTATCGTAGCAAGTGGAAAGAAGTGTACTCTGCCTACCCCTACGGGGAAGAGGCGTGATCTTATGTATGTATGTATGTATGAACCGTAATGCAGATGCATGTAAGAATACTAAGTGAATCTGCGAATCAAACATCCATATTTCTATAGAATTACAAAAGAAAACGTAAAATATTTAAAATTAGACACAAATACTCATACAATGTAAGCAAAATAATGTATACTTATCAGTACGTCTGAGTAGAATATGTTGTTTATTCAAATATTCACAACATGAACAAGTTTATTTTTGTTCTTCGAAGCTCCGTCGCAACGTGGACTAGCCCACTTCGACTATTACTTACCTGAAACAAAAAACATTCATATTGTATAAAAATGCTGAGTTTTATTCTTTTTTATGGAACGGGAGGACAGCTAGATTTGAATATGAAATAGGCAGCGTGAAAACGACTTGTAAATGAAAAGAAAAGTAATTAGATTCCACCGAAAGTCAGAATTGTCGAGACAGTCGTACGTTAGAGGGATAATTAGGCCAAAGTGAAAAATGGAGGCAATTACAATGATGCTGTACGGTCATTAAATGACATAATTTATAAACTAGAAGTTGGAATTTTTATTAAAATACGTAACAAACTGAAGCCAATTAGAAAATACTTTCGTAAGTTGTTTTTCTATAATTTGTCGTACTATTTATAAATTGTCTCTAATATTTGAGCCATTTTGCTAGAGATGTTTTAACATCGGTAAGGTGTCCTTTTCACATCTTATTTTAAGGTTTTGTTGCTTTAAAGAAATATTTCTTCATGAAGGAGATGTAGGTACTTCATTTCAAACGACTTGATTTCTCCTTTAACTGTGAAACGATTTTATTTTATAAGTAGGATGACATCTCAATGATGCTTTTTTTTTAATTTGAGATTCAATCTCACATGGATATATCTAGATGCCTTCGCTATGTGTGAATGGATTTGAATTAGTAATCTTGTTATGAATATCCCACGTATCCAAAATTCACCAATTAACTTGTACCACGGCATCATTAAGTTCAGGGCCAATCAGAAAAAAATGTAACATTATTGGGTCCTTCGACCACAGATAGAAAATACGAATATTTTTATATTGGACAAGAATTTAATAAGCGTAACTAAACAATTATTTCACAGTACTGAAAATACATTAAAAACACGCCATGGTAAAGAATTGTATCTATATTGATAGATACAATAACTAAATGACTACTGTTCCAAGTAACTGTCAAAGTTTAAGGCGCATATTACTTACTGTCTGTTTGACGCATTTTCATAAATCTTGGTGTGTTTGTTAATATTACATAATTGACAACTATCGACATCATTTATTCTGTTATTATTATTACTTAGCAGGTAATCGTAGACAATCAATCTACATATCATTAAGCCATGCGCACTGTATTAGGCTAATTACCCCGATTATTCAAATAGGGATACTATGTTATGTGTGTACAATTGAATAAACTGAACATCTCACAGACTGTTGCTATATTATGCTTTCCTGGTAGGAATGTTTTAAAATTTAAAAGTGTGTGTTTAAGACCACACGACGGCAGTTAATATAGAAGTATTTTTGTTCTAAATTCATAAGGAATTAAAATTATATAAAATATATTGTAGTTCAATTGTTATGCATCGAATAGAGACTTTGCATTCCTTACTTTCACCAAGAAAGGCTTGCTTGATGAAAGTGAGTCACTTGCCGTGAGTACACTCGAGCCGAAGTTACTCGATTGAGCGTTACATAGCTAAACTTGAGGGCTAAGTATCATTCAATACCTATACGATAGAGTAATATTGAAAACTTAGTGTTAAATTATTTTCGAAGTAATTTTGATGTCTTGATGATCTTGCTAACTCAAAAACACTTTTCGGATGGTAGGACATATTACCAATATGTTTCTAAGTTATGAATTACGGATTGCAAGACAATAAAGTATAGAATACGTTTTAGTACCAAAAAATAAAAAAATAAAATATTAGAATGATATGGCCAAACGTTAAGTGATATTTATAATAATAGATAATAATATTGACACACTTTTACACAAATTATCTTGTCCCAAAGTAGGCATATCCTGTGCTATGGGTTGCAAGACAACGATATATTTAATACGATATACTTACTTAAACATACACAAATACATAAAAACATCCATGACTCGGAAACAAACATACATATTCATCATGTAAGGGTTTGCATCTACCGGGATTCGAACCCCGGGGCCTCTAGCTTAGTAGGGTCGCTAACCACTCGGCTATATAGATCGTATAATGGGGTGTGGAATTATTTTTAAGATAATGAACAGGTAATTAAGTACAAGTAGCTAGGTACAATATTTTATCTGGTTTTTTTTAATGAAAGAAGAGGACAAACGAGAATACTTGACTCGTATAGTCACAAGATGGTATGTGATACTCCCATGGCCCGTGGCCCATCATCATCAGCCGGAAGACGTCCACTGCTGGACAAAGACTTCCCCCAAAGATCTCCACGACGACCTGCCTGCGATGCTGCGCTGCCCTCATCCAACGTATCCCGGCCATCTTGACCAGATCATCGGTTCTTCTGCGGAGCCTACAAAGACTGCATCTTCCGATACGCGGTCGCCAATCGATAATTTTACAGCCCCAATGGCCATCTGTGCGTCGAACTATGTTCTCTGCCCACAACCACTAAGTTTCGCAATCATTTGGGCTATGTCAGTGACTCTAGTGGCCCATACTCCTGTAACCCCGGAGGATTTTGCAACGTTATAAAGCGTCCAATAAACGCACTTGCACATATAAATTTGAAAACCAATTGGTGTGTGACGGGCATCGTACCCGGGTCTTCATGGTGAGAGTCAATGGTGCTATTACATCACCGACCTTAAAAAAAATTAACAAAAAAAACCGACTTCAAAAACACTATTCCAAAACAAAAGATATAATATGCACTAAAAAGTATGAAAATATTTGTGTGTTTTTATACAATCTAATTCTAGTAACAATTATTGTTATTTTTGAAGTCGGTGTCCTCCCGCCATGGCCCCGCTCCCGCCTCCTCACGTCGCGCGTGCGACTCAAGCACATCGCACCTATAACTATGTTTGTAGTTACAAACCTACCGTGGCTGACACCGAATCCAAAAATAACAATAATTATACATATAATATAACATAAAAAAACATACCGACGAATTGAGAACCTCCTCCTTTTTTGAAGTCGGTTAAAAACTGTCTAGTTCAGAACGTCTAAATTCTACACAAAAGCATTCTTATATTTTGTAATTCAATGATAAATTGACCCTCCAAGACTTTCTCGTTAGATAATGTGTGTTTTGGCGGTCATACATCACCGAATAATAATTTTATCGACACTTTCGTATGATTTATGATCGACATAGTTTACACAGAAAAATAGGCATTAATGCTGTAAGCATAGCATACAATATACGATATAACACGATAAGATTTATTAGAAAAATATACAAGTGAAGTTTTTAACGTTCTTTATACAGCTAAGTCCTTTTGCTGTGGTTAAACGGTAAATAGGGTTCCTTACCATCGTACTAATGTACTTTCCAAATGCTTTTATGTGAAAAACTATTGTTTCTAATTTGCTTCCTTGGTAGGTATTTATTATTAAAGACATAAAAAGGAATCTAAATAAAAAAAATATCATTCCATCATTTAATTTCTGTTTCATCATAATCATTTCATCTTTCATTATTGATTCTTTTTCGAATACTTTTTGACATCAATAAAGGCAAGAATCTTTTCCAGTATTCTTTTTCGCGCTCCTTTAAAAGACAATTCAATTTACTCAATATTGTACTATGCCAATTCAATTGTTATAAAATAACTATAATCCCGTCCCAGGCTGTCCCATCGATAGATATATTTCTGTTGAGTAGCAAGACTTGCAGAGGAGACATTTTTTAAATAATTCATTTAATTTTTTGATACGACATGGGTACCTTCAAAAAAAGCGCGTACACCTTCCTTAAAGGCCAGCAACGCTCCTGTGATTCCTCTGGTGTTACAAGAGATTGTGGGCGGCGGTGATCACTTGACAGCAGGTGACCCATTCGCTCGTTTGTCCTCTTATTCCATAAAAAAAAAACTTATAAACTTTCAACTAGCTAAAAACTTTATGAGATAGAACTACAGACGCTCCTAGTTTGTTACCACTGGTACCACCATGGTATGGACTCTAAAAAGTATATGAAGCTAGTATGTTGTTTCTGGTTTCACAGAAATCCGTTGGAGGCAAAATCAATCACCAAGATATGAGCCATTTTCTCTCTAATATAAAAACAAACCTTAAATGCAAACCGAAGAAGAAGAAGTAAATAGAAACTAGGAGATAATATTTAAATAAGCAGAGTCTGTTCTGTGGCGATATAAAGTTCACTAAGAATTTTTTAATTATAATAAACCAGTCTGTTTTTACCTAACGTTTAAATTGATATAGTTAACTTGTTTGTCCGTTGACTCTACATTCTTAAGTGGCAGACTTTGTCGTATTTCGTATATAGTATTTTCTTAGATTAACGCGAGTGTTTCACATTGAAATAAAACACTTTTTCATGAAAATAAGAGACGAGAACGTTTAGCTGATGGTAATTTATACGCCTTGCCTATTACAATGCAGTGCCGCTCAGGATTCTTGAAAAAACCCAAAAATTCTGAGCGATATTACAATTGTGCTCGTCACCGCGGGACATTAGATGTAAGGTCTCATTTGCCCAGTAATTTCACTAGCTACGGCGCCCTTTAGTTCGAAACACCGTAATGTTTACACATTACTGCTTCACGGCAGAAATAGGAGCCGTTACCCATAATCTAGCCGGCATCCTGTGCATAGGATCCTCCTGTTTTTTAAAGGATTAAAACGCGTGTAATTGTAACTGTCTTTTTAAATAAAATTTTGCGTAAAAGTTACGTTCTCATTATTATTTTACTTAACCCATCGTTTCGTGACCTTTCCAGAGCACGCTTTCAGCAGGACTGCGTTTAACATAAGTCAATAAACTTCGTATAGACTGCTGTCTTTACTAATAACATCGCCACAGATCAAATGTATTCTTCTAACTTGCAAATTTCAATTGTGTTACAAATGATGCCACATTGTAAAACAAAATTAAAATAAATTGCAATCATTAATATTACAGTAGCGTGGACAGTGTTAAATAAAAAAGCCCCAAAAACCGTGTCAATGACACACCAACAGGTAATTTCCGATCGTGTTTGAAATGTTGCCAGGAATGAAATTAAACCGAATCTCTCGGAACGGGAGTCGCGTCCTCTAAAATTGAAAACAAACTCAATTACAACGAATGACAGTAAAGGCTTTTAAAGGTTTCCGTATTCATTTTTAACGCCTTCGTTTTATGTCTTCTTTATTATTTATGAAGACCAAGATACTTTAAAAGGCTTGTATATTTAATAATTTCACGAAGCCGACAATTTATAGACGTTCTACTATCTAATATATAAAATTCTCATGTCGCGGTGTTTGTAGTTAAACTCCTTCGAAACGGCTTGACCGATTCTCATGAAATTTTGAGTGCATATTGGGTAGGTCTGAGAATCGGACAACATCTATTTTTCATCCCACTAAATGTTAAAGGTCCAAGGGGACAATTTTTTTTTTATTTTTTTTTTTCATTTTTTTTAATTTGTTTGATTATGAGTCAGCATTAAGAAATACATACAACTTCAAATTTTGATCCATCTACGATCAACAGTTACTTTTGTATCGTGATTTTAATATCGGCAATACAACGTTTGCTGGGACAGCTAGTGACATATAAAAATATATTATTTAAAATATAATGATATTTCATATTACCTAATTATAAATCGTATATTAGAATGTAACGGTGTTATTACTAAAAAATAATTTAAACATGGCTTAGACACGTGTTTTGTTAGACAGTGATCTAACTATAACAACGTCAGCGACCTAACAATAACGACATCTAAAATGGTGTTTATCTTTCTCTATTACAAAACGGTGTTTAGCTTGTGTTTAACTAAAACATCGTTAAGCACAAAATAAACTGAAGTGTTCAGAACCAATTATTAAAGGAACGGAACGCAATTTTTGACAGCTGTCATCTATCTGTCATCATATAATCTAAATCGTCCATATGATATGATCTATCCGTTACACACACCTTAGACAAGCTTCGATTCGTATTTAAATATAAGTAATGTCTAAAAAATGTTGAACGCTAAACATCAGAAAGACACTGATTTGTAATAGAACATTTTTAAAACAATTGTTCAATACGTCATGTTTAACTTTTTCGTAAGAGCACAGTAAATGTTTCTATTTATTTATGTACCGCCAACAGAAGTTGTCTTCCTTGCTAAGGATACAAAAAAATACATTTGTAGGCAGTTCCAGCACGGAAATGAAGGCTAAAGTAAAAAAGTTAAATAAATTTAATAAACGTTACAAGAAATGAAAAAAAATAAATCTTATATGCTAACTGTAAAATAATCATAATCTCCTCCCAGGTCCGAACGATAGATATTCCCCTGTTGAGTAAGAAGATTTACAGAAGAGCTATTTTTAATACAATACACATAATCTGTTAAGCTTTCGACTAACTTAAACATTTTGAGATATAACCACAGATGAATAGACAGTTGAGTGTTAGTAGTAGGATCCCAGTTTTGTTACCATTGATACCACTTTAATATGGACTATAAAAAAGGATCTGAAGCTAGTATGTTCCTGGTTTCACAGAAGTCCATGGGAGGCCACATTAATTACCCAGGAATGAGCCATTTTCCCCCTAATATAGACATAAAAACAACCCTTAAATGCAAACCGAAGAAGAGCAAGTAAATAGAAAATAAACGTTATAAGAAATTAAAAAAATTCATCTTATATGCTAACTACAATCTTAATATATATATTAACAGCTGTTGAGTCAAGAGGTTTAATTAATTTATCTTTTAATTTTGTTGGATTATCTTGGGTTTTGCACTGTTTTTTGTTATTTTAATGTGATTTCCGCTGTTACTGGGAATATTTTAATGATGATTATTTTATCGAATATCATCTGATTCTCAATATTTATATGAAAACTCTAATTTTTTTATCATTTCTTTATATATTCTTTATTACAACAAATTTGATATTTTATGTTATATTAATGCTCTTAATAGTGATTTTCATTATTATAACACTTGAAATAAGGGATTGCTTGTAACTAATTCTAGAAGGCTTCATAAGATACATAATAGCTTTAAGGGTAAATGTATACACTTTTATAAAAAGTCCCAGCCACTGTTCAGGCATTATCTATAAATAAATTTAAATGTTTTATTAAAAATGGCTCTGTCGTAAATCCTACAACTCCACAGCTGTATATCTAAGCGATCCGACAGCCTGGGATTAGATTATGATTATTTCATAGCAAAAGCAATGACTGTACAATATTGTATACTTAATTAAAAAGAGCGCAAACAAATGCTGGGAGAGTTTCTTGCGCCGCTTCTCTCTCAGAGCGCCATGATAGTTTCTGAAGCGGTAGTAGTGGCTAGTATATTAGAAATGACACAAATTATTTAATTCTAGAAATAAGCAGGGTTCACTTGACGACAGGTCAGTCTCGCCAGAAACGATTTGAACTGAACTTTCTATCATACATGTACTGTTCCTTTATCTTGCATGGACAAGATGGTATTTTATGATTTCCCTTGGGACTGACTGCAACTACGAATGAACACAAATTATCATACATTTATGCAGAGAATATTGCGTAACTTTATACTTGCACTCTTACATATTAATAATTTTTGAATATACCAAACCAATATACCATATAATGTAAAAGTTAACAACATTGTTGTCAACCAAAGTTACCATTGAAACTAAATAAATTTTTATGTAAAACAAACTACGTTTAAAAAAACCTAATTCAAAAACTGAAAAGTATCAAATAACTAAAAATTTAATTTAATACACCTTTACCTTTAATATTAATAAAATGCTATTATTTATATGTGCTACCTATTGATAGGTTTTAAGTCGGTGCCATGCCAAATGTAATGTTTTTTTTATTAATTACTTTTTAGTGTCAGTTAATAATTATAATATATAATCAGCCTGAATGAAAACTCCTAAAAAAGCAATACAAAAAAAAATATCATCGATGTAAACAACAATTTTCATAAAAAATGTTCATAAAATGAAAAAAAGGGACCAAATGGCATCTATTCTGCATCGAACTAAAGATTTGCAAATCGGATCATAAATCAGAGTAATCGGTGTAAATACATAAAAAAAAGACGTGTGGCACTCGGGGACTGCCGCGGTAAAGCTAAAATTATTTATTTATTTTATTTATGCAGTATTTTTTTTTGATACAATTTATTTAAAAAAAGAAAACGGGTAGTGAGTAAAATTTAACGTGCAAGATTTGATTAGAGACAGACAACGGGACAGGTGAAACTAAATAAAAATGCTTGTCATAATAATAAAAATGAAAAAAACGTGATAAAAAAAATAAACAAATTAAAAAAAAATTAAGACGTACCCGTGATAGCCGCTGTTCAACGGCAACTGTATTGATCATTGCGAAATATCTATATACATCTAGTAAGTGTTAGGTTATTTTCGTTACGGAATTTCTGGATTCGGTCTCCACGCTCAAGGCCCGCGATAGAAGCTATACAATAGCTTAAAAATACCGATCGAATTGATAGCCTCCTTCTTTTTGAAGTCGGTTAAAAAGTAATAACATTTTTAACACCGAACTACAAACGAATATTTAGTAAAAGAGACTATAATATAGTTTGTACGTTTGAATATTTTTTATTAATCACGCCAAAACGGCTGAATGGATCTGATTGAAATTTGACACAATAATAATACCTGTGATTATTAACACGAAATGTTATATTAATATAATGTCAACACAGAAAAAGTCGCGGAAACAACTTGTAGCAATAAAAAGTCGTAAATATTTTATTGCCATCAGTCTTTGATATGCTTGCAAATCTTCAAGTAAATATCCGATTTTTACTTGAGAATTTGCTTTGAATAGCGTTTTAAGGTTCCGTTACACAGATAGATATAAGCGAAGCTTTTTTTATAATAATAATAATATAATATTTATTTGCAAAAAACATAGTATACAATGGTTTTAAAATATTATAATAATGAGCTTATGTGTTTTGCTAGCACTATTCCTAGCATGCAAATATTTAAATACAATGAATATCAGAATTTCGTTTCGATAAATTCCTTAACACTCTAAAAATAATAAGCATTTAGCCAACTATATACCTTATTCTTAAATAATTATAAATAAAAAAATAAGTTTATTTTATTATCAGTTCCCACCATATTCATAGTATTCATTCATTCATTAATGAATAATGTTTTTATGTAAAACTTCGTCAGTTGAAATGTAGCAGGTGTGACTTTATGTGAACATTGACTCAAATCTCGGCGCGGAGAAAATTAAGTGTACGCTAGATCTTTTCCGTAAATACTCCTTCGTTTTAATATATCCTTGTTCCTCGTTTTATTTACTTTAAGTTAATTACATTGTATTGCAATTAATACATTTTCTTTGCTTAACGCGAGTGACACATTTAAATAAAACACTTTTTGATGGATTAAAACGCGTGTAATGTATCTGTGTTTTACATTAGATTTTGCGAAGTAGTGCAAAAAAAGATGACACTTTCAGTAATTTTTTCCAAAAACCATCAGTCTACAGTAAATACCACCTCCGAGGCAATAAATGGCGGTAAAATCCATAATGACAACTGCGACGATTTGACAAATAAAATCTTGACTCATTTCACTCTGTAAACGTGATCTGGAAAGTTCTCGAAACGTCGGATAAAATAAAATAATAATAATACAAAATGTAACTATTACGCAAATTATAGTACATTTTTTAATTAACAATAAACAAATAAAATTTGCTATAATTAATGCCATGTCTCTGAAATAATAAAACATTTCAAATCGCGTTACGCTACTGTACTGTTTATCGCGAGGTGGGTCATCTGCGTTTTCCATCACATATAAAACTATGGTATTGGTCGATAGTTTAGCTTAGTTCTATATAGCTTCTAATGTATTTTATACTGTATCTTTTTATTCCTCTGAGATAACAAAAGGGCAAATAACATAATGGGCGACGGTGTTCACTCAATATTTATATATACTAATATTATAAAGCTGCAGTGTTTGTTTGTTTGTTTGAACGCGCTAATCTCTGGTACTACTGGTCCGATTTGAATGATTCTTTCAGTGTTGGGTAGTCCATTTATCGAGGAAGGCTATAGGCTATGTTTTTTTTTTTCAAAATTAGGGATCCGTAATAAAATTGCTATTTTGTAACACAAGGTGTAAAATCGAAAACCTATTTTTGCGTGCGCTGCAAAAACTATTGACAATAGAACAAAATGATGTACAATATATATATAGGCAATATTTTATTTCTTATAAAACTATCGCGTGAATTATACTTTATATGGCAAAACAACGTTTGCCGGGTCAGCTAGTATTTATATATATAGCCATATAGGCGCAGTGGTTAGTGACCTTGTCTATTGAGTTAGAGGTCCCGAGTTCGAATCTCGGGAGTTCATTCAAAAAGTTATGGGTACTTTAATCGGACGAAAATAATGTGTCTGATTCATAGAGCTAACCTGTACAAATGGATATTAAATTTTGTTTTTTATTTTAATATATATATATATAATGAAAACTGTCTTTGTTTGAAGCTCAATCACGCTTAAACCACTGATCGTATCGACATGAAAACCACCATTTGATGCGAAATTTATCCTAGATAGTTCATGGCTACTTACTAAACCTACTTATTTTTTTTTTTTGTACTTGTAATAAGATGAATAATATTTAATTTATTTCCTTTTAAAATTCGCCCAGCGAAGCGGGCGGCAACGACTAGTTTTAATATAAAATGAAGTCGATTAGCTTCATTCGATTCTATTATATTATTAAGAGTTCGGAAACAGAACGGAAAACTCGAAAGTAACGTTAAGATATTAATATTAAACATTCCAGGAGTCCAGACAATGTTCCAACATAATGCTTTTAGCGTGATTGATATCAAACAAGTCAAATTCTACTAAAACATTTCTCCTAAACAAGCTCGTATCTTTGCAGTCGAGAGCTATGAAATACAAAGAAACTGCAACATTCTTTAATTTTTATTTTGAACAAACTTGTAGGTACGAGTATATCTTTAACAAAAATATATCTATTACTTCTTAATCTATATTATATGAATTCTACTTAATACAAATGATCTAGCTTTATGATTGTATGTATATATATATATATACGTAAAACACGTAGCTTATACAGGGTGTTCGAGAAGTTGACGTTCAAAGCTAAAATTTGAAAGCCTCATGGTGATGAGTATCCGAATCACCCCTATGTATGTTGTACGATTTTGCGTAGTTTAAGAGATAATAATTTTTTTTTCACCTAATTGTGGTTTAGGACTTTTTTCTAATTTTTTTGAATATGTTGACCCGATCGCTTTTGTTAATATTTAAACAAAGAAATAAATATCTATCCAGCACTTTTTTGGGTTCAGTATCGTTTTTTAGAACAATCGGCAAGTATTGTTTTTTAAAAATATAGTATAAATACAGTTTTTACTTTGCTTCGATTTTATTGATGCTATGAAACGTCATTTCGGGGTCTAATACTATGGTCGCTAACTATAGACCTGATGGGAGAGCTCATGGTCGCTCAGAGGGCAAAGGACAGGCTATGCTCGGAGTTTCCCTGCTAGACTGAATCAGAAATGAGGAGATCCGTAGGAGAACCAAAGCTACCGGCATAGCCAAATGATAGAGAAACTGAAGTGGTAGTGGGCAGGGCCCATAGCTCGGATGGCAAACTCCTCGAATGGCGTACCTACACGTAGATAAAAAAAAAAACGGAAAACGCAGTGTTGATAGACCCCCACAAGATGGACCGATGATCTGGTCAAGATCGCCGGAATAGAATAATAATGACGTATAAATAAATAAAAACTGTAATATTGACAACCAATTGTTAAGAACTATATGTTACCACGACTCATACAAATAAAAAATTTCAATTTAAGGCGCGGACTGACTAGGATTGTAAACTCTACAACCAACCGTACATTATTTGTGTTGATCATGTGGCTACGCTGCAAACGGCCATTTATTTTACAGATTTTCTTTTGTTTATTCAGCTGAAAATGCGGAGATTTTAGACTGCAAAGTTTATTTTTGGGAAGCAACTTCCAAATTTCTAATTTGATATTACAAATTATATATATTTATTCCATTCGGTTCATATTTTTCTTTAAGTCCTTTCTTTGAGCACTGTATTTTTTCGTCGGAATATTTTCATTAATATAATAATATCACACAAAATGTTTCACAAAATAAACTTATATTATTAAGAAACGAGACTATTCAGTTACCCAGAGCTTTGGACGGTCGAGGTGGACCGATTGACTCGTAAAGCGTTGTTTCCGAAAGCGTTATTCAAAATGCTCTATATAAAGGCACGCTGTTCCTTTGAGCTAATAATATTGTGGTTGAATCTGAGAATAATAATATTACTATGCTAAATTTCTCTACGTTTAAGGTTATAACGTTCAGAAATTCTATTATTTATGGGGCGAATATTATCCCAGTAATTAGCTTTTAAAAAAAACCAATGAGTCCAAGCTCTAAAGGTTGATGCATACAGTTATATATTTATTACTTTTTATGAAATAATTTATATTATTTAAACACGACATATATATTTGATGCAGCACTAACAAACTAATTTGTTATTTATATTACAGCCATTGTAAAATACTCTATTTGATTGAAAAGAGTGGCCGTTGAGTTTCTTATATGTTCTTCTCGCGAGCTCAATTTTTTACGAACATTTTTTTTATGGAATAGGAGGACTAACCTTTAGCTCAGTAGGCAGGGTCACTAACCACTGGGCTATTGGGGTCGTCTATATAGATATTTATTTGAATATTTGCAAACGTATCTTTTTATTTTTTATGGAATAGGAGGACAAACGAGCGTACGGGTCACCTGTTGTTAAGTGATCACCGCCGCCCACAATCTCTTGCAACACCAGAGGAATCACAGGAGCGTTGTCGGCCTTTAAGGAAGGTGTACGCGCTTTTTTTGAAGGTACCCATGTCGTATCGTCCCGGAAACGCACAAGGAAGCTCATTCCACAGCTTTGTAGTACGTGGAAGAAAGCTCCTTGAAAACCGCACTGTGAAGGACCGCCACACATCCAGATGGTGAGGATGATATCCTAACTTGTGGCGTGTCGTGCGAAGGTGGAATGCGGCGGCAGGAATCAGGTTAAATAGCTCTTCGGAACACTCCCCGTAATAAATGCACATATGGTAAATTCAGTAATTTAAAAGAAATATTTGTTGTGACGATTCAAAAGTGCTTAGTTTAAGCCTAATTGAATAATGTTTATTTGACTTTGACTTTGAAAAAAGGTCACAACCCTACGTCCGTACCTATATATAAAAGTATCAATGTTTGCAATAGGTACAATCGTTGTCTCTCACAATAGTCCACTAGGTCGTACTATCCTTAATTGTTAACTGATAATGTGTTTATATTTTTTAACCGACATCAAAAACGAGGAGGAATATTAATAAAATACTACCTTTTGATAGGTTTGAAGTCGAAGCCAAGCCAAATGTAAGAGCAGGTAAGTACCTACACTCGCCAATCGTGACTTTGAGCGGGATTGCTTCGTCTACAACAAAACAACCCTAGCTGGCAGGCACCGACTTAGACCCTATCAATAGGTAGTATTTTATAAATATTAAATGTATTAGGTTCGCAGAAGACGTCCTGTTATTTAATAAAAAAAATAACGGGTTGCACACCGGGAGTGCCATTAACGTTGTGCATTTTTGAATATCTTGGAATGGTTAGAGAATAATTAAACACGAATTGCTTTATTTATCAGTATTCAAGTACTAGCATTTTTGTGGTTAAATACAATATTCATTTTTGCGCTATCGTACACAAGACACTCTTAGAAATATCAACTTTCATCCATAACTAACGACTGTCTTACGAATTCTCGATCAGGCCACGTGGCCTGACGCGAGTTTAACATTTTATACCCATCCCAAAAAATAATCTTTTCACTTCAAAAATAATCTTTGATAGCAACTAAATACATTATTATATAAATAGTAATATTATACTATACTAGATTTTTATGGTATAAACTTGGAAACCAATATCTAAATTAAAATATATTTCTACAACTATTCAGCAATTTCAAACTATTCTACGTAAAATTTCATACGTTCAAGCTACCGGCTAAATTCGTGGGCTCAAACAGCAAATTCCAGGGGAAACAGCTTCGATCACATTTAGAGGAATTTCAACTTTATTCTTTGCGCATAGAGTTAGAAGTACAAGGCTTGAATGTGCAAACATCAGCTGTGGTTTATCCGCTACAGGAAATCCCTGTCATTTTACAAGTGTACGAAATTTACTGCTTGAGAATTAAGTGCAGAGTTATTTTCTTTGCAGCAAAGAGCAGTATTCTACTAATGTGATTAAAACTAATTCTAAATACGATTTATAGAAGATACAGAATAATCACATTTGGATATTACAATTTTTTTTTTAATGAAAATAAGGGACGAGACGAGCACGACGGTAATTGATACGCCATTCCCATTACAATGCAGTGCCGCTCAGGATTATTGAAAATCCCAAAAATTCTGAGCGGCATTACAATTGCGCTCGTCACATTGAGACATAAGATTTAAGTCTCATTTACCCAGTAATTTCTCTAGCTACGGCGCCTTCAGATCGAAACACAGTAACGTTTACACATTACTGCTTCACGGCAGAAATAGGCGCCGTTGTGGTACCCACATAAATGCAAATTCCTTGCGGGATGACTATCTCCGCGTGCTACGTACGCTTGCAACGCTTCGGATATTGAGAGACTTATGCATCAATATTATGGCGGCAATATAAATAACAGTCAGAATGTCAGTAACGGTGATCACTTAACATCAGGTGCCTCAACGCTCGATTGTCCTCCTCTCTCAATAACATAGTAGATAATGCACAAATAAAATATGAAAAACAAAATTTTATGAACGATTCGGGACTCAAACCCACGATCTCCGGCGTTCCGTGCCGGTGCTCTAACCAACTGAGCTGACCGTTCGAGTGACGTATCGTCATAAGATCTTGTATGCTTTGTAGGTATGGTTATCAACTGAAAGTAGATCCTGTAGATGAAGCCACAACCTGAGAGTTGAACAAAGCATACAAGATTTTATGACGATACGTCACTCGAACGGTTAGCTCGGTTGGTTGGAGAACCGGCACGGAACGCCGGAGATCGTTCGATTCCTGCATCGTTCATAAAATTTTATTTGTGTATTAATCCTAGAAGTGAGGGTTATCACTTTAAAAACATAACATATTGTTTAGATTTACAAGAGCGACATCTCAAGTCAATTTCCTAATATGCAAATATTGGGGTTGAGCAGGTTATCAACTGTAAAGTAGATCCTGTAGATGAATCCACAACCTGAGAGTTGAACAAAGCATACAAGATTTTATGACGATACGTCACTCGAACGGTTAGCTGGATTGGTTAGAGAACCGGCACGGAACGCCGGAGGTCGTGGGTTCGATTCCCGCATCGTTTATAAAATTTTATTTGTGCATTTATCCTACAAGTGAGGGTTATCACTTTAAAAACATAACAAATTGTTGAGAAGATAGTGATTATGTCGTAACAAAATCTAATGCAATAATAATTAAGTAGACAATATCTTAAAAGAAGAGGCGCGAGAATTAAGAACAATGTGGCCTTAATTAATATATTAACTTCATTATAAAACTTTAGAAATTTTAGTACTCGTAATAAAAGCAACAGATGTTACAAGTTTGTTTGACTCATTAGATATTAATGTGACTTCATAACAGAGTTCGTGTTTTATCTAATTATTTTCATAACTTAATAAATTTCAAAACATGAACAATACGAAATTCTTTTGTAATATAATGTTTAAACAGTATTTTTTTAACTTTTAAGCGAGAGAGCGTACTAAGACTTTGCTCAAACTTTACTTACTCAAAGCTTTTTTTTATGAAAATAGATAGTTATTGATACGCCCTGCCCATTACAATGCAGTGCCGCTCAGGATTCTTCAAAAATCTATAAATGCTGAGCGGCACTACAATTGAGCTCGTCTCCTTGAGTCATAGGATGTTAAATCTCGTTTGCCCAGTAATTTCACTAGCTACGGCGCCCTTCAGACCATAACACAATAATGCTTACACATTCCTGCTTCACGGTAGCAAAAGGTGCCACTGTGGTACCCATAATCGAGCCTATTTCTTTTAATAACTGTAATAGTGATTAATATACAATCCGTTAAGATTTCCTTTGTCTTATTATAGCTGGTTTGTTAGATACGGACAGACAAACGGTCTCAGCAATATATCTAGCAATACGTCTATACATGGATGTGTGGCGGTCCTCCACAGTGCGGTTTTCAAGGAGCTTTCTTCCACGTACTACAAAGCTGTGGAATGAGCTTCCTTGTGCGGTGTTTCCGGCACGATATGACATGGGTACCTTCAAAAAAGCGCGTACACCTTCCTTAAAGGCCGGCAACGCTTCTGTGATTCCTCTGGTGTTGCAAGAGATTGTGGGCGGCGGTGAACACTTAACAACAGGTGACCCGTACGCTCGTTTGTCCTCCTTCTTTTTTATGGAATAAAAAAAAATCTATATACAAAACATTTACTATGACCTGTTTCCTCTGTGCAAAATATTCACTCAATATTTTTATGATCATACGGTAAAGTTTATCATACGATAATTATCTGCATACTAGAATTTTATGAGACGAGATTCAACTTTCAATACATCGTTTTTAATGGGTAACATCACCATAGTCGTTACTTTGATATGAGAGCGTTATTAAGTGATATATAATCTGTGTTTAACTTGCAGTGCTAACGATTATAACTTGTAATGTAATCACCGGACAGGCTTTAATATAGATATTTTATGTAGATCAGATCACAATTAATGGCTGTTATAATGGGAGGCATTAAATTGCACTGAGAGCAGAAAAAGTATTGTAACCTGGGTACGGTATATAATAAATTATTGTAACCTGGGTTCGGTATATAATACATTATTGTAACCTGGGTACGGTATATAATAAATTATTGTAACCTGGGTATGGTATATATTAGCATTCCCCACTTATGGCGTGAAAACTGATACAAAACTAAACTGTTAATGCTTGAGTAGTTAGTTAGAGTACTTTTGATTTTTTAATGCCTATTAGTAAAACACACTTGTAACTTGTATCTACGAAGGCAGCACCTCCTGTGCTTTTAATCAAAGTTTTACTATGTTGGTCATTTAAGTTACTAAATATAAAGTTGAATAATAGGTTTTTTCTTCCCACCCTCATCGCCTGATTTGACAAATTTAAATTATTTTAAGTATTAAAAGCAGCATCAAAAGTACTTAATTATAATAAATTCAAAAGATATTGTTGTAAGAAACATATTTAAAAAGATATTGTTTTGTCATCGGTACTTGATAAGAGCGAGAAAGTATCGTTTAAAAATTCTGATACGTATTTCACATACACATCTTTGTGGGCGTAAAAGCCTCCATAAAGAGGAATTTGAATAAATAAGTATTTAACAAGCACAGAGAAAAAATTGTGTGTGATTTACGAACTCCTATCCCCTCGAGATTTTAATCTGAATACTTGTGTCACCAAAATTCTCTTTCCAACGAAAACAGATAAATGGAAAGCAAGTCTATTTGACTTGAAACGCTCTGGGTCCAATTTAATATTTAACCCCTGAGATACGTTCTCGTTTCGATTTGATCACTCAAGTCTTTTTGGTTTTAAGAAAAACATTGCCACAATTGAGAGTTAATTAGCAGACTGTAGAAAATAAAATGATATTGTTTCTTTGTGTTCATATAACTATTATTCTTTAATGGCTTCTTGCAGGTGTCTTGAAAGTTGACGTAAATATAAGATACCCCTTATATTATTTAACTTAGTATTTTCTTTAATTAACGCGACTGTTTATTTTATTATTAGTTTAGTTAACCCGACGTTTCAAGACTTGTCCAGATCTCGTTTTCAGGGTGAAACGAGAACTAAAATAATAACAAAAATTTAACTTTAACGCAAAAATCTAATGTAAAAGTATTTTATTTAAATTATTTAACTTATACTTACTTATTATACTGCAAATTCACTGCAATGTCCTTCTTTTCAAAATATTATTATAGTAAAAGAAAAATAATCCCCTACCTTTCTACTCATTTCCCCCCTTATTCATAATGGTCCGCTAACTTTAAACAGCAGCAAAATCTGGCTCAAACGCAGAATATGATGTGGCAATTTACCCAAAATGGCTTTAATCAATATAAGTATATACAATTATTGTATTTAAACTAAAGGAATCTAAGAAAGATACTTAAAAACTTACCTTTTTAAGTCCACCCAGTTTGCAGGCTCGCTGCAATTTAGCCGCGCGGGACGTCGAAAGATAAACAATCGGAACCGCTTCCTCCGTCTCCAACTCAATATCAAAGTCATTAACCGCACCACAAAACTTATAGTCTTCTACACACTCATCCATATCCATCACTACATTATTTAACTCTTCTTTCACTTCACCCGTCACAGGATTTACGTAATAGTTGAATTTTATATCATCGAAACTATTTCTAGGCGAACCTTTATAAGATTTATCGCTTTCATCATCTGGATACGATATGGAGTAATTGTCGTGTACAGCACTTTGGACGTCGTTGTCACAATCTTCGATTGTTATTGATGGTGTTTTATCACTTGATGAATAGGAGTATGCACTCCATCTTAGTCCAGTCACAAATCTACCACACTCCATTATTTGATACTATGACCTGATAACAAAGTGGGCGTAAAGCGGATTGAGTTTCGTACAGTCATACACGGACGAGTAAAAAAGGAAGGACTCCGCGCCGTGATATTAGCAAGTGAAGCACCGTTATGCTAGTGTGTGTGCGGTTACGGGGGATACTAGTTACACAATTTTTTCTCCCTTAAATAATCATATATGGCCACTAATACTTATATAGTATCGTTTTTACACATTTTCACAACGCATGACGGCATTTTTTCAAATATTTACTGAGACGCAAACTGATCTGTCACAGACGATGACAATTCTCATAATGGTCGCCTATCGGCCTGTAATAGTGTAAGTGTGTACGTGGGGCTATGTATTTACACGTTAATCGACTTGTTTTGGTGCTACACTGTTATGTAAGGTGACACGGAGTCCTTATTTTTTTACTAGTCCATGCAGTCATATTTGAATTTTATACAACGTGTCGCATGTTACTCAACGCTAATTTTAAATAAAACTAAAATTTAATAAACAAACAGACAAGTTTTCGAGTTGCCGCTCAAATGGGCGGGAAATTTATTGCATACTTGCATATCTGGTGGTAACGCGGGAAAATTAAAAATAACAAAATATACTTAGCAGAATATTGGCAAATTATACATACTAACAAGATTTTTTCTTAAGTTGACTGATTTAAACATGAAAATATTATCTATATATTATAGTATGTATTACGAATTACCAAATATTTCTATGAACATAAGTTTTAGTTGTCTGTGGCTCCAAAAAAACTGTGATTTTTTTGACGACACTATAGTACAGTAAACAATGCTTTTTAGGCCATAGAGTATAGACTTTTTCAAAGACTCAATAATGTATGTATATTAGTGATCGTGGCTGCGTAATATAGATATAATTGAGAGATACCAGTGGGAGGCTCGCACAGGATACCGGCTATATTATGAGTACCCCAACGGCGCCTATTTCTGCCGTAAAACAGTAATGTGTAAACATTACTGTTTTTCGGTCTGAAGGGTGCCGTAGCTAGTGAAATTACTCGGCAAATGACACTTAACATCTTATATCTCAAGGTGACGAACGCAATTGTAGTGCCGCTCAGAATTATTGGGCTTTTCAAGAATCCTGAGCGGCACTGCATTGAACCATCAGCCGAACGTTCTGCTCATCTCGTCCGTATTTTCATTAACAAAAAAGATAAAAGTAGAGAAGTAGAAAATATATTTCACATTCGAAATATTAAAGCAATACTTTAATTGGGGAATAAAGCTCTGTGATGCGTTCATGCATTTTCCGAGCGAGAATCATGTCGCGGACAAAGGCTCGCTGTTGTAAACTTTAAAAATTATACGAGAGAGTTGTTTATTTTAAATAATATCATTTGTGCATGCAGCGGAAGTTTTGCATATTCATCTCACTAGTTATATAAATTAAATGAGAGTCGTAAGCAAAATTCAAATAGGGCTAGTTTAAAACAGAACCTTGTGGGATAGCTTTCTTGAATACATAACTATACTAGCTGATCCAGTAAACGTTGTATCGCCATATAAAGTAATTAAAAAAAATTGTATAATTAAAATTTTTGGGGTACACAAAATAGATGAAAAAGATACCTACCAAATATATCGTACTACAATTATTGTATTCGATTGCCATCTTGCAACCCTATAGCGGTTTTGTGGATGGAACAGAATAATGTAAAAATCAAAAAGAAAAGAAGGGCGAAAATTTGAAGTTGTATGTATTTTTCAATGCTGAATAATAATAAAATAAAAAAATGTCACAAAAATATATTTAGGGGTGGGTCACCCTAATCCTTCAGGGGTATGAAAAAATAGATGTTTGCCGATTCTCAGACCTACCCCATATGCACACAAAAAAAATCGTTTCCGCCGTTTTATATATTAGAAGAAGTTTAAGAGCTTATGCACAATCACATAAAATTTAATCAATCAGCTGAACGTCCTGCTCGTCTCGTCCCTTATTTTCATAAAAAAAACTCAATAAATAATTGTGTATCTTTCGCTATTTCTTCTCTCTCTCTCATCAGATTATCATCATAATTGATTATAGCATGTTGCCATTATAGTATTTTACAATAAAAATGAATTCCAAATCAATTTATGTGAAAATAATCGACTTTTAATCTGAATTTGCAATTCCGAAACTCATAAATTCAAAAATAATTGCGTATTATTTTTCAGGGTTAATATTAAAATATATTTAACAAAAGATCCCAAAATATGAGTGCAATTTTGATGAGTGTGTAAGTAATTAGCATGAGAAGTCAGACCCTCGTCACTCCCAACTTCACACCTGTCCTACCAGATGACCGGCTTATCCATGTTATGTCAAAACATTCAACGATATCCCACAACGGTTTTTATACTCGATTAAATGTGATATTTTTAAATTGTTTCATATGTTGCATTCTGAAGTTTAGTAGCGAGATGCGAAGCGACAATTTTATAGCATGTATTAGATTTCCGGGTCAACGCGACGCTTTTTCTCTATAAAATTTAGAATAATCCCTACTTTTCGAAAATTCTTATTATTGCTTTGATATAGTCGGTAAGTTAAGGTTTAATTTTTTATTTTTTTTAATAATTGTGATACATTCAACTTTGTTACTAAAAAAAATTGAAGTACTAAATTATCACATGCACCTCGTAACAGCAATGGACAACAGAGAGACATTCAAAAAAAATTATATCCTTTACGTATTTATTAAAAGAATAGTAATTTTTTGCCAAAAGTAACGTTTTCAAAGAGTTTAGGAATTTTTTAATATTGGTTTCAGCATTTTAATGTTCTGGTAACTTATTATAAATTTTAATCGTGATAAAAATTGTGCCTTGGCGCGTCTATGATTTCGGTGTAAAGATTAATTCATATACATGGTATATTACGTTTGTTCGTTTACAAAAATGAATTATTATTATAGAGCCCAGTTCGTTATTTTGCAATTGAAGGGCTATATTCATATTACATGTTTAGTTTTAGGATGACAGACGCAGTATGTTGGCACTATTTCTGGAAGAGAATGCTGCTAAATTTAAGATAGGGTTTAGGTGTGAATTTTACTCCGACGCTAATGATTCTTAAACAGTGTAGAGCATAAGTAACAGTATGTATTTGCGATACATTAACTAATGAAACAAGATAAAATACAACTATTCATACACATAGAATGTCAAGTAGGAATGCTGGAACGGCCGTAGTTTTATCACAAGTACGAACGGACACTCAACTTCGCCCGAAGGCGTCCTAAATAACGCGGAGTCGCAGACACAACAAGACAAACTTAAATGTCATGAAACACAAGTACAGAACGAGGAAATCTTAACGTGAACTCTTGCCAAAGGCAAAACTCAATTTGGACAAGAGTACAGACAGAGTGTTCCTGTTATATCATAGTTATACTTGTTAGATGAAAGTGCTGATAATACAAATGATTGTACTCACAGAATAATGTAATATTCAAATAAGTAATAACTTTTAGCTAATTGCGAAGGCAGTTTAGCGAAAAACGTTTTTTTTATCTATATTCTGTCAGCTCTATGAAATAGTTGGAACGGAAATAACTGGACTTTTATTGAAGAAATACTAAATACTACTACTAAGTTTTACTTTTTTGTACTAAGTTTTTTTTAATATGTTATGCAAAATCATTTTTTATGGCAATAAGGGATGAGACGAACAGGACGTTCAGCTGATGGCAATTGATACGCCCAGCCCATATCAATGCAGTGCCACTCAGGATTCTTGAAAAACCCAAAAATTCTGAGCAGCGCTACAACTGCGCTCATCAGCTTGGGACATAAGATGTTGCCTCATTTACGCAGTAATTTCACTAGCTACGGCGCCCTTCAGACCGAAACACAGTCATGCATACACATTACTACTTCACGGCAGAAATGGGTGCCTTTGTGGTACCAATAATCTAGCCGGCATCCTGTGCAATGCAGACTCTCACTGGTAAATAAGTTACTAAATCATAATGATAAGCTACAATATTTTCTTAAAATATTCACCATTGATTAATTCAATGCAAATAAACTTAATTCTAGTAAACATATAAATTCATTGCAAATGTTTTCAATTCAATTAGACCAGTTAGAAAATCTGTTAGAGGGATAAACATTTTCCCATTTAAGCTCAGCTTGAAAGCACTGTAAGCACTTGGATTCGATGAATCGTTTTATACTTCTTGGTCTAAGCACGGACGCAATCAAAGATCGTGCCTTGATCGATACAAGTACTCAGAACTTATAGAATTAACTAGAACATGGTCAGAAGTAATATGACATAGATTTTATATTGTAGAGTAGAAGAGTATTTTATTATAGTATTTACCAGTGCGAAGCTCCTTTGCACAAGATGCCGGCTAGATTATGGGTACCACAGCGGCGCATGTAATGTGTTTCGGTCTGAAGGGCGCCGTACTTAGTGAAATTACTAGGCAAATCTGAGTGTTTCCGAGTGAGCTCCGAATTTTTGTGTTTTTCAAGAATCCTGAATGGCACTGCATTGTAATTGGCAAGGCGTATCAATTTATATCAGCTGAACTTCTTGCTCATCTCGTCCCTTAATTTCATAAAAGGAAAAACGTTTGGGATTATCAAAGTGGTCAGAAAAAGTAAAGCAATACCACTGTTCTTGATTTATTAAATGGCTGTTCGAACAATAACTTATTTGAAGATTAATCATGTTTTTTTTTAAACTGAATTGTTAACCGAATCAACAATTTAGTATAGCTTAAAGGTTATCAACATCTGTGTGACGTCATCAGACAGTCGTCAGTGCGCACGCGGAACTTTTCATTGGCTGAATAATTGAAGGGTATGTTTTGACCAACGTCAATAGTATGCGTGTCCATTTTCAACGCGCGTGTATTATGTGTGTTTGTCCATTATAATCTTACAGCATGTGTACTTGTTTCAGGTTTAATAAGGAAATGAAACTTTATTAATGAATCTAGGCACTGATGATTACCGGAAACACTGGTAAAATCGTTAACACCGATCAGGTATTATAACACTAGGAATAAGGGATTGCTTGTGACTAATTCTAGAAGGCTTCATAAGATACATAATAGCTTTTAGGGTAAATGTATACACTTCTATAATAAAGACCCAGCCACTGTTCAGGCATTATCTATAAATAAATTTAAATGTTTTATAAAAAAATGGCTCTGTCGTAAATCCTATTACTCCACTGCTGAATATCTAAATGATCGGACAGCCTGGGACTAGATTGTGATTAGTATAGCGATAGAAGTGACTGTACAATATTGTATATTTTTATTGAAAAGAACGCAAAAAAAGAATGCTGGGAGAGTTTCTTGCGCCGCTTCTTCTCTCTCGGAGCGCCATTTGTTTCCGAAGCGGTAGTAGTATCTAGTAGTTATTAGAAATGACATTCAAAAATAATTCTAAGGGAATCAATTTTGAGAGAATAAATGCCTTTTATGCCTTTTAAGTAACATACTCTAAGCTTGGTGGTCTACTGAAACGATATTGGCTAATTTGTGGTGACCCTTCCACCAAAGCCATAGTATGAAGAAAATAACAGTATTATGGTGGCAATTTTTAACCATACTCTATTGCAAAACCCTCCAATGTTCGAAGTGACATAAAAACTCCATAGGCAGTCAATAAAGCGATTGTAAAGTCGTCAATGGGCAAATTTGATCATAAGATTATCCACTAAGATGCCGTGAAGATTGATATAAAACAAACTTATACTGGAATATATAAGGATTGGTCTCCACTGCGCTCCAAGTAGATACCGCACTACCTAAGAACAATAGCTTTTTTATTATGGCAACATTATACAGTAGTGTGTATTGACTATTTGTAAAGACGCTTGTGTGCGTAGAATCTTTCAAATTTTGTAACTTACGCTTCGTGTTATTTTACATTGAAATTAATAAAATACAAAATACTTACGAATGATATGATATGCCAGTGTCTTTCTTATTCTTACTTATAGTATTATTTTTACAAAATTTTACTACGCAACCAGTTTTAGTTTCAATTACTAGCAAAGTTTAACAGAACATGTGGCCGTTAACGTGAAACATTGTTCGATATTGGCTCGAGTACGTCCACTTGGGCGTAGTATTAGTACTACGCCTGCGGTATCCAGTTGGAGTGCAGCGGAGTCAAATCCTTAATCTAAGACTGGAACCATAATAATAGTGCAGACATAATATTCAGCCAACAGACGCAGTCCGTTAACACAGAACAGATCTGTCAGTCTGTTGCATAAAAATAAATGAGAGCATTTCCAGGCGTAAATATAAACTTGCATATTTACGGAGCTCGCCACGATTGCGAGAAGCAGAAACTCGAGCGAAATACAAATACAAAATTTTATTCAAACTCCTAGTCTATTTTTAATTCTAGTTATTTTTTTATTTGTGCTAATTTCTTATGGAAGTATGATTTAATTTTACAGTTTGGATCCGAAAACAATATTTGCATATTATTATTTTTTTCATAGAAGGGAAAACGCCGTTTTACTGTATGTAGTCTCAAAAACTAAATTTAAATTTTAAAATTGTTTTATCTGTAACACGCTACATTATCTGCTATGCAGCAAATAAATTAGTTTTGTATTTTATTTTAGAGATAATTAGGGGACCCTACAATAAATTTAATTAGTTATTTTTGCAAAGAATAAGAAAATGAAGCATTATTCGTAAATCAATGAGCCTGCCGGGCACCTGATGGTAGCTAGGTGATCACCATTTGTCCATGCAATCACTGGGCAGGATTCTTAGCACATGCTCCTACGTAAGTCGATACTAGCTAGGAGCCGATCTAAATCCTAGCCAACAGAACTGCTTAGAAGCGTTTCTTTTGAAGTGTTTAAACAAAAAGCAAACATATATTGTGAACTTATAATGTTAAAATGTCAAAAATGATGCTATATCGCTTTTGCCATTAAGTTCAATTTGTGTTTCTGTCTGTAGGTCGCCGTATCTAATAGTAATATTAATGGGCTAGTAAAATTAAACTTCATATGTCCTAGAATTTAAGGTTTTTCAGGAATCCTAAGCGTTACTACTGCATTGAAATGGGCAGGGCGTATCCCTCGTCATATTATACAAGATACTGCGGTTCGTAAATGCAGCAGAGCTTGACGACAAGCTATAAATATGAGTGACGAACACAATAGTTTAATTCTGGACGCGGTGTTACTAGGACACATAAGGACTAGATAAATACCCAGCCTATCTAAATAAAAAAAAACTTATCATCTGGTTTCGTCCATTACGTCAATTTAACTCGTAAAAAAAGTGTGTGTGTACTTATGTATGCACGCAAGAAGTTATACTTCTTTAGCGTAAGAAAGCAAAACTCCTTAAAATTATTTATTCCTCCTGCTATTCTACATTTGTAGAAAGAACAATTTTGTAAAAATCTTGCAAGGATGGCTTTGATTGTTAAATAAGGATTACGGCTGTATGGGCTTGAACCCTTTCCTGTCTTAATAATGGAGGAAGAAACCAAAAAGAAAAACTAATGCCGCAAACGTCACAAAATTTGAGAAACCAACTTCACCCTGTTACTTTTGTGTTACAGTGATGCGCGCGGATTTTAAAATTTCACTCTCATCATTTGTCCTTTTTTTTATGGAATAGGAGGACAAACGAGCGTACGGGTCACCTGGTGTTAAGTGATCACCGCCGCCGACATTCTCTTGCAACACCAGAGGAATCACAAGAGCGTTGCCGGCCTTTAAGGCACGCGCCTAAGGAAGTATTACTTAAAAAACTTTGCTCACAGGACATACAGCAACATAAACGTTACAAACATTAACAAGCCTACTTCCAACTCGTATCATATATATATATATTAAAATATATCCACAATAAAAGATTTAATGTAAACAGATACTCTTCAATTAATTGTTTGGATATTGCAGTAACCGCGAACCGATTTAAATTTCAATAACCGAATAACATAGAGATATCGTATAACATGAATTATAATAATAAATTGGACGATGTATCATTACTGTTGGTTTAAGTCTTATATATTATCAATATTAATTAATAAGATAATAATTAATTAAGTTTTTAAAATATTCTTTTTTTACGGAT
Source organism: Leptidea juvernica (assembly GCA_949711755.1). NCBI lineage: Eukaryota > Metazoa > Arthropoda > Insecta > Lepidoptera > Pieridae > Leptidea > Leptidea juvernica. The sequence continues at coordinate 6,684,981 of CATIXQ010000033.1, forward strand.
GATCTTTAATCACGCTTTTACTTATGTTGTCGAGGGCGAAAATATTGTTTGATATTGTTAGTTGACGGCTTTTCTAAGCGTTTTTTTTTTTATGGAATAGCAGGACAAACGAGCGTACGGGTCACCTGGTGTTAAGTGATCACCGCCGCCCACATTCTCTTGCAACACCAGAGGAATCACAAGAGCGTTGCCGGCCTATGCGTTTGTTCACGTTTAACAAAGAAACTGTGGGAGGCTCCTTTGCACGGGATGCCGGCTAGATTATGGGTACCACAACGGCCCCTATTTCTGCCGTGAAGCAGTAATGTGTAAGCATTACTGTGTTTCGGTCTGAAGGGCGCCGTAGCTAGTGTAATTACTGGGCAAACGAGACTTAACATCTTATGTCTCAAGGTGACGAGCGCAATTGTAGTGCCGCTCAGTTTTTGGGTTTTTCAAGAATCCTGAAAGGCACTGCATTGTAATGGGCAGGGCGTATCAATAACCATCAGTTGAGCGTCCTGCTCGTCTCGTTCCGTATTGGTATAAAAAAAAAAAAAAACGGATTAGCCGATTTGATTGCGGTTCCATTTATGTTTTTGGCAGGCTTCCCGTAACATTTGGTGTTTTTATATTTATTACAGATAGATTCAAAAACTAAATGTGCGTAAGCAAAGTCACGAACGCGAGCTAGTGGCATTTAATTATACATTATTCTGTAAGTTTTGATCCGTGCTAAAAATTTAGCGTGACATTGCAAATCATTTTACCGACTTAGTGATAGGTAACGTGTGATAGAAAAATCAAATTTTACTATCCTTACAGCAGAATGATAATAAATCAAAATTCACTGACTATTAATATTTTATATTAATGAATTAAATTATAATCAAGAAGTTTGTTATCAAGTGATTGTTAAATACTGAAAACTACTTTATAAGAGTAGCGAATAATAAGTACTGAAGCCAAGGCAATATACTTACAAAACCTCAGACGTCAGACTAAGACTAATAAAACGTCAAAATGTCACAGACTTATTTAGTTGGTTATTTTATTAATTTAATTAAATAAACGTTTTCATTAACATGTAAATGAATATATATACGGTGTATTTTGGTTTATACCAAACTAATTTTTTTACATGTTTTGTCTGTCTGTCTGTCTGTTTGTTCCGGCTTATCTCTGAAATGGCTGCACCTATTTTGACAGGACTTTTATTGGCAGGTCGTTGATGTAATAAGGAGTAACTTAGGCTACGTTTATTTCAGTTTTTTTATTTTTTATTTTAGGAAAATAAAGTAATGTTGCAACGTCCAAGAAACGGTTTAATTGCAAAAATAGTTTAGATGTCAAAACAACGTTTGCCGGGTCAGCTAGTCGCTATCTAAGATTGAATAATTAGGATAACAGTAGTACGCAATCTCCTAGCTTAAGATCATTTATTTGTCTGTATAAACGGTGACAGCTCTGAAAATGTCGAAAAAAATTAAGTTTAAAACTAACCTATATTTTGAGCAATACACGCAAAATAACACAAAGTTTCAAACAATTCGCGAGTGTTAGCAAGACATAGCTTGTCACGCACTCTAAACTAATATTTCTGGCCTGTTTTCATCGGTTAAGCAACTCATAAAAATATTCTTTTAAGACGTATAAATTATCTAAGCTCCTGGCAGATAATGAAAAAAATAAAGTTATAGGTTAGGTTTTAATTTTACCCGAACTTATTATACCCGCAGACACAATAAATAATTTAACTGATAACTTTTGTGTAGGTTTATTTAAATACACGAACGAACTAACAAATGACTAGTTAATTGTTTTAGCAATACAAAACACTCCCTAAAAATAACTACAAATGTTCCATAAACAAATCATAAATGTTATTAAATCACAGAAATCACGCGGTTAGATTTACCACAGATATAATATGCTCGTATCAAGAGAGATGCGCGCGCGCTTCGCCAGTCGGAAACAAACTGGGCTCATCTAAATCTGAAATTAAGTGTGTTTAATATTATTATGTGTATTTCAATTTCACATCAACATCCGGCACTGAGTCACTCTCTATACTCTAAGATGCATTATGGCTGAAATTGCAGAACTGAATGAAAATTCCAAGTTTTATGTGGGAATTATTTTATTTTAAATGCATGATAATAGCTGCAATCATTGCAAATATATATAAATCCAGTGTCCTGATGTTTGTTTCCAGTGAAATTCTAAACTAATGAACTGATATTAATGGGGGTTACTTCATGCAGTGCAGTTTAGTCCATCTAGAGGGATAGGATAGTTTTTATTTCGATTTGGGACTCAAAATTATTTTTATTTCCAATATTTGTATGGTATGGACATATTTTCTATGAGAGAATTTATTGACGCACGGTTTGATAGTTCTGCTGTGAAACAATTTCATTATAACAACAGGGAGCGTATTTTACGAAATAATTCTTGATGTTATGAAACATTATTGACAAATTCATAAGAAAAACAGTATTTCATTTATTTTGTACAGAACAACACTTGTCGGGTCAGCCAGTAATATAATAAAATCATAATAAAATAATATAATAAAAATAATAATCAAATACATTTCAAATATTAGACTGCAGATGAAATGAGACAAAGATATTATTTAAATGTGTAGACACCTGCATTAATTAATGAAAATACTACATTTCAGATATTATGTTTACCTATCAACCTATTATGATAATTAAAATAAGTTATTTTACGTGTGCTTTACACGAACGATCACCAAAGAAAAAAATTATACTAAATATTGTTTATTTACTGAAACGCTAAGCCGTTGCTTATCTTTATCGACTTTATCGAGAAAACTGATATTAATAGTGTTACAGCTATTGTAATATGATGAAAAATATAATCGTAAAAACGGACATGTCAGCAAACCGCATTTTCAGCGAATTTATACCTTTCTTTTGAAACAAATGTACCATTGTAGGCATCGTTCTATATAACTTAACCTGGCATGAATTGCTTGAAAGAATTGTAGGCATCTTTCTATATAACTTAACCTGGCATGAATGGCTTGAAAGTATTGTAGGCATCGTTCTATATAACTTAACCTGGCATGAATGGCTTGA
>CATIXQ010000033.1:6691188-6917032 GCA_949711755.1 Leptidea juvernica
CAGTGTAATTGTAAACACAAGCTAACGGTGTCAGTGTAATTTTTGACTCAAAGCAAGGGTGCCAGTGTAATTGAAAAAACTTGAGAATTTTCATCTGTATATATCAATATGTCGGGTGAAGTACAACGTGACTCTAACTTGATATGTTGCGACACAAAAATGTTTATCACTGTGATATTATTAAATAAAGGAAATATTTACGAATGAATCAATGTTAGGCTTCCGTACCAAAAGGGTTAAAAAACAAATGAATAATATTTTTCCAAACTATTTAAAAAACTATGACAGTATACACCTATGGTTTGAGAGCCCGACTCGCACTTGGCCGGTTTCAGTCCTTTGAGACTATTCTTCAGATGTGAGAAATATAAAAACTTATCTGTCCGTCAATTAGAATAACTGTCGAGGTCCCGCAATGGCTCTGTCCAATTAGGAGCAGAGATTTTCCTTTTGCTTCTCCAATACATTCGAATTGGGGCGCAATATTCATACGATTATTCTACTGTTGGTTTTTTCGAGATAAATACGCATAAAATATTCTTATTAAAATTTAATATAAGTTAATAGATTGGTTTAGTAAAATTTCTATTGAGCAACGGGTGAGTATCAGATCAGTTAGCAAAAATGACGGATGATCTTTTTTTCCTTTTTTCTAAACTTTATTTCGACACACTACGGCTTCCGTAACATCTATTAATACTACAGAGAGGGCACGCATGTTATGTTGTTCTAAAATTCAATACTTATATTATAAAACAGAAAGAAAGTTTATATGTATTACTGTCTCCCGCCTAAACTACCAAACCAATTCTAATTAATTTCGCAATAAATTATAAATTTTAGTACAAACATACCTAGTCTGAAGTAATAGAATATACCTAAAACTCCTGCATTTTACTCCAAAATTTTAATACTTCCCCGTAGGTAACGGGCAACTTATTTCGGGCGATATTTACTATGCTGATATAGATTATCATAATAGATATTCTACTTACGAACGTAAAAATTCATTAATCCCAAGTCTTATAAAGAAAGAATTTAAATATCCTTTTGCAATTTAAATGAGCAGCTTCCAGACGGTAGCCGGCAGCCGCTTAGCTGAACCAACTTATTGAAATTACTTACACAGTCTGCTCATGGTCACGCGAGCTGTATTGTTGCACGCCATTATCGATCTTTGGTTACAATAACTTTAATATATCATCACATTTTTTGATTGGGAAACTGAAGTGGCAGTGGGCAAGGAACATTTCAAAGGAGAGGTAGCTGTTGGTGCAGTAAAGTCCTCGAATAGCGACCACGTATTGGAAGACGTAGTATTGGTAGGCCCTCAAAAGATGAACCAATGATGAATGAGATCGTCGGAATAGGTTGGATGATGACAGCGCAGGACCGGTCGTCGTGGAGATCTTTGGGGGAGGCCTTTGTCCAGCAGTCGATTTCTTTCGGTTGAAATGATGATGATGATATATTTTTATGAAAGAGGATGAGGACCAACGAGGATGAACGACTAGCTGACGGTAAGTTATCACCTCCGCCTGTACTATCTCGGACAAAAGCAATTGCAAGAGCGTTTCCGATCTTTTAAGGGTTGACCGATGTGTCGTACCGTTTTGGAAACGCCGCGCAAGGATTTTTATTCAACAGTTTGGTTGTACGTGGGAGAAATTTATATGAATACCGCAATGAAGAGGAACAGAACAGACATCAACTGGTTCTTTCTGGATTATTAATTTTCACCACCAGTTTATGTATGTCATTCCACAACTTTCTGCCTCGAACAGCCTCTTTTTCGAATCATCTTCTGGCTGCTGCCTTTTTGAACTGATAAGACTTAGGTCCTAAGTTTCCTAGGTCCTTCGACTCTAGAGAACACGTCATTTCTCTGGTAGCCCTGATGTCTACGGGAGGCTGGTTTTTGTTAACTATTCATCAGTTGAAGACATACATTGAATCTAGATCTCTACGCAATGCCAAGCGATCGAGCCGTTTTCAGGGAACAGGATGAAATTATAATTAATTTACTCTACGTAATATAAGAAACAGGCACGTGGTTCACCTCGGAATTAAAAATCGAGAACTATGGAAATCTGCAATACTGGAGATCTCTGGGAATTGTACATTTACTATATACAACAAGGTTAAAAGGATTTGAAAATAGATTCGAGTCATATTGATGGAGTTGCAATAGTATTGTAAGCCGGCTTCGAAAAGAAGGATATTAATGAAATTGAATCGATCGATTTATTACTCTGCAGCCATGTCCCTAATCAATTGAAGTGGGCATAACAGACATTACAAAACGATATATCAATGACGTCACTCAGAGCTCTCACAGAATATGTGTAGTGACCGCTGGCGCTAACGACGCCCTCGAAGCGATTGAATCAATATAAACGTTGTCACCGAGAGAACCCCATCAATCATTGATACGTGCCTGGTGAGCCGAGATCGTTCGCGCTATTTTAAGAACGTTTTTTCATTCATTTGTTATGATTCTTTATGAGTTATCACCGCCGCCCATCACGTATTGAATTGCAACTAAACTTTCTGCTCGCCGAGAGCTGATAATTATTACGAAACGCAACAGCGACTGTCGCTAAATTATCGCAATGAGTGCTGCGATTATCGCTACTGCCGATCATTGAGTTTTGTGGTACGAGGTTCGAACTTTTTCACAATTTTGACGGCACTACTGGTAAATACTGGTTACAACCGATTTATATATCTTTCTTTCGGAGTGTAAACGTTGTTTTATAGCCTTTATTAACCTAAAATTACACTAATGACGATGTATTTACACATTTTACCATTTACAACTTCATTCTGATTTTTTCAACAAGAGTCGAAACGAGACGAACGTATTTACCAAATGCTAGACAAAACATATTAGTAAATATATAATAATATATATATATATATATATATTACTAAAATTCAAACTTGCTCTGTCATATTACTCAGCGATGGTATAAACGTTTCAATTAATTTAACAAGTTCTTTAAGGAACTTAAATAAACAAAACCGTAAAATTTTTGTTCAAAATCAAAAATAAAATATATATTTATTTACATTACTTATGTAATAAAATATAAACATAATTTGGGCAAGTGTCGACCGGTAAGCAATAAATGCGCCATTTGTTTCCGAAACGGTAGTAGTATCTAGTATATTTGAAATGACATCAAAAAGAATTCTAAAGGAATCAATTTTGAGAAAATAAATGCCTTCTATGCCTTTATGCCTTTTAATAGTAGATTGGAAATAAATAGGTTTTATTATTATTCTAATATTTATAGAAAACATTTTCGTTTTTCTAGATAATAAAACTATATACTCAGGTACCATACAAGTCACTTGAAATAACAATTTTTTCAACGAGTCCCTAAACCGCCTGCCCGTAATACAATTTGTTCGTACATATTTATGAAACATCCGAATGGTCACGTTGTGATTCATGGAAACACATTTATCACCCGAAAACGTGTCAACGTGAGAATTCATCCCTCACTACATCAACATTCAGATTACATACTACAAAAGAAAATATTTGTGATTTCGTTAAGTTAGTTTTATTTATTTTCTTATTATTTTTCGTTTTCATTCAATAAATGACTTTTTAAATTTAAGGAAATTTGACATATAAATCTGACATGAATATTACTATTTTTATAGAATTAGAATTGTATTGCTCAGTGTATAATATTTAATGGTTAGGTTCAATTTTCTATACAATAAAATTTTATACTAGATATATATTTGCATGCATTGTAGGTGGAATAAAAGAAACGTAATCTAAATAAAATAAGACCGATTGTAAAACTGACCTTATTGCAATACAAATAAAGATTATTATTATTATTATAACTGGCTTCCTATTATAGCTTACTTTAGAAGATTATATATTGGGCTGTGGGAGGCTCCTTTGCACAGGATGCCGGCTAGATTATGGGTACCACAACCTCACCTATTTCTGCCGTAAAGCAGTAATGTGTAAGCATTACTGTGTTTCGGTCTAAATGAAGCCGTAGCTAGTGAAATTACTGGGCAAATGAGACTTAAAACCGCATGTCTCAAGGTGACGAGCGCAATTTTGGATGTTCCAAGAATTCTGAGCGGCACTACATTGTAATGGGTAGGGCGTATCAATTACCATCAGCTGAACGTCCTGCTCGTCTCGTCCCTTATTATATAAAAAAAAAGATTATAATTGTATATCTATAAGAGATCATGATTTAATGTTGAAGATTTGTGCCACTGTGTATGTATAATTATAACTTATATTAATTACACTTCAAATACTATAATATATATTTTATATAAATATATAAAATAAAACTTTTAATAAATACCAAATTATAAATATGAACCTAGATAGTAAATATTATCATTACGGTGCCTATGAAGTAATGTAACTCTTCGATTGCCCAAACTCATCCACTGACAATTAATGTATATAATTTTTTTTTATGACAATAAGAGACGAAACGAGCAGGACGTTCAGCTGATGGTGATTGATACGCCATGCCCATTACAATGCAGTGCCGCTCAGGATTCTTGAAATACCCCAAAAATTCTGAAAGGCACTATAACTCGACCTTGAGACATAAAATGTTAAGTCTCATTTGCCCAGTAATTTCACTAGCTACGGCACCCTTCGGACCGAAACACAGTAATGCTTAGCACATTACTGCTTCACGGCAGAAATAGACGCCGTTGTGGTACCTATAATCTAGACGGCATCCCGTGCAGAGGAGCCTCCCACTGGTATACGCCAGACCTTCGTTCTCTCACCGTACAACTTTTATATGAATTGTTTTGCTTATGTGTCCTAAGAACTCATGTGCCCATGGTCACCCCCTCAGAGGAAAATTATAAAAATCACCCCATATTTGATACTTTGCATGTATAGTTTCGTAAAACAACAAATATTAGAACATGCAATTATTGTACCATTAGCAACGAGTTCCAAAACTACAATAATATATACAAACAAAAGATTCCTTGTTCATTTAAAGTGTGCTTTAATTACTGACTCCACAAACACATTTAACGATGAAAACACACTTTTCATGTGACTGTAATGCGCTTTGGGTCGGTTCTTTTGTGATTAGTGTTTTATTGTTTTAACATAATTCAACCAACAGCAGTCTTAATGGCATCTTTGAAAGCTTAGATATAGATATTATTTAGTACATTAAAAAATGTTTTGAGGAAAAAAGAGGAAAAATTTGTGTTTTCATATGTAACGGCTTTATGAACTATATAGTGAGAAATCATTGTACCTATAATGATGATGCATCTTTTCTGACATATGTAAAAAAATACTCTAAATTATTTACAAATGTTTGCTCTATTGCAAAATCTGTGCATATCAGACAAATAATTAAAAATGCACCAAATAAAATAAAGGCGACTTGAAATGTTGGAAACTAACTGGAAATCTGGAAGAGTGAAAGACTGCAACATTGATCTATCGCAATATATTAATAAATAATACAATAATTCAATCTCGGCTTTTGAGACAAAAAAAAAATCTATCACAAACACTCTTGTGTCCTCCATTAGAGTTTTTGAGTCACTTCTTGTGGAAAATGTAAGAGAATGTCAACAAATTTTTAAAATCAGCTTTGTAAGCCCTGGATTAATAATTAGAACTTTACAATCTCTAGATAAAAAAAAACTGCTGAATTATTGAACTTACTAATTTCTGTTTATTGAATTATGTTATCGTCAAACTCTGTTTCGTTTTGCACATTACATAGATAACCAAAATCTAATTTACATTTAAACAAAAAAAATACTTCGTTTTATATTGACGGAGATATCTAGAAATATAAAGTTTATTTTCCATTTTTCCACTCTTCCTAGTTATTTGAAAATACATTCCTTACTCATTAAATGGATTCAAATTCGGCGGAGAAATCGCGCTACGTAAAAAAAATTTAACAAAAAAACACCGTCTTCAAAAAAAATATTCCAAAACAATAATTTGCACTAAAAAGTATAAAAATAATTGCGTATTTTTATACAATCTAAGTTACGATACTTGTCATTTTTTGAATCCTTCTTTTTTGAAGTCGGCTAAAAACACACAACAGATAAAAAATTTATAACGGTCTCAACAACAATACAAATAAATAACTTTCGAAAGTGTTTTACCTCTGTTCAATGTGAATGACATTTTCTATGCTTGGTTTTTTGAAGCGAATTACATAATACTTCAGGTGATTTCCCTCAGGATACTTGAATCTGAGTAAAAATAGCATTATGAAGTCGTAAAACAATAACAAATGTGGCCGCAAGGAATTGTAGGAACAACCCTCATTAGAAAGATCGAGGTCAAGAAAAACGTGGTCTGGTGTCCTCAAATGTAAGCTCTTACTAACACAGATGGAAGTACCTACAGTTGTTGTTATTTTAAATGTTTTTATGATAGGGACGTGACAAGCAGGACGTTCAGCTTATGGTAATTGATACGCCCTGCCCATTACAAAGCAGTGCCGCTCAGGATTCTTGCAAAACCCAAAAATTCTCAGCGGCACTACAATTGCGCTCGTCACCTTAAGACATAAGATGTTAAGTCTCATTTGCCCAGTAATTCTACTAGCTATAGCGCCCTTAAGACCGAAACACTCATGCTTACACATTACTGCTTCACGGCAGAAAAAGGCGCCGTTGTAGTACCCATTATTTTATACCTTACCCAACGTCCTCTGCAAAGATATCCCACTGGTGATATTTTTAATAATAGTCTCTTTGTTATAACATTAACTGTAGCTACTCGGACTGGATTCATTGTTGAATTGTTTGGAATAATAGATCAAGACCATTAATTATTATTATATATATCGGCGCAAATACTACAACACGAATTGAAAACACGTGCAAGTGCACCGAGCCTCATAAATACGGCCGCATTTCAAAACACGTGGATTAGCACGTGCGCCGGGTCCTATAAACACAGCCGCACGGTCGACAGTCGACACTTCGGTCAGTCGTGCTCGGGCCGTCGTACGGTACGGACCTCTCTGGGCCGTCGTAACGCTGCCCGTTGAATAATCGAAAGTAATAAAATACTTACTCGTGTAGTTTTCTTTGGAAGAACCAATGAGTGATCTTCAGCAAGATAGCAATTGTGATGTCAACAGTAATGACGTCACACCTTTTAAAAACAATACAGAGGTTCTTTCCTCGTCATATACATGTCTTCAGCAAGTACTGGTGTTTCCTCCGTGAGTGAGCCGGTTTTCCAGCTATGAGAATAAAATCATTCTTCATACTTATTTTATTTTCCCAATTTGAACTAAATTATGTCTAGCTGTATGAACGAAGACACTTCAAGTTTTTCCATTGAAAAAAATTGACAGTTACATCACTACATATTATAAAAGAAAGTCCTCCACCGCATCTGTCTGTCTGTCTGTATGCGGTAAACTCTAATAACTACTGGGATTTGTATTGCTGTTTTCACCAATGGATAGCGTATTTCTCAAGAAAGGTTTAAGTATACATTTTTTTAGGTTTTTGTATACATTTTTGAATACATTGACGATATTTATTGAAGGAGTCGGAAAAATATAAGCCGTTTGTGAGCTTTCATCGACAACACTGTTTAAATCCTTTGAGATTTAATAACAAAATAATGTATGGTGGAGTCGTGTATTAAGGTATAGGCCTACAGAAAAGTACGCGATGGCATATGTCTATCATTTAAGGATAACATAGATACTATATTTATTCATCTTAATACTTAAAAAATTTGGCAATAAAAAGCGGTTATGTAAAAGGTGCATACACAAGTACGTAATCTTTATCTTTTAAACGAGTTTAGGTTTACTCTTCTACTCCATAATATAATTACTTGATGCGATATGGCCCTCCCCCGCACAAGGAACGGTAGTTGAAGGTTATGCGCTTTCTTCCACGTACTACAACGCTGTGGAATGGGCTTCCTTGTGCGGTGTTTCCGGGACGATACGACATGGGTACCTTCAAAAAAAGCGCGTACACCTTTCTTAAAGGCCGGCAACGCTCTTGTGATTCCTCTGGTGTTGCAAGAGAATGTGGGCGGCGGTGATCACTTAACACCAAGTGACCCGGACGCTCGTTTGTCCTCCTATATCATAAAAAAAATGGTAATTCAGAAAGACGTTGTTGTTTCATTTTTTACTAATTAACTTTTATTACACATTTCCAATGCCTTTAGACTACAATATTCACGAATAGGTACTTACATAACATTTTTTTTCTATTGAGAGAACAGCGCCTATTAGATCAGTTAATACGTTTATATAATGTTGTTATTGTTAGAAATTGTACATTTATATTGGCAACACTGTGTTTGGTTTAGCTCTCTGTGAGGCGCAGACAATATGGCGATTATGTTGAGGTTATTAGTGTTTGCTTTGTAATAGTCGTGTTAATTATGTTTTCTAATAAAAGTGAAGTTATACATTAAAGCATTTTAATTCATTATAATATTAATAGTTAAAACACGTTTATAATATTTTATTATATAAACAATCATTTTACAATCTAACTGCCATTCTTTATTATCTATGCCCACAGCAAATAATAGATCTGTGGTCGTCGTTGGACAGGTACAGCTCGTTACGCTATCCGGGTCGGACGGACCGTTATTGTATTTGTGGAATCCATGTTACAATTTTTTCCTTTGTGGATAGCTGTTTCCTTTACTAGCTATATCCATGTAACATCGCCCAGTAAGGCTTGATTGGTAAGGAATCTAACGTTGCGGTATTGAAACAGGAATCACTAAGGCTTACGGATTTTTAATTGCTTTTGAGTTCAGAATAACAGTCTCTAAACTTCTATTCTGAGACTTTCGTGGAACGTTTTAAAAATCTATCAGACGCTATTTATTATGTATTATTATTGAACTTTATATTCATATTAGTTATTGTAAAGTTGAGTCGCAATTACTAATTTAAATAAAATATATATTTTTTGGAAATGGATGTACGGGTCACCTGATGTTAAATGATCACCGCCGCGGAATCACAAGAGCGTTGCCGGCCTTTATTTTGAAGGTACCCATGTCGTATCGTCCCGGAAACACCGCACAAGGAAGCTCATTCCACAGCTTTGTAGTACATGGAAGAAAGCTCCTTGGAAACCGCACAGTGGGGATGATATCCTAACTTGTGACGTGTCGTGCGAAGGTTAAATTCGGCGGCAGGAATCAGGTGAAACAGCTCTCCGGAACACTCTTCGTGATAAATACGGTAGAAGACACACAATGAAGCGACGTCTTTACAAAACGCCAAGTGATCAAGCCATTCACAGAGCACTGGGTCCTCGATGATTCGAGCTGATCTGCGTTTCATGCGGTCAAATGGATCGAGCTGATACTGAAATTCTATTCCGAGACTTTCTTGGTACGTATTAAAAATCTAGCAGATACTAATAACTATTATGTATTATTATTGATCTTCATATTCATATTCATTATTATAAAGTTGTGGATTACTAATAAAATAAAATATATTATACATAATATACCGAATTACAAGAAGGTAGATGTTGTGTATTTTATTCAATGTAAAAAATGTGCGGTAATATAATATAATATCACAAATCAAAGCTTCATGAAATAGAACGGAAATAAACGAGGCTTTTTCATTAAATCGTTTTATGAAATTCGCTAATCTTGCGCGAAGGCTTTTTGCCGCAATACAATCTCTTCAACCGCAGGTTGTTTATTTTCCTTTTTAAAGCCCCATTTAATTCCCTTAAAAGATTAACAGGATTAATCTTTATTCTTATAGAAAAATAAAGGAAATTTGATGCCATAGAGATTTTAGAAATGACTATATAGTTACTTAATGTTATAATTGAGAATACGGAAGGTGATTTTGCTTTAAATTCTTAAGTTCTTGTGATTCTTCTTCTTCTTCTTCTTCTACTTTGTCACATACTTATTGTACTGTTAATAGTATTCCTTTTAATTGGCGTATCTATTCTGTATAATTTTTAATATACTCTTTTCATTTTGTTAGCTGTAAGGAATCATAAATAAATAAAATAAAAATAAAAAATAAATAACAATTTGAGACAATACAATAAGTTTAACTAAAATCTCCTTATGATTAAAAACAAACATCAAAATGTTTAAAGTTTTCTTTGTAGTTCATTCTGCAGATATATTTTGTCTTTAAACAATTCGACACGTGTTTCACCTCTAGACGAGGCATCCTCAGGACATGTTGACTCGCCAAACTCTGACACGAGACTGAATTAAATGAGCTTTTACACCCTCGTAAAATGAAATGAAGCGCTGTGATGGGTCGGCTGTTGTGACGTACCTCCCCCGGAAGAGATACGTAACAATGGTGAAGCGACCAAAGCGTGCCAAAATTTGGCGAGTCAACATGTCCTTAGGATGCCACGTGTAGAGACAAAACACGTGTCGCATTGTTTAAAAACAAATATTGGCGAAATTAACACTAAAGAAAACTTATAACCTATTGATGACTAGATAGTCAAATGGGTATAGAGATTATTTTAAGAAATCTATGTCGTTTCGACCAAAATACAGAGAAGAGATTTTGATCCAATAACTGGATGATGAGGAACTGCTAATTTGGATAATGGGAAAATGATTAGATATAGATTTCATCACGTCAGTGAAGATATTAATAGTCTAATTGAATTCGAATTCGGCTGCAACTAAAATCAAATCTATCAAAGCTCCGCCTGATATTACTAATGGCATTGCGCTCAGTGATGAAAATGAATATAACAAATGCTTATTTCAATAGTAAAGCTAAATGGCGCTGTTCATTGACCACACTCATGATCAAAAATGCTCTATTTCTGGACCTATTGTTATTTATTTTTTTATAATCATTATACTATTATTCACATTACCAGTGGGAGGCTGCTTTGCAGAGGATGCCGTCTAGATTATTGGTACGACAATAGCGTATATTTCTGCCGTGAAACAGTAATGTGTTAGCATTATTGTGTTTCGGTCTGAAGGGCTCCGTAGCTAGTGAAATTACTGGGCAAATGAGACTTAACATCTTACGTCACAAGGTGACGAGCGCAATTGTCGTGCCGCTCAGAATTTTTGGGTTACCAAGAATACCACCAGCTAAACGTCATGCTCGTCACTTACTGTCATAAAAAAAACTATGCTTCTGTCAGTACAATGTAACCAAGCCGTGAAAAAATCAGAGAAAAACCACCAAGGACCAAAAACCAGGATTTCCCTGTCTCCAATATTGCATCTTTGGCAACTTACCTACAAATTGCAATCTTAACCCTGTTTATTAATCTATACTAATATGATAAAGCTGCAGTGTTTGTTTGTTTGGACGCGCTAATCTCTGGTACTACTGGTCCGATTTGAATGATTCTTTCAGGTTTGGGTAGTCCATTTATCGAGGAAGGCTATAGGCTATGTTTTTTTTTTCAAAATTAGGGATCCGTAATAAAATTGCTATTTGTAACACAAGGTGTAAAATCGAAAACCTATTTTTGCGTGCGCTGCAAAAACTATTGACAATGGAACAAAATGATGTACAGGCTATAATATAGGCAATATTTTATTACTTATAAAACTATCGCGTGAATTATACTTTATATGGCAAAACAACGTTTGCCGGGTCAGCTAGTTATAATATATTTTGGTAGTGAGTTATTTCCTTATATAATTGCATATATTTTTGTTAATTAAATTTAGAAATTATTTTCTAAGCTTTATTATTAATAATTATTTTTGAAGGTAAATTATTGTACCAACAATTGAGACCTGCATAGAAATTCTTAATCAAAATAACTTTATTAACTAAAAATAAAATTGACTTCCACTTTATTATGTCAAAAATTTCTATTGTTCAGTTTACTATGGAAAAGATAGAAAGAAATAGTCTTCTGTAAAAACTGGATGATGGAAGGCTCCTTTGCACCGGATGCCGGCTAGATTAAGGGTACCACAACGACGCCTATATCTGCTGTGAAGCAGTAATGTGTAAGCATTACTGTATTTCGGTCTGAAGGGCGCCGTGAAATTACAGGGCTTACTTAGACTTGACATCTAATGTCCTAAGGTGACGAGCGCAGTTGCAGTGCCGCTCAGAATTTTTGGGTTTTTCAATAATCTTGAGCGGTGCGCATTGTATTCAGCTGAACTGCTTGTCACGTCCTTTATTTTCATAAAAAAACTCATTCAAATAACAGCCAAATATATAAACAACGAATAAATTATCAAATTTAACCAACCACACGGAACAAATATATCGTGGTCGCATTAGTTAACAGTAATGTTCGTATGATTATGAATATGCTTCAGTACTCACAACCACATATTGCCAGAGAATATGCACATATGCCAAAATTAACTTGATCTGTGATCACGTACTGGGATAACAATTTCAAATATTAATTAAACTGTGATAAATAGTTAATTAAGTATTTCTTAATTAACCATACGAAGATCAATATAGATTAGAGATGAAACGGCTAGCAGTTTGGCCGGATACCGGATATTCGGCCAACCATGTGGCCGAATAGCCGAATATCCGGCGGAACTTAGCCGTTTGGTGTATCGCACACACAAACACAGACTTGCGTAGGCGGCGCGCGAACTATCGAGGAGACTCGGTTAGATTCGGTTCTTTTTGTTAATGAGCGAAGTTAGCAACCTCTCAATGCAGAGAAATTAGTATTTATCCACCATACTTTGCCTTTAGTGCAGTATGAGTACTAATTAAATATTTTTTTTCTATAACATTCATTTACTATGGTGTGATTAAAAATTTACAACTAAAACTAATTATATTTCTTAAGTAGTACTAAAACTTTTAGTACTAAAACTAACTAAATAAAGAAAATAATTACTTAAAAATATTTTTTTTATACAGATTTTTTTTAATTCGGCCTGATGCCTATCCGGCCGAATAGTAGGTAGTTATCCGGTATTCGGCCGGATAGTATTAACGCCGCCGGATAGGCCGGATCCCGGATAGTCACCGGATATCCGTTTCATCTCTAATAAAGATGCGCCATTTAAGCAGTTTTAAAACATTAAATGTTAGGGAAATCCACATTTCGAAGTAAATTGAAAGTAAATGTTTATTTATTTATTAATATATTATGTAGATACATAACTAGTTTCAGTTAATTGGAATAAAACAAGCAATGTTTTAGAAAACATTAAATAGAATTTAAAACGAACAAGAGAAACCAAAAACATCTTTAACCATAACTATATGCTTATCCTATATTGATCTATAAAATTAAAAAAAAGCGCTGGGTACTTAACCAGTAATACAGAAGTGAAAACTTCATCAATACGAGGTTCATAATAGAAGAAGGAAATATTTTTTGTATGTTTTATACAGTTTGTATGTTACATACATTAAAGCTTTCTCTCGCCCCCCCCCCTCTCACTCTCCCTCTCTTTCTCTCTCTATCTAACTCTAACTCTCTCTTTTATATTTATTTATTACAGCAAAACGATTTTTAATATCAGTCTGTCACAGACTTTTAATCTAAATAAAGTAATAATAATTGTATCTTTTTGACAAACAAAAGTGTCACTTTAAAAAAAACACTGTAATTCCATGCCCAATGAATCCTATTTAAATAAAACACTTTTAAAGTATTAAAACGCGTGTAATTGTAACGGTTTTACATTAGATGTTTGCGTAAAAGTTATATTTTTATTTTAGTTAACCCGACGTTTCAAGACCTTTCCAGATCTCGTCAGGGGGACTGAATCGAACTATTACGCAAACATCTAATGTAAAACCGTTTCAATCACACGCGTTTTAATTCTTTAAAAGTGTTTTATTTAAATGTGTAACACTCGCGTTAATCAAAGAAAATACAATGAATCCTAGTTGAACTAAATCAAGCATAAAAGAGATAAAATATTATAAGTTATGTAGAAGCTCACAAAGAGCGATTTCTGAATTTTTTTCGGAAGATCAGTTGGCGTCGGCCGTCGGCATACATTCGGATTATTATATCATTTGTGAAATACGAGCGGAGACCATAAATCTTTCTTTACGAATTGGGTATATCCAACAAATCGTCTAAATAAACTCCAGGAATTCATTTATGTGTTTTTTTCGGAAGAATAATGGTTTGGTAAAACTTTTTTTGGTGATACCAGTGTCATATGAACTTAAAATCACATAAGAAGGATGTTTGTTCCATGGTTTGATTATATTTAAGGAAGAATATTAATATTAAATAGTTGTTTTTCATGATTATTAGAGATTTAATATATTGAATCAATATCAAACTCTAAATGAGCTGCCCTTCATTGAGCGGCAAATTTTAACTATTAAAAACATTATTATTACCTATTAAAAAAACTATAACAACTAATATATAGTCAATATGTTATGCTGAAAAACAAATTCACACACGTTCAAAAATCAAACTCTCGTGTCATACTCTAGTAAAACTATGATGATCAAAATCAAAACGTAAAATAATAATAATAATAGTTAACACAATTTTCAATCCATTTACAGAAAATATATGCCCCAAACCTGCGTAGAACGGGGCGCAAGTGACTCAGCGGGTGTCTTTTTTTTTTAATAATTACATTGCAATAAAATTGATTCATTATAATAGACTGGGGAGGCTCTGCTCCATTCCCAAGGTGAGGATTCTTTAATTAGAAAGTGATAAATGCTATTAAAGTAATTAACTTTACAACAAAAAAGATTTTTTAATAATTCCTTCGAATATTAACACGTGTTTGATACATGGTTCTTTTTGCTATAAAAGCACCCCAAGCTATTTTGTAATAAAATTGAATTTTTGTTAAATGCACTGTTCTTAACAATATGTTATGTTTTTAAGGTTATGCCCTCACTTCTAGGATTAATACACAAATAAAATTTGAAAAACAAAATTTTATGAACGATGCGGTAGTCGAACCCACGACCTCCGGCGTTCCGTGCCGGTGCTCCAACCAACTGAGCTAACCGTTCGAGTACCGCCTCGGTACAAAATTCTGTTTGCTTTGTTCAACTCTCAGGTTGTGGCTTCATCTACAGGATCTACTTTACAGTTGATAACCTGCTCAACCTAACCTAATATGCAAATATTGGGGTTGAAAATTTTGTTTTTCAAATTTTATTTGTGCACTGTTCTTATTTAAAACTTATTATCTTATTTTCAATTTTCAGTTTGGTTTTTTGATAAGGCGTGTTATTTTGTTTTTTTTTTCAAACTATTAATTTTTATAGATAGTATTATAATAGATACTTGTTAAAAATAGCGCTTAGTCAGTAAGTGCTATGGAGTTATAAATAATTATTTAATTTGATACATAATTATTTACATATATATATAAATATTAAAAGTTTCGCTCTCCGCTCAAGATCTATGCTTATTTAAGTAATATAAGTAGATCTACCGCAAAACTCAAATTTATAGACAAATTTATGCAGGATTAGTATTTCTGCCGAAATACAGGAGTGCTCTTCTACTGTAGTGTGGTGGGTGCAGATTGAACTACTGGCACTTGGGAAATTCCATGTTGTCTCAGGGTGACAGGAGCAATGTCATGTGTTGTCAGGACTGACCTCTACAATTTACCACTGGACTGGCGGCTGTCAGAGTGTGCCTGTTTGATATTCGCCATTTTGACGCTGTTGTGTGAGAGTCTGCGGAACTAAAACTAGTGATGACGACTTTAGCTAAGCAAACATCGATGGTGGGAAACTATTTAAAAAAAAATGAGTACTTTACAACGATGATTCTTTTACTATAAATAACACGGAAAACTAACAAAATTAATTCAAAATGCAAAAATACTTCCAGAGTACTGTACGCTTCTGTCGCAGCCATTTCTATTATACACTGAACTCTACTATATACCACTGGACTGGCGGCTGTCAAAGTGCTATTGTGCCTGTTAGATATTCGCCATTTTGGCAATTAATTCGAAATGCAATAATACTTCAGAGTACTGTACTCTTCTCTTGCAGCCATTTGCATTAAACGTCAAAATTAGTTCTCTGGACGCTCGCGAGTGGCGCTTCAAATAGCCACAAAAAATTCGCTGTCAAACATATGGAATAGCATGTCCATAGGTATACAGGTCTGTGGTTGTCAGTGCCGTCATATTGATACTGGCATGAACAGCAGATGCCACTTAATTTGTAATTTAGACCATTTTTTCATCCTGGCACTATTTACCATACCATATAAAAAATAAGTATTTCTACATACCAGTTCTTCAGGTGAACCCGGCTCCTTCATACCATTGCTCTTATCCGTGTCCCCCGTCTCTGTAACAAACATAATTATTAATGGTACAGAAATTTTAAAATTCAATTTAAAATTCAATTCTTCTATACAACGTAGACTCCCGACTGACTGACTCTCTGACTTATCAACTAAAGGCCGTTTTCAATAACCTATCTATCCTTAGTTTAACTTACTAGAGGTACACAAATCTATCCCCTGACAGATAGCATTGGACTATAACTATATTGGACATAACTATTGATAGATAAGATCTCGTCATTAAACGGTGACAGCAATGTATCCGTAAGTTAAACTAAGGATAGATAAGTTATGGAAAAAGGGCCGTTAGATCACGAAACCTTAAAAGGGCTTAGAAACTTAAATTGAACACAGGTAAAATCCTTAAATTATATAACTTAGTACTATGATAATATTATTAGAAATTTCACCTCTGGGGGGACTAAATAAAGGATGAACGGTTGTGACCATAAAAAAATTCATATCTCTTCGTCTAGTTATACAATGTCTACGAAAGAAATGTACAAGTTAGCATATCGTTGTTTTTCTGCAGTTTACTGGTAAGAGGGTGAATTGGGCTGTTTCGAAGGAAGAAGCCGCACAGAGAAGGTCAAAGGTCAAGAAACAAAGATCAGTTTTACTTGTCTAACATATTATCAAAATATATACATCAGTATTAAATATTAATCGTATATTTACCTACAGTATATTTTTTTATAATGTGTTACATTTTATAGTATCCATATTAATATATATTAATATTTTTTGTTTTTATGAAAATAAGGGACAAGACGAGCAGGACGTTCAGCTGATGGTAATTGACACGCCCTGCCGATTCTTGAAAAACCCCAAAAATTCTGAGCGGCACTACAACTGCTCTTGTCATCTTGAGACATAAAATGTTAAGTCTCATTTGCCTAGTAATTTAACTAGCTACGGCGCCCTTCTGACCGAAACACAGTAATGATTACACATTACTACTACACGGCAGAAATAGGCGCCGTTGTACCCATAATCTGGCCGGCATCCTGTGCAAAGGAGCCACCCACTGGCAATAGAAATAATACTTGTATTTATTGTATTAATTAACTTAACTTTAGTGTAAGCTTTATAGCTAGTATTACATATGTATTACAGTGAATCTGTAATTTAAGCTGATATCTTCCCAACAACGTTTATATAGTGTTAAGAATTTATATAACTAATCATTTTGAAACAAAAGCTAGTTCACAACCACAGTATACCCTTTTGAGATACCACATTGATCACGGGAACTTTAACACTACATAAAACTACCAATTGATAGGTTATAAGTCGAGCGTGTCTGCCCGCTTGGGATGTTTTGTTCTAGACGAAGCTAAACCGCTCAAAGTCACGCGTAGCGAGTGTAGGTAGGTAACTACTATTACAATTGGCTTGGCACCAACTTCAAAGCTATAAATATTTAGCACATACAAATAATAGTATTTTATTAATATTAAAGGTAAAGGTTTGCATAAGAGGTGTATTAAATTAAATTTTTAGTTATATGATACTTTTCAAATTTTGAAGTCGGTTTTTTTAAACGTTGTTTTTTTAATATTTTTTTTAGTATCAGTTAGTAATAATAATAAATAATCAACCTGAATGAAAGCTCTTAAAAAATCCTTACACAAAAAACAATTCTATCATCTACGTAGACAAAAACTTTCATAAACTGAAAACTACGGGGCCAAACCATGTAAAATATTTAAGGGACCAAATGTCATCTATTTCGCATCGAACTAAAGAAGAATGACGTAAATCGGATCATAAATCTTAGAGTAATCGGTGTACATACATAAAAAAATATCGATCGAATTGAGAACCTCCTCCATTTTGAAGTCGGTTTAAAATAACAAACGGCAACTAACTTATTATTCAAAGTGTTTACGACTTTAATTAAAATTTAATAATAATTTGTTGCACAAAAAATCTTTCCACTCCGTAAATAAATTACTTTTATGTATTTCGGTGCACTATTCAATGCACGCTCGTATCTCGTTAAAAGCTCTGATTGGCTCTGTGTATGACGTAATCAATAGAGCCTTATCTATTGAATGGAAACAAATTAACAGAGCGACTATATTGAATTTTAATTAAAAAAATTTTTGTTTAAAACGGAATAGTATTTCTATTCGAAGTGAAAAGCTTAATTCTTGGAACACTTTAACGACTTATAGTAAGGTGCGATCTGTGGCAAAATTTCTGTCTGTAATCAAATTGCAATGCGCTTAACGTCACTGCTGAATTGCAAAAGTGGATCTAGACATATTTAGACAAATTATTAGTGTGCATCAGATTCACTAAAAATCTAGAAAAAAACAATAACAAAAAAACAACCGACTTCAAAAACACTATTCCAATAAACAATAGATACAATATGCACTAAAAAGTAGAAAAATAATTGCGTATTCTCAGAAAATCTAATTCTAGTTACGATTATTGTTATTTTTGGAGCCGGTGTCAGCCAAGGTAGGCTTGTAACTACATATATAGGCAAAGGCATGCATATCATATAGGCAATAGGCAATGCCTACCTCGTTATGAACCTAAATAAATATAGCACTAATGTTAAAGTTAATTTACTATCTACGGTAGGCAGTCTAAAGCATATACGAAGCAAGCCGCGTTTCATACAACTTATGTCGTACTGTCGGAATAAAGCGTAACTACGATCAGATAAGATCTACAGTACCTTGCTAGGAAAACAATGCACGCCCCTGTACATAGGTGAGATGTGCTTGTGTCACACGCGCGACGTGAGGAGGCGAGGGGCGAGAGCGGGGCCGCGGCGGGAGGACACCGATTAATATTATACTCCGGAATAGTGTTTTTGAAGTCGATTGTTTTTTTGTTAAAATTTTTATAATCTTAAAGTATTTTTTTTTTGTTTAGCTCTCTGTTTGTTTTGGTTTATCAGTGTAACGGGTGGATCGTATTTGAACGGGTATTTCGCTGGCAGATAGCTCCTGTTATAAGAAGTATCATAGGCTCAAGGACTATATACAATTCATAACCCACACCACTCATATAAAATATGCTCTGTGCGGAAAAATGCTTAACAATTGGCAACCCAGTGGGTATTCATTGATGATGTAATTAATGGGCTGCATTGATCACCTTCCATCCAGTGAACTCTACGCTCGTCCTTTGAAGGCATACGAAAATTTCATACAAATAAAATATGTATTTTATATATAGAAATATTTTAGCCTAGGGATATTTCCCAAAGCAGAACATTTTTTTATTTAAAGCTATTCTGTTAATTCACTGAGTTTAGATAGATACTTACGTATGTCAAATGAAAATTGCATAAAAATTTAATTTTTAGCTCTAGCATAGCTTGTTACTATAATATGATGGCCATTTTAATTTGAAAGGTAATTTCATGATGAATATTAATTAATTAAAACGTCATGCGATAAATTGTGTTTTCATAATTAAATACTTATTAATATACGTTTTAATATAGAATAAAATATTTTTTACTATATGATTATAAGTTGATAGACTTCTGAAATGCACAGGAATGTATAAAATATAGGTATGATATTGTAGGTACATATTATATCGACAAAACTACATCCGCGTCAAGATATATTTTGGTAAAAATAATACATTTATCATTAAGATGATTATTCCTAGAAATATTTCAAAATATTATATTAAACGTTCTTCATCATGAAGTTAGATTAAGAGACCAGATGGTGATATATATAAAGAAAGTACCGCTACCGGGTCCTATTGAAGATAGAAGCCATCAACCAACCCAAGAGAACTACGTTCTTAATAATAGTTTTTTAGAGTTTAGTTATTTAGAAGGAAGTCAGCGAATTAATAATTATATAATATATAAAATATAATTAGAAGCAGTTCTTAAATATTATAACTGTTCATTGTGAGTACATTTATGAATATACGTTCACAAAAATCACGTCACCTTTTTGCTCTTAATAGTGATTTTCATGATTATAACACTAGAAATAAGGGATTGCTTGTAACTAATTCTAGTAGACTTCATAAGATACATAATAGCTTTAAGGGTCAATGTATACACTTTTTAAAAAAAGTCCCAGCCACTGTTCAGGCATTATTTATAAATATTCAAATGTTTTATTTAAAAATGGCTCTGTCGTAAATCCTATTACTCCACAGCTGAATATCTAAGTGGTTGAACAGCCTGGGACTAGATTATGATTATTTTATAGCAATAGCAATGATAGTACAATAATAGAAGCGGTAGTACTTTCTAGTATATTACAAATGACATCAAAAAGAATTCTAAAGGAATCAATTTTGAGAAAAAAAATGGTTTTATTTCAAGCGTCCCAAAAAAAAAATTTAAATTGCTCGACCAAAGCTTTAATTATAAATCTATACTAATATTATAAAGCTGCAGTGTTTGTTTGTTTGTTTGTTTGAACGCGCTAATCTCTGGTACTACTGGTCCGATTTGAATGATTCTTTCAGTGTTGGGTAGTCCATTTATCGAGGAAGGCTATAGGCTATGTTTTTTTTTCAAAATTAGGGATCCGTAATAAAATTGCTATTTTGTAACACAAGGTGTAAAATCGAAAACCTATTTTTGCGTGCGCTGCAAAAACTGTTGACAATAGAACAAAATGATGTACAGGCTATAATATAGGCAATATTTTATTACTTATAAAACTATCGCGTGAATTATACTTTATATGGCAAAACAACGTTTGCTGGGTCAGCTAGTTATAAATATAATAATATAACTAGAAGCAGTTCTTTCAGTCAGCTACCAATCAACTGTTATAAACTCGATAAGCGCACTCAATCAATCATTTAGGTATCAATTAATATGATCACGTTGTTCGTTATCAAAGGATCTTTAAGGTCACAACAATAATTACACTTTACGTAACATATAAGTCACTTTCCGAACTTTCGCTGTCAGTGAAGGTATCGGATGCCGTCGAGACTTGCGAGTCTAGTCACGAGCCACACATTAGTTGCTTTGATATTAATTATCCCTTTGGACGGAACAATGGAATCTAAATGATCGACTATCGATTCTTGGTTTATCATGAAAATGAAAATAAAAAATATATTTATTGACTGAATGGACACAAAAAACAACCGACTAAAACGACTCCAAAAATTACAATAATAGTGACTAGAATTAGATTAATTAATTAGAGTGTATAAAAATACGCAAATCTTTATATATATAATTTTTGTGTGCGTGTGTACCTATGTCACTGAACTCCTCCTAGACGGCTGGACCGATTTGGATGAAATTTTTTGTGTGAGTTCAAGGGGATTCGAGGATGGTTTAGATTCACAATTGAACTATCTCCTAAACGGCTGCACCGATTTTGATGATATTTTTGTGTGTTCCAGTGAATTTGAGATTGGTGTGTGTCTTTAGGTGGATTCGAGAATGGTTTAGATTCACAATTGAACTACCTCCTAAACGGCTGCACCGATTTTGATGATATTTTTGTGTGTTCCAGTGAATTTGAGATTGGTGTGTGTCTTCAGGTGGATTCGAGAATGGTTTAGATTCACAATTAAACTACCTCCTAAACGGCTGGACCGATTTTGATGATTTTTTTGTTTGTTTCAGTGAATTTGAGATTGGTTTAGATTCTCAATTCCGTCCATATAATATAATTCTCTCCGTCCATATAAATAAGAACTCCTCTTAACGGCTGGACAGATTTTGCAAATTTAAGACGTGGTACAGGACAGCGTCTGTTGGGTCCACTAGTATTTTTATACTTTTTAGTGTATCTATTGTTTTGAAGTAGTGTTTTTTTGTATATTTTATTTTTTTAGCTTTAGTGAATTCGAAGTACACCAACTAAAAGTTTGATTAAATATGTGTAAATATACTAAATTTTTCAATGCAGCAATGAATGTAAGCGCTATGCAATTTGGTGTGACCACGAGTCGGGAATGTAATTTTCTTGCGTGCGTACGTACACGCACACTTTTTATATCATTATTAATATTATAAATGTGAATGTTTGTTTGTTACGCTTTTACGCCGGAGCTTCGGAACCGATTTTAATGAAATTTGGTATATCGATACACTACAGCTTGGGTAAGGACATAGGCTATTTTTTATCCTGGAAAAATCCATAATTCCCGCGGGATTTGTGATAAGCTGAAATTCACGTCGATGAGCTATACCAATGGTAGGTAGGATTTAGTTTGCCATAGCAATCTTCCTCGAAATAAGATTCATATAATACGTTGGGAACGGGAACGAAAACGGAACCGTAAACTGTTTTTTTGAAACCCTTTATCTTCGCGGACGAAGTCGCGGGCAACAGCTATTATATAATATATATATATATCTATACTAATATTATAAAGCTGCAGTGTTTGTTTGTTTGTTTATTTGTTTGTTTCAACGCGCTAATCTCTGGTACTACTGGTCCGATTTGAATGATTCTTTCAGTGTTGGGTAGTCCATTTATCGAGGAAGGCTATAGGCTATGTTTTTTTTTTCAAAATTAGGGATCCGTAATAAAATTGCTATTTTGTAACACAAGGTGTAAAATCGAAAACCTATTTTTGCGTGCGCTGCAAAAACTATTGACAATAGAACAAAATGATGTACAGGCTATAATATAGGCAATATTTTATTACTTATAAAACTATCGCGTGAATTATACTTTATATGGCAAAACAACGTTTGCCGGGTCAGCTAGTATATTATAGGCATGCTAGCGCGCGCCGGACACCGAGACTTGAATTTAAATTATGAATAAAAAACCATTTAGTTATTGCGAAATTAATCTTACAACCACCACCATCATTTTATTATTCTGTTGCGTAAAATTAATAATTTAGAATGTTGCCAACACGGAAAAATGGCAACAGATATTTCTTACGTTGACAGATTGGACAAGAGAAAATTATTTTCTTAATAGACTCGGCGATATTATCCAGCAACTTATCATAATATAATCATGAAATAATTTAAGAGGAGCTGAGCTTTTTCGCAACGCGACAAACGATATTCATGGAAAATTTAAAAGATTAATTAAAAAGGATTGGTTTTTTTAGGCGTAAACGAAATTTAAATCTATGTTCACTAAATTCATTTAGTTTAGTAAAATATGAATTTTTTTATGAAAATAAGGGACGAGACGAGCAGGATGTTTAGCTAATGGTAATCCATACGCCCTGCCCATTACAATGCAGTGCCGCTCAGGATTCTTGAAAAACCCCAAAAAATCTGAGAGGCACTACATCTGCTCTCGCATTTGCCTAGTGATTTCGCTAGCTACGGCGCCTTTCAGACCGAAACACAGCAATGCTTATACATTACTACCCATAATCTAGCCGGCATCCTGTGCAAAGGAGCATCCCACTGGTTGAAATGTATATAACAGACATAAGATGTTGAGTCTCGTTTGCCCAATAATTTCACTAGCTACAGCGCTCTTCAGACCGAAATACAATGATGCTAACACATTACTGCTTCACTGCATAAATAGGCGCCGTTGTGGTACCCATAATCGAGCTGGCATTCTGTGCAAAGGAGTCTCCCACTGGTAAAATTATATAACATTCTTAAAAGTTAATTAATTACATCTTATTTCAATAATTTAATTCATTGTCCGATGTTTTAAAGTGATAACCTATTTAAGCACGTTGAGCACTCGGTGGATAAAAATTGATACTGAGCTGTCACGCTCGGCTATGTAACGCTCGTTCGATACAACAAAAGCTGAGATCTATAGAGCGTTCTTAGACTTTGCTCAGGCTTTACTTAGGTACGTAAAACTGAGTGTAAGCTTTCAATAATCTTTGATTTTGTTTTTATAGACATTTGACAGCTGAAATTACACTAAGCTTAAGCTAAGACAGTCCAATGCAAGAAAGAAAGAAAAGAAAGATTTTTTTATTATTTTGAAACGTATAAGTAAGTAGTTTTGTACAAAGATATAACATAATAAATAAATATAAACTTAAGATTGATAAACAAGTAAAAAACAAAAAGACTGAAACATTTCTATTAAATACGATTCAAATAAAATGGTCCCAACTCAGCATGTTGCTGGTTTGAAAACCAACGCTGGTCTTCCGTTGGGCCATTTTGTGCCAATGCAAAAGTCAAGTTCTCGTTTTATCACACTCAGTTAAGTTAAGTTTTAGTACGCTCTATAGATCTCAGCCTAAGAGAGTGCGACCACTCAAAGCAAAATAAATTTCGTGTTATTTACCTCATTTCAAATTAAAATCAAAATCACTTTATTCACGTGTGACACTTATGTATGAGCTAATAATTTCGTCTTAAACATTGACTATATAATAGACAATTTCTCTCTATGACTTCAATTGTGGTTCGTACTTTTTGTATCAAGGTCCTTTTATAAAGAACTAATATAGTCTTTAGATATAATATTTTAAATTAATAATTATCACTCCGATAAAATGGCTATTTATAAACGAGTCAGTTTGAGGATCTAACGTCAAAATAATTTCTATTTAATTATAATGATCGGCGAAATACCAGCGAATGTATAGTAATTAATGTTATAACACGACCCGTGTACTCTATCACGCGAATTATCAGTTAATCTTCATTGTGGAATACATTAATATAATAATTTGTGGGGCAAAATACAATACAAAACATGCCAAATCGTCAATAAATATATGTATATATATAACAGTTACTGTATATATATATAATGATAGATTCGACCGCGAATGCATCATACCCTATCGAAGCACCTCTAATTAGTCCAGAACAAGTCGGTACTAACAAAGTAAGAAAAATTTATTTAAATATATATATGACGGTGGAAGGTTAGTCAATTGGTCAGGATCTTCGTAGTTGTTTATTGTTGTGTGCATTTAATATGACAGCAAGTAAAATACAGTCTTATATAACCAGCAACAAACGTTACAATTGTAAAAAAAATTGTAACAAAAAAATAACCGACTTCAGAAACACTATTCCAAAACAGTAGATATAATATGCACTAAAAAGTATAAAAATAATTGAGTATTTTTATACAATATAATTCTAATTACGATTATTGTAATTTTTGGAATCGGTGTCCTTCCGCCGCGACCCGCTCTCGCCTCGAACCTCCTCACGACTCAAGCACATCTCACCTATAACTATATTTGTAGTTACAAGCCTATCTTCCGACACCGACTCCAAAAATTACAATAATCGTAACTAGAATTAGATTGTATAAAAATACGCAATTATTTTTATACTTTTTAGTGCACATTATAATATCTATTGTTTTGGAATAGTGTTTTTGAAGTCGGTTGTTTTTTTGTTAATTTTTTTTTTGATTTTTAGTGAACTTGAAGTACACTAACTAACAACTTATCGAAATATGCGCAGATATACTCAATTTTTCTATGCAGCAATAAACGTAAGCGCTTAATTGAAGAGTTCCGTTACTTTGCCATAGATTCCGTAATCAGAACCTAACCAAACTCTCACCAAACTATCTTTGAAGTATATCCTTTCCAATAAAAAAAGAATCATCGAAATCGGTTGGCGCGATATTGAGTTATTCGTAAATTTATCATCCAATTAGCTATACGTATGTATAGCAAATTTAAGACTTTTATGATTTTTCTCATGGGTGCCATTGTCAAATCTGGACCGAATTACAATGGGACCACACGGGAAGCACCAGCATTCAAATAAAAAAAGAATTATCAAAATCAGTTCACCCAGTCGAAAGTTTTGAAGTAACAAACAAAAAAAAAACCGACGAATTGAGAACCTCCTCCTTTTTTGAAGTCGGTTAAAAAGTAGGAACAGTTAACAATGAACACAGCAATTACGATTACGTAAAAGAACGTGGTGTTCCCGGCATGCGCGTGCGACCCAACTGCCTCGCTCGGTAGATCTTCACTGACTAACTGCTCGGCGCTCGCCCGGAACACGATTTCGACCGCAATCGCACCGCACGCTGATTATACCCGAGCCAACACGAGTACCAAAATATCTTCGTACTCACTCGTGGCACGACGTTCTTCACTTCGATTTATATATATGTAGTAGGTTTTATAGGATTAATTTTTTATGTTGTGTGCGTTTTCACTTTTGTTTCAGAAACATCCAATTTTAGTTGCTATATAAATATGTAAACAAGCCATGTAAATAATAAACTAGAATAATATATTATAATAAATATATTACATTTTGTAAGTTAAATTAAATGCAAAGAGTGTGAAGAAATGAAAATCAAGTATTTGTATTGTAAAGAGGGTTTCCAAGATGCTAATATCATGATATAAAATAGTCGGATGAAATGAGGAATCAATTTCCGGTTTTTTCTGACAGGACGCACATAATTTGGATGAGAGATGTCTTACAAATAGGTACTCCATTTTGTATTAAAAGTCATATGGTAGTCGAACAATGTTAAATATTTTTATTTTCGATGTCATTTATACATAAATCGGTTGAATCAGGTTTTTAACGCATGTTTCCCAAATGAACAGACAAATGTATCAGTATCTATATTTTAAGATAGTATTTTACGTTTTTTAATTAAAACCAATAAAATAAAACTCACTCCACTTCAAATAGAACTGAGTCCTTCGTTTATGAAACGATTTCTTCTGTCTGTAAATACAAACATAAAGTTGGTATTTCTTCTTGGTATTTGTCGAAAAGCGGGAGTCTTATTCTTCTGTGAAACAGGAATGTGTAAGCATTATATTTTCCGGTTTGAAGGACGTTCTAGCTAGTAAACTTACTGGGCCAATGAGACATTTTTTTATGAAAATAATCGATATAGAGGCAAGACGAGCAGGATGATGAGCTGATGGTAATTGATACGCCCAGCACATTATAATGCAGTACCGCTCAGGATTATAGAAAAACCCAAAAATCTTGAGCGGCACTACAATTGCGCTCGTCACCTTGATACATTAGATGTTAAGTCTGATTTGCCCAGTAATTTCACTAGCTACGGCGCCATTCCGACCGAAACACAGTAATGCTTACACATTACTGCTTCAAGGCTGAAATAGGCGCCGTTGTGGTATAATCTAGCCGGCCTTTATACAGATAAAGGAGCCTCCCACTGGTAAACTTAACATCTTAATCATCTCAAAGTAAAGAGCAAATTTTGGATACTGCTCAGAAACGTGGGTTTTTCAAGAATTCTGAGCGGCACTGCATTGTAATACACAGCGCGTGTTCATTAAACCCGGTCAACTTCTTGCTCGTCACTCAGTCATAAAAAACAACTTCTCAATCAATGGGCTGCTCGATAAAAAGGCATGAAAGCTTATTCAATTATCAATTGGGTATTTAAAATAAAACCGTGAAAATTTTCTTCTCGCCTCACAAAATATCTCAGAGCTTTAAACACTATTGACGATGTTGCCTCACTCGTCCGACCGGCTTTTTTACAATTACAGTTGGTACCAACGGGGCGGAATGAAATTCGTAGACCTGTTCCGTGTTCCGGAATGCTAGGCGCGTCAAAAACATTCACAAAAACTCAAACTGGAATCCTCAATAAGGCAGCACGAGCTATTGGAATTGAAAAAAATATTGCAGCCATCTATATTATTATCTTTCTCAGTGATTATAAACGGCGTACAAAGTGTTTTATGCATGTAGATGATTTATTTAGTTGCTATGCAAAATAAGTATTAAAAGCAATG
This sequence comes from Leptidea juvernica, assembly GCA_949711755.1. NCBI lineage: Eukaryota > Metazoa > Arthropoda > Insecta > Lepidoptera > Pieridae > Leptidea > Leptidea juvernica. Next base: position 6,719,113 of record CATIXQ010000033.1, read on the forward strand.
AAGAGATGGATACTTAAAGTTTGTTTTGCATATTCAAACTATGGAAATATTATGTTGCGACTACGCCTGCCGTATCTAATTAGATCGCAGCGGAAACCAATCCTTAATCTAAGGTTATTAAATTTCTTAGTAAAGTATATTTGTGAAATTTATAATTAATTCCATTATTTACATCACCAAAAACTGCAGTATATTAGTCAACTATTACACGTTTACTAATAAAGCCGATAGGCTGTGATAGTGCAAAATTCAAAATTCAAATATTTTTAATCAAATTAGGATGTGAAATTACTTATTGAAAGTCAAAAAAACTACCACCCATTCCAAAATGAATGCCTCAGGCCTGAGAAGAATGGGCGCAACAAACTCAGCGGGCTTTTTTTTAACCAAAAATATGTTTTACAATTAAAGTAACATTTACAAAGTAACATTGTACAATTAAACTTATTATTTAATAGCATGAGGGCGGTCGCTCCATTCCCAATCTGTGGTATTATTAAGAAAGTCATTCATGTTATAGTAACCTTTGTGTGGTACAAACTTTTTTTAACAATTCTTTTGATTAACGTTATACTTTTGCTTTGAACATTTTCTGGGATCCTGTTGTAAAAGCATATACATCGCCCAACAAAAGATTTGCTAACTCGACTAAGTCGAGTAGTAGGCATTATAAGCTTATGTCTGTTCCTGGTGTTAACATTATGGTTATGACAGTTTCTGGCAAATTCACTTATGTGCCTATGAACATACATTACATTATCAAGAATATATTGAGAAGCAACAGTCAAGATGTTAATTTCTTTGAATTTTTCTCTCAATGATTCCTTAGGGCTTAGGTTACAAATAGCGCGAATAACCCTCTTCTGCAGCACAAATATTGTATTAATGTCGGCAGCGTTGCCCCACAGCAATATACCATAGGACATAATACTATGGAAGTAACTAAAGTATTACAAGTCGCGCCGTATATATGTCAGTTAATTGTCTAATCTTTTTAACCGCGTATGCTGCAGAACTAAGTCTGTTCGCCAATCCTTCAATATGGGGGCCCCATTGCAATTTCTTCTCGGAGTTAATAGTATTCCTATTAACCCTGAACTAAATTTTTCACAAATAGATTTCTCAATCGAAAGATACACACGAAGTAACAATATTGTTAAAAGGCCTCTCACAAATCCTGAACGATGAATCTCTAAAGTATATTTTTTTACAATTTTTCAACTTATTGATGTCTATGTCATTAACACGTACCTAGTTACAGCTTTACTAGTAAAGTGAAACACACAATAAGCACGACGCCATTGAACGGAGATTCATAAAACAGTTTTATTTTCACATTGAAGAAAATTCAATAAAAAAAACGCGAGGGAAGTAAAAAAGCAACCGCCCATGGACCCGCGAAGAATGCTTTAAAATAAGTTATGTTTTAAGATAACCTACATGGTCCCTAAATCGGCTAATTAAGTGGCTGTGCGGGACAAAGAGTTACCACGCGCAGTTTTAGAAAGATAGATCTACATTATTATTTAGTTGGTGGGGACTGTGATGGTGACAGCAAGGATCAGATTTAACAGCTCTTCAAAATACTGTCCCTGATAGTAATAGTTATAATAAGTAATTAGAAGACGCTAATTCGAGATCGTCCGTCATCCATAAAGTATCGCACAGAGCTCACTTGACATAAAATTATCAAGTTTATTCCAGCTTTTAACTCTTCGAACATCACATATATTATGAGCACGGCTTTGTTGGCCCGCCGAAATTTGTGTACAAAATATTACAGCCGTTTGGAAATGAAAACAAATACTACGCATAGAACAAAAAATTTGTCGCTCACAATTAAATCTGCAAAGCCAAGTAAAGCCTGCCAGGGTGAAATATTTAGTCAACTGTTTTAAAATGTATACGAAATTGTTACAAAACTTTTCAGGACAGTTTTATTTCAATGTTTTATTTTATATACAGAAACTTTTTATAGGATTGACACACAATCGCTGTTTTACGGGGAGAAGTGATCAAACTCTATAAGTCACCTGATGGAGATTTTTCACCGCTGCTCATACTCTCATGCAACACGACAGGAACCGTAAGAACGTGGTCAGATTTGTGCTTATTTGAGGTTATCAATATCAGACATACCGCATAAGGAAGACGTTTCTTTAGGTCGGTATTCAAGAAGACTTCTCAATTCGTAATTTGCGTGAAAGTGTATTTTGGTACAGTCTTAATAACTGTACATAAACGAGACCGACCTTAGTTTCGTTGCCAGTGGAATAAAATCACCGCCACCCATCAATCAGCAGTCTATTCACCTGGGAATCTCTGCAATCTGTGAAAATGTTGTAGAAGAATCCGTATTGAACCGTCCAGATAACACCGTGCAAGGAAATAATTCCGAAGTTGTACATTGAAGAAAATTCCATGAATTATTCCGCACTGTGGACGTTTCTCCTTATGCAAAACTTCCTGATGGTGAGGATGATTTTACAGTTTGCGGCGAGTGGTGTGATGTTCGAATTCATTTTAAGCATTTTCATTAAAATAAAACTCTTTTTAAAGGATTAAAACGCGAGTGTAAAAGTCCCCCGTGACGAAACGTGATCCTGAAAAGGTCACGACCCTGAAACGTTAGGATAAGTAAATAATGATATAAATGTAACATTTACACGCGTTTTAATACTTTAAACAGAATTTTCTTTAAATAAACGCGTAACACTCGCGTTAATCAAAGAAAATACTACAAGGAAATTCAACCATACGGCTCAAGACGAAGACAATCGTGGCAATCTAATCTTGTTAACAAATTACGTAGCTTGATAAAATTTAACTTAACTAATTAACAACAGCATTTTGTCAAGTTCAACGAAGTATGCTCTCGAGTATTTAATAAATCTCCTGACAAATGGCCGAGCAGCCATTTTTTATCCATTTTCTCTATATGCAATTATGAAAGGTTCCACGGCGGATCTGAGAGAGATATTGCGAAGAATGTTGCTCAGGGCTGCCTACTTCATAAATATGGAATTGGTGATTAAATAGTATAGCTGGATGTTTTTATACTTTCAGTTGCTTTCGTAGTCTTAAAAGTGTGGCCACGAGCGTACCACTAGTAGCGTGGTGTGCGATAATAATATATATAATAATATTATAGAATACATTGTACCTTCGCACGATACGCCAAGTTAGGATATCATCTAAATGTGTGGCGGTCCTCCACAGTGCGGTTTTCAAGGAGCTTTCTTCCACGTACTACAAAGCTGTGGAATGAGCTTCCTTGTGCGGTGTAAGATAAGTATAGTTAGAGAGTACAAAGTGTATTTATTTTTAAACAATAATAAAATAATGAATTACAAGTTTACGTTCTTATTGACATTTTTAAATCACACTACCCAGGCTAAAGAGAATGGTCGCTGTAAGAGATTGCTGTCAATCAACTTATGTAGGTAGTTATATAGTTAGGTTTAATAAGCTTTATAATTAAAACAAAACATGAAATGATGGATTTTTATCAACTGATTAGTTGATAAGATTATTTATTTTTTGGTACCCAACTTTGCAATACAAAGTAGGCTAACGCGTTTATCAGTTCATATTTTAATTATTATATATGTTCTTAGCACTAATAAAATAAACACGGAGACAAATTTTGATGAAACATCGCAATTCAATTTTTATTCAATCATTTAATTAATCAATGGAATCTTGTAATGCAATGTAAAATTTTTAAACTTGAAATGTCTTGAAACTCAATGAGCAAATTCTGTTTTGTCACGTCACTATAATTTTCGTTACGATCGTAACTCATAGATAACCATGTGAAAATTAAAACTGCAACAATTGCTTGCAAAACATAATATATTTTCCCGCGATCACTACCGCCAACGTTCCCGTACATTGCGAGGCCACACGCCTTTTCCCGCTCTGCTTATCCATAAGTCGTAGCCATTCCTTAAAGGTACCGCAGGTATCGCGTACATTTATTTATAGTAGCTGGAAGCCACCGGGCGATAACTACCTTCTATATTCAATAAGGCCTCTGCTTAATTTATCTTGACGTCAAGGACAAAATATGTTGTGATGTAAATAAAGCATTGTTCGGTGACTGAAGTAGGTTTACAAGTCTATTGATAAATACCACAGACTCATACATTACCCGCATATAAGCTTCTTATAAGGACTTAAATGTCATCGTTGTAATTGGAAACATTTTTTATGCCTTCAATTATTGATGGTTAGTGATCACTGCCGCCCGTGGTTGAACGGTGAAGAAATTTCGTTCGAAATTCAAATCCTTATATATCCTTCGAAGTTTAAACGTTCAAGACAAATCCTTGAATTTCACATTTTGTGTCCTATGTTACTATATACTGTTGCAATGCAGCCGATGTTGATACGATTTTTGCATAACAGAATTTCGGGTTCATCAAATAATCCTGAGCGGCATTTTAATGGACAGAGCGTATCACTTACTATGAGGTAAACGTCTCTTTCGTCTCGTCACCTTTTCTCATAAAAAAATAAGTTAGATATTAAATTAGTTTCAAAGGATCCGCACATAATTTAAACGGGGTGCAAAATTCCAACAATTTTCATTTATTTAAATAAAAATATAATAAATAATTCACTCTGTAATTGCTGGCCATTATCGAAAGTTACTCTTAGTTTTATTAGCACGGCCTTAAAAACGTACTTAAGTTAGCGAATCAACGCTTGAACAGTTTATCGATTGCGACAGCATATTGAATGAAGGTAAGCATCGCCGGGAGACCCAGATATGTCCGGAATGTCGGCTCAAATTCGTCCTTCGACATTACACAAGAGCTCTCAATTCATAGATGCCACACGAATGTCGTACAAAATTACGGCAACAATTTAAATTCCAACATGTTAAAATTCTTAACAGCATTCATTTTAATGACCGGTGTGTAGACTGCACTTGTTTTTAAAGCTCAACTGGTAAGTATATAGCGCTCTGTCTGTTTGTTCGCAAAGTGTGCGGTAAGCTAGTAATTATTCTGTAATCTGTACTCGTTATACTTGATGTCCTACATTACATTGACAGTAAAGTTAAACGGCAGTAAACCTACCCGAGGTAGTCAAAGTCGTTAGAAGACGTTACTTATCTACACTTATGTTTGTCTTAGTTTTTACGACAAAGCTGTGGATATCTTTATCTAATATATAAAAATCTCATGTCGCGGTGTTTGTAGTTAAACTCCTTCGAAACGGCTTGACCGATTCTCATGAAATTCTAAGTGCATATTGGGTAGGTCTGAGAATCGGACAACATCTATTTTTCATCCCCCAAAATGTTATAGGTGGTCAACACAAATTCTTTTTTGATTATGACTTATGAGTCAGCATTAAAAAATACATACAACTTCAAATTTTCACCCATCTACGATCAACAGTTACTTTTGTATCGCGATTTTTATATCGGTAATACAACGTTTGCTGGGTCAGCTAGTAAGTATATGTATAAATCTTCTGTACGTGTGTAGACAGTGAACTCCTCCTAAACGGCTTGATTGTGTGTGTTCATGTGGATTCGAGGATGGTTTAGATTCACAACTGAACTCCCTCCTAAACGGCCGGACGGATTTTGATAATTTTTTTTTGTGTGTTTCAGTGAATTTGAGAATGGTTTAGATTCTCAATTCAGTCCATATGTAATACTCCTGCCCATGTTAGTGAATCCTAACGGCTGGACTGATTTTTCAAACTTAAGAGTGATTATAGGACAATGTGTGTCGGGTAATATATAATATGAGCCATGGAGTAACCACCACTTTGCACCAGAAAAACTGGCATGCTACGTGTGTTAAAATATTTAATAAATAACTAATAGAAATAAGAGAGCAGACAGTGTGAAATAGATGTAAATTTAAATTATTAACATTAAAAAAAAAATATTGAATTAGGCGTTACTTTGCGGAAATCCATAATTATACAAATGATTTAATTTTTTTTTAGTGTTAATTCCGCAATAATTTCAATATTTGTTTTTAAAAACAATTCGACACGTGTTTCACCTCTACACGAGGCATCCTCAGGACGTGTTGTCTCGCCAAAATCTGGCACGAGACTGGTGAAACAAATATTGGCGGAATTAACAATAAAGAAAAAATAAAATTAAATCATTTGTATAATTATTAACATTATTAAAAGTATTGTTTTACTCAATAAACGAATATTATCAAAGGAAGTGGTAAATGGCACCAAAACAATTTTTAATAAAATAATTTTTTGTGATTATTTTTACTACATTATCTCTTAACATTTCATTAATTATTGTAATTATACAGTAGATATTATATATTGTAGGGTCTTTTAGGTATAGCTTTACGTTAGTCAAATTAAATGTAGGAGTTATTATTCATTGTGTTAGGTTATAATATTATAAAAAGAAACCACTGAAATATTTGCATGTCTTTCAAGACGATACATGTGCCTATTAATTTTGTAACAACTTTACTTGTGAATGTTTCTGGCAAATAAATAAATTTAATTTTGACTTTGTAAATAAATTAAGATACTGTATAAAGGAGGTCGTATATGTAAAGTTACTTTGTAATAGTATTAGCCGTAAAGCTTCAAACGAATTCAGTTGAAATTTAAAAGTTTGTTCGCGATGTGAAATGCAATATAGAGATAGTGATCATGTTGTAGGGGAGGTCGGGGCTGGTTTTAAAGGAGGTAAGAATTAAGAAGCTTATTCTCGCCAAACGTGAAGCGTTAAAAAATTGAGACTCGATTTGGAATAACTATATACACAGCCGAATGTGTCCTAACTTGTCAATTATCGATCGGCCGTCGCTAGTGATAGATATGCGTAATAACCTCAAATGGACAGGTAAACAAACTTTTTGTACTTCGAAATAAATTGATGTAATAGTTATTTTTTCGCAAAATTTAATCAAAGTTTATCCTAAATGGATTTGTATTTTATTTATATTTTGACTAGTTTATTTTCTGTAATTGATGAAATATAAAAAGTGACCTTGGGGCTGAAATTAACAAATTGAATGGGGTCAGTATTAACATGTTAATACTTACCCCATATGTAGGTATGTGATATTTAACGAGTTTTTTTTTGCAACAATTTTTTTTTATAGAATGAGAAATTACAAAAGGAAAAGTACAACGTAGACCCACGTCTCAAGAAGTATTTGAGCTGGCAGCTGATGAAGTTCTGGTAAAAAACAACAAATATAGAGATGTTGCTACTGAATACAATATTTGTCATGTAACACTGTTTAAATACGCTAGAGTGATGCAGTTGTATGGATTTTTTTTAAATCTTATATATACTTAAAAGAAAATGAAATCTATTTTATTACTGTCCATTTTACTCTACATTGCTGAGCAACAGGTGGCTAATCCACTTGCCTCTATAAGAACAAGAGTTCGAAAGTAACAGCTTAGAGATATTGGCAATCAGCCAAAATGAGAAATCCTTCTGCATAAAATGGCGGATAATCTAATATTATAAAATTAACAGTGTTTTCGTATATCGACCACGATAGTGTGAATATGTGGTTACATTATTTGTGGTAATTGTGTTATATGTGAAAGATAACCGTGAGATTTCCCCATAAGACCGACGTCCCTAATAAGTAGAATTGGGTGTTTTTCCATTTTTTTTATATTGTAAGCTACGACACAAATAATAATGCACACAGAAAATAAAATTAAACAAATAAATACAAAGTTACAGAATTTTAAACTTTAGCAGTAAGGGTCTTTCGTCCTAATTTCGCAAAACAAATTTTGTATCGAACCATTATGACAAAAGTAGGATGTGACGTCAAATTTAATTATGGCTATCTAATCTGAAATATTAAAATCCTTTATTTTTTTTTTGTTATTTGACAGATTGAATTAGTAATTGATGATTTCATTTGTTATTAAATCTAGTTTAAAAAAAAGGTTTTTGATTTGAGCATAATATCTAATTCGTTGTTTTTATACGTAGAGGATACGGCTTTTACGACTTTTCAGTTTTGGCAAAAGTTCCTCTTCCTTTCCTGTATCCCGTTTCACGCAAATTAAACGTCATCTATTAGCTATGCAAAGAAACTTTACCAATAATAATAATAATATTGACACACCTTTACACAAATTATCTTGCCCCAAGTTAAGTATATATAGCCTGTGTTATGGGTTACAAGACAATGATATATTTAATACAATATACTTACTTAAACATACACATAAACATCCATGACTCGGAAACAAACATCAATATTCATCATATAAATGCTTGCACCTACCGGGATTCGAACCCGGGACTTCTAGCTTAGTAGGTAGAACCAATGATAGCCTCCTCCTTCCACCGTCCCACCCCACTCTCGCCTGGTGACGGTCAGTACTGCAGGCCAAGCACGCAGTCAAGGATTATGTGCAAATACATATGTTTCTTTTTTGTATGAAAATACGGGACGATACGAGCAGAACGTTCAGATGATGGTAATTGATACGCCCTGCCCATTACAATGCAATGCCGCTTAGGATTCTTGAAAAACCCAAAAATTCTGAGCGGCACTGCAATTGCGCTCGTCACCTTGACACATAAAATGTTAAGTCTCATTTGCCCAGTAATTTCACTAGCTACGGCGCCCTTCAGACCGAAACACAGTAATGTTTTCACATTACTGCTTCACGGCAGAAATACGCGCCGTTGTGGTACCCATAATCTAGCCGGCATCCTGTGCAAAGGAGCCTCCCACTGGTATATATAGTGCAAGTTAAGAGGAAGAATTAGCTTTGAGATAAACACATAGGTAACTTAATTAAACCTATTTTAAAAGGGTTTTTACTGCCCGAGTATACTCGTACAAGTTGGAAAATATAGGAATTTTTAGTAAACATGAGTAGCATCCAAGTAAACTTGGACAGTGAAAATCTATTGAAGTAGGCGTTACTTTGCGGAAATCCATAATTATATAAATGATTTGAGTTTTCTTTAGTGCTAATTCCGCCAATATTTGTCTTTAAACAATTCGACACGTGTTTCGCCTCTACACGAGGCATCCTCAGGACGTGTTGTCTCGCCAAAATCTGGCACGAGACATACGAAAGTCTCGTGCCAAATCATTTATATTGGACAGTGAAACCTGTCCTGAAAGTTTTTATTCATTCGTCGTACTGTGGTTATATTAGATTGTGACAGTTGAGAGTTGGCAGTAGTAAATACCAATTTAATACTAAATAGTAATACCTACCAACTACATAATATGTAGACTCTGCCTCATCAGATTACAACTGAGATACAAATATAAATACATATATCTTCCAACGTCTAAACGTTATTCATAGAAAAAGCAGACAGCGTTGAGTATTTAACCAACCGGATGCGGTAAAATTGCTAGTATATTCACACTCACTTATGCAGACATGGAAGCTATTCTTAAAGTGATAGCTTAGAATTCATACAATGTTAATACTTTGTAACATGATTAATCAGACACACACACACACATACAGAGTGCACTTTTTGACCTTTCGGTTCATATTGTTAACCATAGAATGTAAATTGGTTGCCTACAGGACAGGCTACGCCTAGTATAGGGACCAAATATGATGTAATATTATGTGATAGTGTCTGTATATAATAAATAAATAAATAATAAATATAAGAAGCAGTAGAATTAACTATTAATTATGCATGTTCGTCCTGGTTATTCTTGCCACAAAACAGCAATGTCCTTGTAATAATTTGTTTTGGTGTGAAGGAGGAACATGCGGCCGGTTTAGTACCAGATTCATGATCCATTTTAAACTGATGATGACGAGCGAAGAGAGACATGATCGAGGTCGATGGGCATTCCGCTACACTTTAATATGTCGTGATGCGTTACGCCTCAATCCTATTGTCACTGTTATGGAAAATAAGTCACTTAAGATCAGGACCTTTTCCTCGTTCTGTGACATTTTTTTTTTCATAAAAAAAATATACGCCCTCATAGAATAAAATATTTTTGTGAGTGACATGTCTTATACATTATCAGGCTTACCTGATGATATGATGATTACTCCCTGCGAATACATTATAATTATTAATTCATTTATGTAAATATAAATAAACATAAACTTATTGTATATTATGATCGAATCTTAATGTATATAATGATAAAATCGGTATATATAATTAGTAAAGTGATTAAATATCTGCACTAGATTTGTATTTCTTCATAGTTTCTATAAACACTTATTAGTGTAAATGTCTAATTTTTTCTACATTATTAAGTACCGTTTTATTTCTGAATTCATTTAATATGCATAAAAACTTTGTCACAGATGTCCATCTTCCAAGTGTACAGCGATATATTTTCACGTGTTTAAAGTTGTGAAACGTCTCCGTATGGTTATATACTTAATGGTAGACAGTCATAACCACGTCTCAAGCGTATAAAATTCATGTCGGTGTATTAAAGAAACGCTCAGATGTTTCGTAGTTTGTATTCGAGCGAAGAGCATTCTCATTTCCCATGGTGACGTTCTTCTGGAGATAATTTAGTGTAGTGTAAATTAAATACGAAGTTATATTAGGATATATAATTGAGTACTTCCCATATTAATATACAGGACCCATTGAATGTAGTTTTTCAAGAATCCTGACCGACACTACGGTGTAATGAGTATCATTGAGAGCAAAATTCAAAGAAATTAACATCTTGACTGTTGCTTCTCAATATATTCTTGATAATGTAATGTATGTTCATAGGCACATAAGTGAATTTGCCAGAAACTGTCATAACCATAATGTTAACAACAGGCATAAACTGATGATGTCTACTACTCGGCTAAGTCGAGTTAGTACTTTTACAACAAGATCCCAGAAAATGTTCAAAAGAAAAGTATTACGTTATTCAAAAGAATTGTTAAAAAACGTTTGTGTGGTAAAGGTTACTATAACATAATTGACTTTCTTAATGATACCACAGATTGGGAATGGAGTGACCGCCCTCAGGCTATTAAATAATAATTTTAATTGTACAATATTACTTTGTAAACATATTTATTCGATGAAAAAAAAAACCTTGCTGAGTTTGTTGCGCCCATTCTTTTCAGGTTTGAGGCATACATTTTGGAATGCGTTGTAGTTTTTTTTGACTTTCAATAAGTGATGTCACATCCTATTTTGAATAAAAATATTTGAATTTGAATTTGAATAGGTATGGTGTATCAATTACCATCAGCTGAACGTCCTGCTCGTCTCGTCACTTAATATCGTAAAAAAATGTATCTCCACTAGTGTAAGTAGTGCTCTGTGAACGGCTGGATCACTTGGCGTTGCGTAGAGATGTCGCTTCATTGTGTGTCTTCTACCCCATTTATCACGGGGAGTGTTCCGAAGAGCTGTTTAACCTGATTCCTGCCGCTGAATTCCACCTTCGCACGACAAGCCATAAGTTATATCATCCCCACCATCTGGATGTGTGGCGGACCTCCACAGTGCGGTTTTCAAGGAGTTTTCTTCCACCTACTTCAAAGCTGTGAAATGAGCTTCCTTGTGCGGTGTTTCCGGGACGATACGACATGGGTTTCCTTCAAAAAAAGCGTGTGCACCTTCCTTAAAGGCCGGCAACGCTTCTGTGATTCCTCTGGTCTTGCAAGACATTGTGGGCGGCGGTGATCACTTAACACCAGATGACCCGTAAGCTCGTTTGTCCTCCTATTCCATAAAAAAAAATTCATTTAACTTTTTCATAACTTTTTTTAATGAAAGAGTGACAGACGATACGTCCTGGTGGTATTTGATCACGTGGCCTATACTCACTTATACCCGACACACCTTATAAAGCGTCGTATAAACGTAGATATAGTTATAATTCTTTATATTGTGCCACTGATGTTCATATTAAAATTACAACACTTATTGTAGAATTAATCAATGTTAATACTTTTTAGTGAGTGCTCGAATACCATCAGGTGAGCTCTACCATATATCGATCAGGTAAGTATTTTCATTCACCGTGTAATTACTGTTTCTTGCACGTTGGCGCGCAGTACAATCGCAATGTATGTTATTTGCGTATTCATAATTTTCTACTTTATTTATTGTACACTAAGCTTTACCCGTGCCTTTGTCTGCGCGAAATTACGCAACCGTTCGAGTACCGCCTCGATACAAAATTCTGTTTGCTTTGTTCAACTCTCAGGTTGTGGCTTCATCTACAGGATCTACTTTACAGTTGATAACCTGCTCAACCCTAATATTTGCATATTAGGAAATTGACTTGAGATGTCGCTCTTGTAAATCTAAACAATTTGTTATGTTTTGAAAGTGATAACCCTCACTTCTAGGATTTATACACAAATAAAATTTTGTTTCAAAAAACATAACATATTATAAAGAAAAGCGTGAAATGTGTGAGCATAAACGAGCGTGAGATCCATGGAGCGCAAATATTAATAAAATATGTAATATATTATTAATATTTGTGCTCCATGGATCTAGACTACAATAAACTGCAAATAGGTATCTAAAGATGCCGAAATAATTTAATAGAAATTTGATTAAAAGAAAGCCTATGTCTGATCAGTTGTTTGGGTAATGTGTCCTAATGACGTTTTATACATATTGATATATCATTTGCAGTCAAAAGTGTGCTTAAAGACAATGTAAGCACAGTTTTCCCCTTAGTCGTGTGTCAACTGTTTGTCAATCAACAAGTCTAAGTGTGCTTTAAAGAAGTGCCCAAATAATACGTGAACGACGCAAAAAAAAGATGGTGAGACTTATCACCTTATCACCATCATAAACAGATAAAGACACGCTGATTTTCATTCGAGTAGAATTCTGAAGTCAACCCATTTCTTTAAATTGATATACAGATACTCTTACACAAATTATCTTGCCTCAAACTAGGCATACGCATGTACTATGCGTGCAAGACAACGATATATTTAATAAAATATACTTATACAAATAAACATCCATGACTCGGAAACAAACATTCATATTCATCATATAAATGATTGCACCTACCGGGATTCAAACCCGGGACCTCTAGCTCAGTAGGCAGGGTCACTAACCACTGGGCTATATATTTATTAAAGTTCTTTTATTGTAAGAATGGAGCGGATTCTGTAGTTTTATCATATGTGTAGATATATTTCGAATGACTGGTCTTTTGATTTGATATGCAGTCAATAGAAACTCTCGTCATTCGTCTGTCAGTCAGGCATTGTTAGCCCGCCTGGAGGCAGGAAGCAATCTACCGCGGCTTGACTTTGTCCCGTAGGCAATAATAATAGCGATAGCGACCAGTAGCGATGCCCCGATCAATGGTTTATCATATCGAAGCAATGTTTGAGATAACAGACAGAATGCGAAAACTTTCAACGAATTTATATCGACTTTCTTTACGTATATATAACAGTACTCTGTTAAGTTTGTTTGTTTGAGCGCGCTGATATCTCGATCTACGAGTCGACTTTGAAGAATTCTTTTTGTATATTATGATATTCAGCTTATTATAATATATTATAGCAATATTAAAGACCCTCTCAGCTAACCTTTAATATTAGTTTTTGTCATGTAAGTCAGTCGACAGAAATCATGTGGTAAGTGAAATGTTCTAGAAAAATATGAATCATTGATATATCTAAAGAAGTAATATAATATATACTTACGTATTTTATTAAATGAATTTATAACACCCTGAAGAAACCGAAGAAAGAAACAAAATAATATATTATTTTAATGTGTGTCTACGGATGTTTAGTCTTGTTAGAAATATTTTTAAAGTTTTGAAATAAAACAATAAGGGGATGGATGGAATTCTTAATAAATTATATTTATTTACATGTTTCAGCCAGCAAGCAAGAACGTACAGCATGATGTACCTTACTACTGTAATGTCATTTCTTCGAAATTTCCTTGGAAATACTTTTGATATTAGACAATGGACCCTCGGTTGTCCGACAAACGTTTTGCAGGACAGGAGGTCTATTACCAAAATCGAAAGCCGAAGTTTCGGTCCGAAACGAAATAACGACGAACTTCGAATTAAATCCTATTATCAAAGTACTTCGGATCCGAACAGTGTGGAAGGATTTCGATTCGGAACCGTACACATTACCATAAAAAGTGAATCAAATCAAATCATCTTTATTTGCAAGATAAGGTTATAATAAAATGTTCTTGGCTTATAATTAACAGGTGCTCTTATCCTAACCCATAAGGCATGAAGTAGTAGTTCCGTTCATAATAATGTCAAACAATGAAAATATAAATGTCAAGTTAATTTTTTGGGAATAAGGTAAACGAGAGACAAAATATCTAATCACGAACTTCGTATCGACCTTCGGATCCGAAACACTTTCGTAATAGGAAAATGAAGAAACGTCAACCGAAACTTCGTATTTCGATTTTTGTAATAGGGCTCCAGTATCGGGCAATCAAATTTGTCGGAATATTTGAAAAAAAGATTATAGATTAAAATGATAAGTTTCTATCTGAACTACAATTCATATTTCACTACAATAGAGAGCTTACCTTCTTAGTTCACTCACTCTAGTAAGTTACCCTACATAATAAATTATGCAATGAAAACTCGTAAAACAAATTATGATAATGATAAAGTTGTTAACAACATCAATAAATAAAAGGTTATTTTCTCACATATCAATCGATTCGCTAATTGTCAATAATCCATGCAAACTTTCTTGATGTTCCTATAAAAAAAAAATATATACAAATTACGACCTTATACCATGAACATAACGCTTAAATTGTGCTTTAAAGAAGCGTGTGAAAATATTACTAATGCATTTTAGAATCAAGCAACCTTATAAGGGTGGAAATGCAAGCTTCAATGCGTTTTCTTATTGGGGTAGACAGTCACAGGGTAACAGAAAAACTTAGTGCAACGTAAATAGAAATATAATTGTGTCTAGAACTAGAATAAACTAGTTCTACTTCAATTCGTCTACTTTTGTTAAGAGTTACGATTAGTTTTCTCTGTGAAACGAAAAGAGTCGGTATTTGCGATTGAAACATATTGCTTTGAAACTGTATTTGATTTTGAGGGTTTTGTAAGAGGTATTTTTACTGAGACCTCAACTGAGAAGATTAACGAAACCAATAACTTGATTTTACGAGTCTTATATTTCCGTACAAAGAATGAATTCAAGCCGAAAGCGCATACGATTGAGTGAGGCGGTTTTTGAGAATCGAGCACTCGAATTGAAAGACGCATTTATATCGAGTTACTTTCATAGTTTAAAATAACGTTATTGGCGTTATCGTATTAACCCTTTTAGTAACCGATTCATTTGGCAAGATTCGAGAAGTTACCCGTGTAATGCGATATTGTTAAACATTTGTTTTTTATTACATCACTAAAATTGATACTGAGCTCTGACAAATTAGACTACTCGGCGATGGGAAAACCTTTATAACCGGTTTATTCCACTAAACGTATGGAATGCAATTGAATAAACAAAAACCTTAAAATCGGTTAAGGGAAGAACAAAAAACAATTAAATGTTATATTTTTATTTATTAATTAGGTTTAGAAACCTTGATCGCAAACAGAATTTCCCACGACTTTATTCTAAGCAATTTGTTTTTTTTATAAGTAGGTACGATTATTTCCCCTTGAACTTATTATTAGTATTCGTTATAACAATATGATAATTTTTCTTTATGGGTTTATGCGAGAATAATCGTTATTAATGATGTTTTTAATCTCTACAGGAATACCACAGAAATCGAATGCTGGAAACCCATAATGAATCGCCTTCCTGGTTCATCATTTATAATATTTTGCATGTAGTTGTAAGTGCGATATAAATAAATTAAAAAATCAGTTTGAGTACCGAGAAAACTTCTTTTCTTGACATTTCAAGAGTACTACCACAATGGATCTCTTATGAGGAGTGCAAGAAATACCTACTCTAGTCAAAACTTCTTCTGTGTAAGGTAACTACTGCGGATAAAGTTACCTACAGTTAGCTGACAAACGAAGCATTAGCTAAGGTCGTGGTGATAACCTTTCATGTCCTAGGGTACACCCTAAGGACAAGCGCGCTTAGATATTTCAAGGACGGGCACCGCTCCTATCCTTCTCCTTGTGATGAAAGAGAGCATTTGCATAAGTAAGACTAAATAACAACGATAAACCCCAGAGAATAATTAATAAAAAAAAAAACAAATAATACCATCATTATATATTCAGGCTTAAAGTTACGCTGTATTATTTTACCATTGGGAGGCTCCTTTGCACAGGAAGCCGGCTAGATTATGGGTACCATAACGGCGCCTATTTCTGCCGTGAAACAGTAATGTGTAAACATTACTGTGTTTCGGTCTGAAGGGCTTCGTAGCTAGGGAAATTACTAGGTAAATGAGACTTAACATCTTATGTCTCAAGGTGACGAGCGTTATTGTAGCGCCAGTGAGAATTTTTTGGGGTTTTCAAGAATTCTGAGCGGCCATTACAGCATTGTAATGGATAGGGCATCAATTGCCATCAGCTGAACGTCCTGCTGTTCTCGTCCCTTATTTTATGGCAAATAAAATCTATGGCAAATTCGCGTTTTAAATAAAAGAAGCCTTTCAAGACGGACACCTTACCTTTAAATAGAACAAATTTGCCTATCATTGATAACTTTTTCCAAAACTAACTCACTCGCGATATCTAGTCTAATGAGTCATTGCAAAAGTTGATTGCACTCCAAGCTTCGAGCATACCCCACTGTAGAAGCGTTGTGCAACCCACGTACTGCCGTATTCAAATAAACACGTCGGTAATAAGTTTCCCATTGAAATTAAATCGCCAAGTCACGAGTTATATCTTAGCGGACGATATACGAACATGGTGTCATTAACTTTAGCATTATTTGATTGATACTGACAGCTCTCGTGTTCAATAAGAAAGGGCCCTCGAGTTATTAACGCTACTCATGATATTGTCGTGTTCAAAAAAATTAATAGCTTTAGCTATTCCAATATAATATTAGCTATCATTGCTCTTTACAAAATTATGCAAGCTTTGTTGTTAAAAAGCGACCTTAAATAAACGCAATAAAAGAAAAAAGGAGCGACTAAAGACTAGATGTTTCAGAGGGAGAACCAAATAGAAGAATTTGGAAGACGCCTTTTCCCAAATTAGGAAAATCAGATGTAGTTGCAGATGTAACATTCAAATAATTAATGTTAAATGACAAAGATGATGTGAAAAGGGTTTCTTTAAAACATTTAATCAAGGAGATGTGGAATTGTCCAAATGATCTAAAATTATTACGTAGCAGGTTCTCGTAAGCCGTTGCCTTTAAAAAATCCTCGGTATTTTCTGGACAAACAAATTTGAAAGAAGAAAAACAAACCTTTACAAATGCTTCAATGAAGTAGCGTTTGATCAGTAGATCAAACGTCGCTGTACTCCTTAGAGATTTCAACCATTTACCGTTGCAATCCTAGAATTGGAACCCCCAAGGAAAACATAAACGACTGTAGATATTTATGCTGAATTAATATTAGAGACACGTTGATGCGGTGATGCATATTCTGAAGTGCTCTTGTTGTTGTGAATATCGACGAAATAAATTTGAATGTAGTTTGGAAGAGATTATTAAGAAAGTTTTTCAAGAATATAAAAACACACTGGGGACTTGAGTTAATATTTTGGATTTTTATTTAATGTTGGACCCAAGTAACCCAATTTTAATTCTTAACATGATTGATTTCGTCATATATTTTTAACCGATTTCAAAAAAGGAGAAGGTTCTCAATTCGTCGGTATGTATTTTTATAGTTTTTTAATTTTTACAATAATTGTAATAAAATTAGATGAATTGGAATGTATAAAAATACACAATTTTTTTTTACTTTTTAGTCAGTCCATATTATTTTGTTTGTCCAGAAAAATGTCGTGGATGTTTCATTACTTGTATTATTATTGTATAATAATAAAAGGCATTTATTTTCTCAAAATTGATTCCTTTAGAATTCTTTTTGATGTCATTTCTTATACTACTAGATACTACTAAGTAGAATTAAGTGAACTAAGTAATGTATGAAGGATTTATTATTTATAATAATAAATGTAGTAGGCTATTATATCTAAAGTTTTGGAATAGGGTTTTTTGAAGGCGGTTGTTTTTTTTTTTGTTCATTTTTTTTTATATAGAGGAAGGGGTGGTAATTTGGAACCCTATTTTGTTTTTTTAGTACCTATTTTAACAAAAATGTTTGACAAATTTTCTCGAAAAGTGACTTTTTTTTAATGAAAATAAGGGACCAGACGAGCAGGACGTTTAGCTGATGGTAATTGATACGCACTGCTCATTAAAATGCAATGCCTTTCTATAATCCTAATATCTATATATTAAAATCCTTAAAACTTATTAATTTTTATAAATGGAACGAATTCACAAAATAAAACCAATCAAATAATAAATGTGTTTTGAGGTATATAGCTAGGTATTATGGAATCCAAATTACAAGTTTTACTAGGATTCTATATAAAAAAAATCTGTACTTGGTGGTTAACTATTTTCGATTTCAAACTAACTCTTACACAATATCTACTCTGTCCCACGAACAACAATGAGTTCTTTGTTATGCGACGCAAACTCTAACAATTAACATTCTAACTCTACCTTTACTAGTGAACGATAAACAATGACAGCATACCATAGATTATGTAAACACGTGGACAGATAATAGAAGGGCAGTTCAATAAACAGCTCTGTTTATTTCTTTATTATATTATCTTGATTGGTTTTGGGTCAAAATGTATCTCATTACTTTAAAGAAGAGCTACATAAACAATTTGTTATTTGAAAGAGCGACATCTCAAGTCAATTTCGTAATAATAAGATTAGAAAAAATCGAAAAACGTTTTATATGGTATCATTCTTATCAATCCTATCTTACACAAACAAAATTTGGAAAACTGAGTCAGTGAGGAGTACTGGCACGGAACGCCAGAGGGTTCGAGTCCCTTGCCGTTCATAAAATTTTTTTCAAAAAAATTAACAACGGTTCAATAGCGCTGATTCAATACATTATTTTGGTTTTAAATTTGAGTTAATTTACTACAATCCTACATCCTTAAAACTCATACATTTTTAAACATTTTGCAAGAGCGAAATCTCAAGTCAATTTCCTAATATGCAAATATTGGGGTTGAGCATGTTATCAACTGTAAAGTATATCCTGTAGATGAAGCCACAATCTGAGAGTTGAACAAGGCATACAAGATTTTATCAACAATACGTCACTCGAACGGTTGGCTCAGTTGGAAAGAGTGCTCGCACGGAATGCGAGAGGTCGCGGGTTCGAGTCCCGTATCGTTCATAAAATATTGTTTTCAGTTTTATTTGTGTAATACATTTTTAATTATTATTATATGATAATATTAGATAACACTATGCATGGGTCAGTTTCATACGGTCTTAGCAGCTTTTATGGAGCTAATAATGGTTTCTGCAATATGTCATTCCGACAGGTTTATGGCTTAGAAAGTGTTATTAAAAGAGCATTGTTCTCCAAGTGATAGTTATCAAGACAACTGCGTTAGTTACATAATAAAAAAATAACGACTTTCACCTGAGATATATACTTCCATATATATATATATATATATATATATACTTCTAATTAAAATAAGTTATGTGTATTATCTGAGTAGATTAAAATACAAAAAATACATAAATGTTATCAGCCGTAGGTATGAAATTAAGGGTATTTTAATGAAAATAAGGGACGAGACAAGCAGAACGTTCAGCTGATGGTAATTGATACGCCCTGCCTATTAAAATGCAGTGCCGCTCAGGATTCTTGAAAAACCCAAAAATTCTGAACGGCACTACAATTGCCCTCGTCATCTTGAGACCAAAACACAATAATGTTTACACATTAGTGCTTCACGGCACAAATAAGCGCCGTTGTGGTACCCATAATCTAGCCGGCTTCCTGTGCAAATGAGCCTCCCACTGGTAAAATATGAGTATGATGTAATCATAGTAAGATTTAATTTAACTATGAAATATGTTAATATTTGTACATGTATCTTGACCTGAAACTATCTACATATTTGTCACTACATATTATAAAACAAAGTCCTCCGCCGCGTCTGTCTGACTGTCTGTTGGCGATAAACTCAAAAACTACTGCATCGATTTTCAAGCGTGGTTCCTGAGAAAGATTTACATCTGAGTATACATTAACGAAATTTGTTGGAGATGTCGGAAAAAATAAGCCGTCTTTCTTTATTATAATTTTCTTTAAACAACAAAATAATGAATCGTGGAAGTACGCGATGAGGATAAAATACTATATCCATTTAAATATTTAAAAAATTGGCACGTGTAACGTTAAAAGGTGTTTACACAAAATAAACAATATTTATCCGTATCATTTTATTACTACATATAAAATCACTAAGATTCAGATGTTAAACTCATTAACTTTGCATATTTCCGATGGCTTTAGACTACATCATTCCAAAATACATCATATTTTTCGAAGTTATACTTCTTTAGGCGCGCTATCAAAAACTATTAAGATGCGCGCGCATCACTAACACCATACAGGATGAAGTTGGTTTTTCAAAAATTTTCTGTCGTTTGCGACATTCGTTTTTTTTTTTTGGTTTAATTCGTCTTATTAATAGGATAGGCAAAGTGTTCAAGACCGTACAGCCGTATTCGTCATTGAATAATTAATTGTCAAAGCCATCGTTGCAAGATTTTAACAATATTGTTCTTTTTACAAACGTAAAATAGCACGAGAAATAATTAATTTTAAAGATTTTAGTTTTATTAGGCCAAAGAAGTATAACTTCTTGCGTGCATGTATAAGGGACTACGCGCACTTATTGAGCTCTTTTCAGCTTATGTCCATGGAAAACAACAATTTTGTATGGAGATTTTAGGAGGATTTAGTACGCGTCGATTCAGCTTTCCGCGTCCATTCTGCTTTCGCGGCAAACCAGCATAAAATGAGGATAAATGTGTTTTTATTATGCGAATGCTATAGAGAGCGTTCGGCGCTGTTCCGCCGCGTACAGCGCTGTTCGCCGTCGAATGCGGCGGAACAGCTCTTTACAGGGATGGTTCGCGACTCCTTGTCGACAAGTTGCGACCTGTATTGTTCCTGCATTGATTTGACGCAAAGATTAAAGAGTGCAGACGTGATTTAAAGTTATTATTCTCATTCTTACGACGCCGTACGCGGCTGATAGAAGCAGAGATGTATAAGTGTGACCAAAATCGTTCAGCGTAACGCGAATGGTGCTGAATAAGTGTGCGTAGTCCCTAAGTACACACAATTTTTTTTTTTCTATTTACTAACAGCGTCTGTCGGGTTAGCTAGTATTATATGTACCTATATATATGACTTACATTGTAAGTAGTCGTAAAAATAATTAATTTGTGACCACAGTTTTTTTTATAACACATGATTGAATTTCACTTCGCTAGTTTTCTGAAATGAGATCAAAACGATTACAGGGACATAAACCTATAAATTACTCGGAAAACTGTTAAAACTCGTAAGTCGTAATTGATACCTACGACATTAACTGAACTGATTTAACTCGTATCAACATAACGTTGATATCTTAATGTTTCGCAAAAGCAATTTAAACTTAGCTAGACCCAATTAAACAATATTATACTAAACAATTGAAACTGAATTAGAACTTCATTTATTTATGAGTTTCTAGTGAAACACGCTGCGGTGAGTTAAAGTTTCCCGATAAATAATAGGCCTGTTCCTCTATAAAATAATAATATTAATTAATAAAATTAAAATACGAAAGTTCGATATTTAGAGAGTCAGAGTTTTACCTTAAGAAATACGGATTCAATACTAATTATATATTTATACGAGTAAAGATATGTTTTTATTGTTGATGATACTGGTAAACCACTTGTAAAATATAACCCAAACTTACTCTAGGATTAAGTTTCGAAGTGCTTATGTAATACTAATAATTCATTATTAGTTCTCAGTTTTGAAAGAGATCTTCATACAGAAACTAGCAAAATAAAATGCAAAAAATCAAATGAAAGCACGGAAGAGTAAAAGAGAGAAAAAAGAAGGACTCCGCGCCGTGATATTAGCAAGTGAAGCAGAATTATGCTAGTGTGTGTGCGGTTACGGGGGATACTAATAGTTGCACAATTTCGTCTCCCTTAAATAATCATATTTGGCCACAAATACTTATAAAGTATCGTTTTTACACTTTTTCACAACGCACGATGGCGTTTTAAAAATATTTTATTGAGACGCAAACTAATCTGTCACAGACGATGACAATTCTCATAATGGCCGCCTATGGGCCTGTTATAATAGTGTAAGTGTGTACGTGGGGCTATGTATTTACACGTTAATCGGCTTGTTTTGGTGCTACACTGTTATGTAAGGTGACACGGTGTCCTTATTATTTTACTAGTCCGTGATAGAAAACAGATTTTTGTAAACTAGCTCACAACAACACAGGACATTTAATATATATATGATATCCTAACTTGTGGCGTTTCGTGCGAAGATGGAATTCGACGGCAGAAATCATCTCCAGAACACTCCCACTAATAAATTCGGTAGAAGACACAATGAAGCGAGGTTTCTACGCTGTGAGTGATAAAACGGCTAGTTCACAGAGTGGTTTTGCTTTTTATATATTTTTTTAGGACAATAAGGGACGAGACGAGTAGGACTGATAGTAACTTATACGCCTTGTCCAATACAATGCAGTGCCGCTCAGGATTCTTGAAAAAATCGAAAATTCTGAACAGCACTACAACTGCGCTCGTCACATTGAGACATAAGGTGATAAGTCTCATTTGCCCAGCAATTTCACTAGCTACGGCGCCCTTCAGACCGAAACACAGTAATGCATAATACACATTACTGCTTCACGGCAGAAATTGGTGCCATTGTGGTACCCATAATCTAGCCATCATCCTGTGCAAAGGAGCCTCCCACTGGTGTATAATTTTGAGTCATTACGGTTCACCATATTGCAGCATAACCTTGATAATGAAAAGCTAAATTTGAAGGCATTGATGCCAAGTAATTTACCATAATAATAGCTCGCTTCGCAATACAATGACCAGCACGATAAATTCTTTTTGCTATGAAGTTCAACACCCCAAATATCAAACAATCTATGACTGTCACAGCAATATATCTCTGTCTCTGTTCCACGTTGATAATTTTATGAAAATGTAACAAAGGAAACACGTTTGTCGCTTTCACGCCAATGACTTCTGACATTATGTTTGACATTAGCAGATACCTATTATCATAATAAAATCCGTCAACATGTTTGACAGAGACAATAGTAGATTTTACAACGAGTGCACAAAACGAACTTTTTATTGTGTTTGGCTGTATGGCTCATTTTCTTTGCCTTAATATAGATACATTTATGAGTAGATACGTTAATGCACTTGTGCACAAAAATCGATTTTGTGCAGCCTATATCGTGCACAAATAAGCAATATCAGAGCATGAGAAGTGAAAAGGTATATTCATATCATCACAGATCATATTGTGTGAAACTGGCGCCAACATATAATATCTTAGCAATCTATATATATAAAAATGAATTGCTGTTCTTTCTTTATTATTCTTTCTTTAAGCATCGGTCCAGCCGTTAGTCTCGCTAAAACTCGAGAACGGCTGGACCGATGGCTAATTTTGGTCTAAAATTATTTGTGGAAGTCCAGAGAAGGTTTAAAAGGTGACTAAATATGAAAATGTTTGGAAAATTAAATAAAAACAACAATTTTGTTTTACCTTTGATGTGTCCCCCGTCGATCAGAAATCAAATTAGAGAATAGTTTTAAACGAATAACTAATAAGAATCTTCGTATCTTACTAACTTTCTCTGAAAGTAAAAAATAAACTTAATTTTAGCTCCCTATAGTTGGTAGATTTTATGAACGATTTAATATTTGGTAGGTCTGAGAATAGATCGTCATCTATTGTTATACCACAAAAATTGTAATTATTGATTTTTTTAAGTATTACTTTATATGGGCAATACCACGTTTGCTTGGTGAGCAAGTTATTAATAAAAACGTAATTAATATTATAGTTAAAACTATCGCGTGATAAAGTTTAGCTCCATCAGTTATCTGGAAAGCAATCAAAACTGTGCAGTGAAATAAAACTGTAATTTCCCGGAAAACCGTTCGAAGTCGTAAGTTTAGTACAGCGATATTAAGTCGGTAATTGATACTAGCGACATTTCGTATCAACTGGCTAAACGTTTTCGCGAAAGTATTTTAAACCTACCAAGGTACAATTTTATACTTTAATACAAAGCATTTGAAGCTAAATTAGAACCTCATTTAATTATGAGTTTAACTTACTAGAAAAACACGCTGTGTCAAGCTAAAGTTTCCTGAGGCATACTTACTACCAAATTACTACTTTACAAGTCCAATTTAAGTGAAATGCATACCTTAATATAAGTAGTCATAAAACTGAATGTATAACATAGCAGAAAAGTCACTATTCTACACAGTAAATTTCGTATATTAATGTGCCATCTTAGATTAAGGATGGTCTCCGCTGCATTCCAACTAGATATCGCAGGCGTACTAGAGCCAGCCTTGTACAACGTGTGACGTTGACGTGCCACGTGTTCTGTTAAACTTTGCTTATAATTGAAACTAAAATGGCGGGTGGTGGTAAAAACAATAATACTATAAGAAATAAGAAAGACACTGATATCACATATCATCAGTAAGTATTTTGTATTTTATTAAATTCAATGTAAAATAACACAAAGCGTATGTTACAATGCCACACACACAAGCATCTAATAGTTGCCGTAATAATAAAGCTATTTTTTCGCACCTTGTTGAATAGCTCGCTTTTAGTCCCTGGTACGAGGGACAAAAGTCGTCTTGCCGGAGAGAACCGGAACTAAAATCGAACGTTTCATCCAGTTTAAAATCGTATACGCACCACATGAGATAAGAAGGACATTGCCACCTGCGATTGGCACAATATTCCGCGCATGAGAATGACCTACTTTTCTCCCTAGGTTTTTTTTTTTAAGAAATAGAAGGACATACGAGCGTACGGCTCACCTGGTGTTAAGTGATCACCGCCGCCCACATTCTCTTGCAAAACCAGCGGGATCACAAGAGCGTTGCCGGCCTTTAAGGAAGGTGTACGCGCTTTTTTTGAAGGTACCCATGTCGTATCGTTCCGGAAACACCGCACAAGGAAGCTCATTCCACATCGTTGTAGTGCGAGGAAGAAAGCTCTTTAAAAACCGCACTGTGGAGGACCGCCACACATCCAGATGGTGGGGATGATATCCTAACTTGAATGAAGCGACGTCTCTACGCAACGCCAAGTGATCCAGCCGTTCGCAGAGCACTGGGTCCCCGACTCCTCCCTTCTCCCTAGGTGCGTAATATACTATTTTCTTAGGGAGTGCGGTACCAATCCTTAAACTAAGTGTACCATATTATATATTTCTTTAGCAAGTAATGAGTCACTCAGTTCAAAAGGGGTACCGATTGAATGCTGTGAAATAGTGTCACGCTGCAAGGCACCAATGCGGTAAATGACAGGCGAAATTGTACTAACTTCTACTAGTTCATACGATTACGACGTTTCAAATACAAGTTATAGTGTTAATTTCTAACAGCTAAATATCGGTACTTGAATACTTTGTAGCTTTAGCACATTTGAATACGTCGTATAACTGTCGGTGAATACTGAATATATATACAGTAATTAGTAATCGTAACTTAATTAGCTTCGATCCTCGGGATCGCGATTGTTTTTTGACCTCTGAAATCCCGGGGTTGTTCTTGGATAATTTTGGGATTTTCAGGGTACATCATCATCATCAGCCGGAGTTATCATTAAAGTCCCATAAAAAATGAATATCTATTTATGTATATAAACATATTGTTACTTAAAAGAGTGGTATATTTCTTAATTTGTTGACTTAAATTAGTAACACTTACCAATATGTTATGTTTTTAAAGTGATAACTCTCACTTCTGGGATTATAACACAAATAAAATTCCATGCCGGTGCTCTAACCAGTTGGTTGGTTGGGTGGCTCAGTTGAGCCAACCGTTCGAGTATCGTCTTGTTATAAAATCTTGTTTGATTTGTTCAACTCTGGCTGTGGCTTCATCTACAGGATCTACTTTACAGTTGATAACCTGCTCAACCCCAATATTTGCATATTAGGAAAATGACTTCAGATGTCGCTCTTGTAAATCTAAACGTTATGTTTGTTATTTTTTTAAAGTGGTGAAAGAGATCCCTTACTTCTGGGATTAATACACAAATAAAATTTGAAAAACAAATTGCTTGTTTCGAGTCCGTTCATAAAATTTTGTTTTTCAAATTTTATTAGTAACACTTAGGTACTAACACAATCATAATTAATATGTAGGTGCATCTTTCTTGCCAAGTGTTCCGTTTATTTCTTCGATAATCATCGCTCAAATCAAATAAAATGAATCAGTTAACATTTACAAGACATTTGTTTATGAAAATAAGGGACGAGACGAGCAGGACAATCAGCTGATGCTAATTAATACGATTTGCTCACTATAATGCGGTGCCGCGCAGGATTGAAATGCCTAAAAATTCTGAGCGGTACTACAATTGCGCGTGTTACCTTGAAACATAAAATGTTGTCTCATTTGCCCAGTAATTTCACTAGCTACGGCGCCCTTCAGACTGAATCACAGTAATGTTTACATATTACTACTTCACGGCAGAAATAGGCACCGTTATAGTACCCAAAATCTAGCCCGCCCGGCATCCCGTGCAAAAGAGCCTCCCACTACCACATGACTATTAACCTAAAGCTAAAAAATTACAATATAATTCAAGTATGCACATTATACATAGCGTTATCTGCTTAGACTGTAGCAACAGTAACTAATATAGTTTCAGCAATGTACATATTACGCGGTAATAGAAATTCTTCCGAAAGAATTCCTTTGTCTTCACGAGTAGGTGTGTCTTATTGCAAATAATTTATATCACAAGTTAATAATTATTATGTAAGTTCTTGCGTTTTAAAATCAAATAAAACCTGTATAATTTATGTAGAACATATAACATTTTTTTTATATGAAAATAAGGAACGAGACGAGCAGGACGTTCAGCTGATGGTAACTGATACGCCCATTACAATGCAGTGCCACTCAGGATTCTTGAAAAACCCCAATAATTCTGAGCGGCACTACAATTGCGCTCGACACCTTGAGACATAAGATGTTAAGTCTCATTTGCCCAGTAATTTCACTAGCTACGGCGCCCTTCAGACCGAAAAAACCTTTGTCGCCGTGAATCAGTAATGCTAACACATTACTGATTCACGGCGACAAAGGCGCCGTTGTGGAACCCATAATCTAGCCGGAATCCTGTGCAAAGGAGCCTCCCACTGGTATACATTCTTGCTTTGACAAATTTTTTTCTTTGGTCGAGTCAGTTGGTTAGAGTTATACTTACTGCAATTGTTCGCAGTAGGATTCACAGACTATTATGGAGTATTGTTCTATACTATGGTGTCCTCACTACCAAATATTCAATAGTAGTTTTTTTTTAATCTATGGTATCTTTCTTATCAATCCAATCTTTGCAATCTATAGAAAACTATTCCGAACGCTTGCGATATTTTATGATGCACACACTGTCTGATAGGCGGAATATATTGCATTGTCTTTTTTTCATACAAAATTGTTAACAATGGAATTGACTGCCCTGATATTCTCTCGGTAATTAAGGTGTCCTCGGTAATCATGGGACTCCAGAGAATCAGCAGACACGATACGTTTTTAACAAATACTGCAAAGTTTAACCTTGTCTTGTCTAAACAGCTAAGGAATACTACATTCCCTTTCTGAAGGCGGTTCGTCTAAAGTTTAGATAATACTAGAAAGCTGATTAAAAAAAAAGAAAAAAGGTACTTTTTAGCTGCCTTGAACGAACGAACAAATTTAACTCCAAACAACAATAACTTGTATGGTTTCAGAGGCATCGCCACATAAATATGATTATTAACACCAGACACCTCCAGACTTCCTAAAAAACTGAAATTTTGTATGCAGAAAAGGATTTTATACTTACAATGAAAAAAGTATGAAAGTAAAAACTTTTCTGGTGCAGCATCTTGTACAAGCGGTAAAGGATGAGTAATGTGTAGAGTTTATACATTAATGGATAAAATAATTCGAGTTCATATATTAATTTCATGCAAAATAGATAAAAAATAATTCAATAATAAAAAATTTGAAAGACTTAAGCTCTACCTAAAAATAAACAAACTCTACATGTCAGTCAATAAAAAATTGAGTCATCTCGGGACACCAAGCAGATGTGAAATATTGAAGCTATGTTTGTGCTGATAATAATTATTTGCACGAAACTACAGTACACATATTATAATATTTAAAATTTAAATGCCTACTGCGAAAAGAAAATATGGAAAAGACAAATAAAATGATATGTATAGTCACATTAAAAATTAAAAAAAAAATATATATATATATCTATTAGTTGACCCCACAGACGTTGTTCTGTACATATAATAAAATACTGTTTTTTTATGAATTTGTCGATAGTTCTTCATAACATCAAGAATTATTTCGTAAATATACTAACTCCTTGTTGTTATAATGAAATTGTTTCACAGCAGAACTGTCAAACCGTGCGTCAATATATTCTCTCACAAAAAATATGTCCATACAAAACAAATATTGGAAATAAATATAATTATGGGTGCCAAATCGAATTAAAAACTACCCTATCAACACCTCTTAAGTTGGGCTAAACTGCACTCCATGAAGTAATCCCCATTGAAATACGTTCATTAGTTTAGGAGTCCATCGCGGACAATCAACGTGTCACGTAATTTGTATATATTAAGATGGACTAAATCCTATTATTAGAAATTCCTATTACAAAAATAAATTTGAAGTTGTGGCGACTGTATTCAGTCGCAAAGTTACAACCGCAA
Organism: Leptidea juvernica; assembly: GCA_949711755.1. Taxonomy (NCBI): domain Eukaryota; kingdom Metazoa; phylum Arthropoda; class Insecta; order Lepidoptera; family Pieridae; genus Leptidea; species Leptidea juvernica. The sequence goes on from CATIXQ010000033.1 coordinate 6,748,095, forward strand.
GTAAACAGAAGGTTTAACCCGCCGAATTTGATGATTTATATTAAAAGTATGACGTGTCGCTGAGCAGGTATACCTACAGTCTTGAGTTTAGGCTAGGGTTGCCAATTTTTATTAGAAGAAATAGAGTATATCTGATTTCAAAGGAGGTAAATATAGAGTGAATAAAGACCTTTGTCCAGCAGTGGACGTCTTCCGGCTAAAATGATGATGATGATGATATAAAGAGTACGCACTTCCAAAAAAGAGTATCATTTATTTTATATTTTTAATAAGGTATCTATTTTTTTGTACTTTTGCAGAACATAATATTTTTCTATTTTTTTAAAAGAATTGTTTAAAAGAGTATTTTAGCATACTCTATTGGTGTTATAGATTATAGAGAACGCCTACATGATATATAGTACAATACTCTATTTTAGAGAAAGGACATAAAACTCATTTATTTTCTCAAAATTGATTCCTTTAAAATTCTTTTTGATGTCATTTCTAATATACTAGATACTATCGGAAACAAATGATGCTCAGAGAGAAAAGAAGCGGCGCAAGAAACTCTACCAGCATTTTTTTGCGCTCTTTCATTTTCTGTACAGTTGGCAACCCTAGTTTAGGCCATAGTGCACCGAATTCAATAAATATGGCTCGGCGGGCAGCAAGAGTTTGACATGAATACCAAAACAGTACATTTCGTCGATCAAGCTCATATCCGTTAGTGTAATATTATCGTAGCCATAATATACGAGTATATGCATATGAACAAAATTAATTTTCATATAATCCTGCCATTTCAAAAACGATCGGTCGAGAGCATTTAATGACATTTCCATTAAGCCATTGTCGTTCATTTGATTTCAGTCAATTGGTCAAACGGACGATTTGGGAGTTGTTATCTCAAATGGGTCGGAAATTATGAAATCCACGAGCTAAATCCTGAGCTAAGTCCTATACGACGAGTAAATATTAACAATAATAATATTTTAACCGTGAAATTGTCACAATGAAATACTTAAAGCTACAAAATATAAAAGCTCGTAAAATTTTATTTTATATATAGACTATCTGACAACTGGTTGTATTGGCATATAAAATGTAATAAAAAAAATTAAATAATTAAAATTTTTGGGGTATAAAAAATAGATGACGACCGATTCTCAGACCTACCAAATATATCGTACATAAAATTTACATAAAATCGTACTGCAATAATCACACAAGGTGAGAGAAAAGCACAGTGACTACGGTACAACGGTACAATGTCTTGATACCCCATTTGCATTTTGTATTCGTTTTAAACTTTTGTTTTGTTATTTTAATACTATTACGAACTTCAATTGTTTTCAACGAAGAATAAGGTAATCCTATCGCTATGAAACATTAAACTGTTCTTAGTACTTTAAGCCGATGAAATACAAAGAGGTTTGATGATGGCGGTACAGAAAGAATTCATTTAATGTAAACTTTAATATTAAGTTATTACCGCAATAATTATTTTTATTGTTATTTGGTTATGGCCAATTTATAGCCGACGCCTGTAGGCAGAGTGATGCCATAGACAATAGACTCATTGTCATCTGTGACGTTAACATAATGATAGTTGTCTATTTTACATACATACATACAATCACGCCTCTTTCAGAGACCACTTCTTTCCACTTGCTACGATCCATACATACTTGTTTCGCTTCGTCCACTTTCATTATTCCTTTCCAACATGCTCTTCGGTTTAGGGTACTCTTGACCTGGCCTTTTTTCAAGACGTCCCTGATTTGATCTCGAAACGTCCGCCTAGGTCTACCCCTTCCAACACTTTCATTCACACTGGTCTTATACACTTTCTTCATCAATCGTTCTTCATTCATTCTCTCGACATGTCCAAACCATCTCAGCATAGCTCTATTTTCCTCGCCTAATAATATAAGAAAATTGTTACCAAGCAATATATTTCTCAAACAAATCGTCACATACGCATAAATTCCGCTTAATATTATCACGCAAGTTCTTCAGAAGACTTCATCAGTGATCAACGATCTAATCGATAAGTTCTCGGTGTAACGCATCGCAAAGTTTTTTTTTCTCACACCCCGAGAGGAAGTAGCACGCACATTAGCACCAGGAGTTCCTAGAGGACTAGCGGGGGCCCCCAGCTGCAAACTATCGCGTCCAGAAATACTAGGTACATCTTCATATCATTGTAGCCATAACTGATATGGCCATTTTAATAATAATAATCATATCTTAACCGGGCACGCGCGCAAACTCAGTAGGTATTAAGCTATTGCATAGCTTCTATCGCGGGCCTTGAGCATGGGCACCGAATCCAGAAATTCCGTAACGAAAATAACCTAACACTTACTTACTAGATAGTATATAGATATTTCGGCACGCTTTTAACAGTTGCCGTGGAACAGCGGTTATCACATATGCTCGTTGTGCAGAAGGTCCCAGGTTCGAGCCTTTTTATCACGTTTTTTTAATTGTTATTATTATGACAAGCGTTTTTTATTTAGTTTCACCTGTCCCGTTGTCTGTCTGTAATCAAATCTTGCAATATAAATTTTACTCGGTTCCCGTTTGCTTTTTATAAAATTAATTTTACTAAAAAAATACTGCATAAATAAAATAAATAAATAATTATAATTGCATAAGTTGATGAAAAATGCTATGCGATAGCTTTTCCGCGGCAGTCCGCGAATGCCACACGTCTTTTTTATATTTATTAATTTCCGACCTAAACTATCTTATTCTTATTCTGTAGCGAATGCCTTTAGTTGTAAATTACAGAAATCTATATTTCTTTAAAAGCAACAACAAAAACTTCTTATCTATGGTAACAGCGACAAATTCCATTAATGCCAACATTATCAAAATACGTCTAAACTGCTAGTTTATTCAGAACATAAATACGTAATTTATATAACCCAATAGAGCAGAAAATGAGTAAAATCAAAAATGTGCGTCGCACAATAGAGGATAAAAATTGTGTTAGCTGGGAGGGGACTAGAGTCTTAGAGCATTTAACACAAACTATATATACGATACATTCATTTTATTCGTTACTAGCTGGCCTGGCAAACGTTTTTTTGCCATATAAATTATACATGTAAACCTTCCTTGAGCTTCAACGAATCTATTACAAAATATTTCATTGATATGTCGAATAGTTTAGGAGTTTAGGGAACTTACATGTTCCCTAATAACTCCTAAACATATATTCTCTTTTATATATATTTAGATTCTTATTAAATTCATTTTAAAAATATATTATGGTACTCTTAAACAGCTGTCTAATATATAAAATTCTCATGTCGCGGTGTTTGTAGTTGAACTCCTTCGAAACGGCTTGACCGATTCTCATGAAATTTTGAGTGCATATTGGGTAGGTCTGAGAATCGGACAACATCTATTTTTCATCCCCCTAAATGTTAAGGGTGGTCCACGCCATTTTTTTTTTTGACATTTTTTTTATTATGAGTCAGCATTAAAAAATACATACAACTTCAAATTTTCACCCATCTACGATCAACAGTTACTTTTGTATCGCGATTTTAATATCGGCAATACAACGTTTGCTGGGTCAGCTAATAATCTATATATATTCAGACATAATGCGAAAAAATTATTAAGATTATTAAACGTTAGTTTTGGCTTTGGTTGTTGAAGAAGTGCAGAATGCTACAATAGTTGTAACACGTATTAAAAATCAATGAATTTAATGCAATAATTTAATCATTATAAGCGTTCTTTTTAACAAATTCAAAGTAGAGTCAGACTGGCAGATAAATTCAAAAGGCCATTTAATAAGTAATCGTTAAATGAAACCTCTTTATCGTTATATCTAAACAATATTATTGTGGTTGATGCCTCCTCTTCCAAGAACTAAACGAGCGTACGGGTCACCTGGTGGGAAATAATCACCTCCGCCTGCACTTTCTATACTCTGCCTATATCCTATCATCCCGGAACCCCAACCCTAGTTTGAAGCACGCGCCCATGGAAGTAATAATACAATATGTTCTCGATTTGATCGTACTCCGTCCGATACTTTACGACTTGGAAAATGAAAAGTCTCACTTTATATTGTAGCGACGTAGCACAACCAGTGGGAGGCTCCTTTGCACCGGATGCCAGCTAGATTATGGGTGCCACAACGGTGCCTATTTCTACCGTGAAGCAGTAATGTGTACGCATTACTGTGTTTCGGTCTGAAGGGCGTTGTGTCCAGTAAAATTACTGGGCAAATGAGATTTAACAACTTATGTCTCAAGGTGACGAGCACAATTGTAGAGCCGTTCAGAATTTTTGGGTTTTTCAAGAATCCTGAGCGGCACAGTCTTGTAATGGATAGGGCGTACCAATTACTAACAGCTGAACGTCCTGCTCGTTCGTCCCTTATTCTCATAAAAAAAAACACAAATTATATTGTAATTTATGTGTTTCTGTATTGTTCGTGTATTTTCTTTGCTTTCTTCAAAGGTATACAAAGCTCGCGCTAGAAAGTTAATAACACAATGTGATTAATAATAAAACCAATATTAAGATAAGTAATGCAGCAACGTGCGAGTAACGGGCAAACGGGAGTACTGTTAATACCTCCTCCACTCGGTTAGTACTCTAAGCTGCTAGCGGATATAATATGACGTCACTGGAGCGGGAATTCACCGCGCCAGAGCGTACTTCCGGTAGGGAGTCGGGCTACCGTTCTGTGCGCTATGAATCTACCGTTAAAAGGTTTTGTTTTCATTCTTCAAATGGCCGACATTCTTTTAGTTTTGTTATGCAATTTCACGGCTTTATTAGTTGCGCCGTGCGGCTTGTCTTTGATCTGTCGGGCAGCCCGACGCAGTTACGATCCCCACTGCCCTTATTGTACACATTATGCCTATATTTACACTTCAATCTTCCGATGTGTTGAAACTAGGGTTGCCATCTCTGAAATGCGGCAACCACGACAAGAAGCGTGAAAACTCCGGATTTAGGAGCTTAAAACCCGGACATGTCAACTGTATGTTTAAAGTTATTCCGTAAAATTAAAATAGTGTGAATTGTTGTATATCTCGGGTATCTAATATCTCTTCTGCTAAAAAATATCGGCTTACAATAAAAGATATTGATAAAAATCAATACAGTCATAATCATTGAAATTGATTTTATTTTTTTTAAATAACCGACCAGACTGTATCTGTGTTTAATAAATTATTTTTTTCGTAAACTTAAAACACCTTTAAACAGTAAGCTGTTTTGTGGTGTTGGATAGTCGGTTGTTCGCGGAAATTGGGGATCACGGCGGTGACTTTACAACTTTTAAACCCGGTCTACAATTGAAACCCCGCCCGGACGCCTTCTAAACTAGGATCCATCAAATCCGGGGAAACCCGGACGGATGACAACCCTAATTGAAACGGGCATGAATTTGAGGGCAGGTATGAAAGAAACTAGTGGAAGAAACCTTGCAAGTATGTCAGGTCCGTAATCTCTACCTCTTCTGTGAGACAGACGTGATTAGGTATATGAAAATAAAGCCTTCGTTATTGGTCTCCTTGACATTATGTATACTTATGTAAAAAGACGAAAAGGTTTATTTTAACATGCTAAACGCAGTTTTAAACCATACAGACGGATTTGAATATTGTTTTGCATACGAAAGCCAAATTCGTGAATAATAATATATGCTATCTAGAATTAGGCTTTACCTTTCAGGCTTTTAGAGAACTAGCAAGCAATAATTTTTTGCGAAATGGTCCTTCATCCGCATATGCCTGCGTTTATGATACGTTAATACACTAACATACCATAACATGTCTATTTCATATACATAAGCCACAGATATTTTATGACAAAAAATACGATATGATGGTGAATGAAAGGGGCCAAGCTTGTATATTATAGAAGGACTAGTTGACCCAGCAAAACGTTGTATAAAGCAATAAAAAAATTAAATAATTAAAATTTTTGGGTTATAAAAAATAAATGAAGACCGATTATCAAACCTACCAAATATATCGTACATAAAATTTATTGTACTACAATAATTATTATATTCCATTGCCATCTTGCAACTCTATTGCGTATCTGTGGATAGATAATATTAAAATCGCGATACAAAAATAGGTGGTGATCGTAGACGGGTAAAATTTTTAAGTTGTATGTATTTTTAATGCTGAATCATAATAAAATAAAATAAAAAATTTGGAGTTGGTCCACCCTTATCATCTTGGGTTAAGCAAAATAGGTGTTGGCCGATTCTCAGACCTGCCCGCACACAAAATTTCATACAAATCTGTTAAGCCATTTTTTTTAATATTAGATAGATTTTTTATTTTAATTTTAATAAACATGAAGTTGATGAAAAGCAGAATAAAACCAACAGCATATGGTTTACCGCAGTAGCAGAGGTCAAGAGATGCGTTGCCGGCCTTTAAGTGTGCAGGAGTATGCTCTAGACTTGACGGTTTAACTCTAAGTGTGTGTATGTGTTTGTTTGGAGTAAATCTGGCAACAAAGTTGTAAAGCAGAATTTTACAGCGCTGAGGTTGGCTTTTGCGAGAGAACTCTCCAACGGTTAACAACGCAGATATTTTGAATAAACCTACGTAATATAGGTATCACATAGAAGGGTTTGCTGAAAATAATACAGTATAAATAATCAGCTTTAATTCAATGTTTCAAATTTTGAAAAGCTTATATAAGCACTAATGGAAGACATGGCTGGCAACTTAAGGGACCGGGCCAACGGCCTTCAGGAATCGAGCGGAGTTAGGTAACCTCTCCCGTACAAACATAATACAATTTTCGTTACAAAAATAACAAAACTATGTTAAGTTATATAGTATTGGTATACAGTAAGTAATTTTTCATACAACTTTTACCTAGATTGAATAATTACTATGGCTCCAACTGTAAAAGTTGGGGGTGGTTTTGTGATTTTTTTTCTATCTATAAAAGATTAATTTTCATCTCATATTCTGTAGACATATATGTATTTTTTGTAAATATAAAAACTTTATATAAACTGTTAACAAAATGGTTTTGATTATGCGATATAGATATCTTGGCATAGCGGCCTTAAGGAAATATTTGAGACCTTACAAGATTGAATAAAAGCTTGTTTTGAAATGTTTTTATGGTTTTAAGTCTATTTATTTTGTCGTAACCGTGAAATTAGCGCGTCAGTAAAAGTCGGGTCTTTCATTATTTCCTCGTATAAATCTTGTACCAAGTAACCAAACAAGTTACTCCGTCTATAGTTGAACAACTCACATTCTCATGTCGTTTTTTGTCAGTATTCATTATCCGAGTCTTACGTAATGATTTGGAATGTCTTTTTTATTTGGCAGTCGTACCTTCATTATAAGTTTTTTTATTTATGAATTCTTGATTCAAACTTCTCAAAATTATCGCCATAGCGATACATCTTACTTTTTACCAGTGGGCTCCTTTGCACAGGATGCCTGCAAGATTATCGGTAGATCAACGGCGCCTATTTCTGCCGTGACGCAGTAATGTGTTAACATTACTGTGTTCCGGTCTTAAGGGCGCCGTAGCTAGTGAAATTACTGGGTAAATGAGACTTAAGATCTTATGGCTCAAGGTGACGAGCGCAATTGTAGTGCCACTCAGAAGTTTTGGGCTTTTCAAGAATCCTGAGCGGCACTGCATTGTAATGGGCAGGGCGTATCAAATACCATCAGCTGAACGTCCTGCTCGTCTCATCCCTTATTTTAAAAAAACAACGTCAACCTTATAACTAAGTCTCTATTATCCGACCTCCGTGTAACTCCGAGCCGTCAAAGTACTTATTGGATGAGGGCAGCGCAGGACCTATCGTCTTAGCGATCTTTGGGGGAGGCCTTTTATTGAAATACCTAAAAATTCTGAGCGGCACTACAACTGCGCTCGTCACCCTGAGACATAAGTTGTCAAGTAATGAATGGTTTGGGGAGTACCTGACGGCTCGTACCGCGTACAGGTGAGCGACGCAAGCAGCGAAGAGACCCCAGTGCAGAGCGGCATCCCACAAGGAGCGGGCTGTGGACCCGTGTGCTATCTCATGCACGTTAACAGCATGTGCGGGGTGTTGCAGCACTGCACCACACACATGTTCGCCAATGATCTGTGCATACTACGCGCCGGCACCGACCTCGCCGAGACAACTCGACTCGTGCAGCAAGACGTGGACGCAGTGGTCAAGTGGAATCACGACAATGGCATCGTCATCAACGCTGACAAAACTAAACAGCTAATCATACACTCTCCTTACCTGTGTCCGACTGAATGTCCACCGCCAATTTATGCTCATAAATATACTTGCTTTCACAACAACTTAAATAACTGTACTTGTATACCAATTGAAAATGTAAAAAGTTGTACTTATTTAGAAATAAAATTAGATAATAATTTTTCATGGTCTCCTCATGTCGATTATCTTTATGAGAAATTAAGAATACTCCTAGGCAAATTCTACCACCTTAGTTTTAAAGTTCCTCTAAGCACATTAAAATGCCTGTATATATCGATGGTAGATTCTATAATGAGTTATGCTCTTGATTGCTATGGGTTAACTTTTAAAACAAACATAAACAAATTAGAATTGTTTCAGATTAGATTTTTAAAACTACTTGTAGACAACAAAACAAAAGAGATGTGTAAAGATAACTATAAAAAATTATTCAAGGTATGTAGAATACTACCAATTACCTTAAAAATTAAATATTTACTTGCACTACACCACCGTGGCAATTAAGAGCGTAGTCCAACCCTGGTATGTCATGCTCACCAGACAAGGTCTACATCTGATGGTAAATACGAAGTACCTAGAGTTAATAATTATTACGGAGATAGAACATTAAAAAAGAGAATCCCATATATATTAAATAGTTTACCAGCAGATATAAGACTCGAACCTAATAAAATAAAGTTTAAAAATATGTTAAAAAAATATTATATTGACAATCTGGACACATTATATATGAACATTTAAATAATAAGAGTCCTTAGTAATGTTAAATAATATTGCATAAAAATTTTCACCTCCACTTTTATAAATAAATATCCATAAATATACATCTATTTAAGTTACAAAATGTTATAATAAGGATAGCTCAGATTCCACAGACAAACCATCAAGATGGTTTTGTGGGACCATTATTTTATTTAGTCATTGTAATATCAAAGCTGTAATAAATAAATAATAAAAAAAAGTGTCATTTGCCCAGCAATTTCATTAGCTACGGCGCCCTTCAGACCGAAAAACAATAATGCTTACACATAACTACTTCACGGCAGAAATAGGCGCCGTTGTGGTAGCTACCCATAATATAGCCGGCATCCGGTGAAAAGGAGCCTCTCACTGGTAAAACCTGGTTCTATTATTACCTTTTGGGTACAGTGGTTAAGAGCATTATTAACATGTATTTCAACAACATACTTACAAATTGACCCGTTGACGATACAAAGTAATGCATTTCTGGGAATTTAAATAAAAAAACACCACATTCCTCGGCTCACTAAGTGGATAAGGGTCTTTAAGCTCGTGACTAAGAGAACGAGACCTCTACACTCGTGACCACGAACTCACAACAGTAATAATCCCGCACAAGTTAAGCGAACGTAATTGCATGGAATCGCTTTTGTCGGAATTTCTCTTAAACTTGATTCGCGGATGCCTTTTGTTTTCGCTCTTATGGAACTGTCAATTTGTGTAGTTTATGTATAGGTACAGAGGATTAAAGTAATAAAATACATGGCACACTATAAGGTTTGCACATCTAGCTAATCGGAACTATTTGAATTTCGAATATTATATTTTTTGAAACGTTGCAACCTTCTTAGTAATGAAAAAAAACAATTGGCGGGAAATCATTTGTCAATTATTTTTTATCACACATAAAATTTCTACGTACGCAACGAAAATGGAATTGAGTCGAAAAGATGATTTTTTATGATTTTAAAAGTTCTCTCTCTCCGCAAGACTGTGCCGCTCGACTTCAAAATGCTTTTGGGACATAAGCACCTTGCTAGAGCACCGTGAGGCGATGGTTTGCTGAATTTGAAAGAGGTCGGGTTTCTTTACATGACGAATTTCGTGAAGGGCTGCCTGCAACTGCCGTCAACGAAAATAATGTGGCTACTGCTTAAGCGGCTAATTGAAGAAAACACGCGGATTACCTATGAGGACTTCAGGCAATTCGAGGACTATCGGGGATTGGTATGAGCCAAATTCAGAAAATTTTACACGAAGAATTGAAAGTTCGGAAACTTTGTTGTCGTTGGATCCCTCATGAACTGACAGCGGAGCAGAAGCGGGCTCGCGAGGAATGGTGCTCACATATGCTAATCAAGTACTAACGACGGACATTCTAATGCTGTTAATGACATTGTCACAGGAGACGAAACGTGAATTTATTGTTTTGAACCCGGAAAAAACAGCAATCTTGTGAATGGGTGTTTGAAAGTGATAACAGGCCAACAAAAGTGAGGCAGGCGAGAAACATTGGTAAAAAAATTATCGTAGATAGCAGGGGGCAAATAGAGAAGAGGCTCTTAAGGGGTGAAGCAACCGCCCATGGACATCCGGAACACCTTGGGGTAAGTAGCATCGATTCGCGACAAATGCAGCCCGTTATTCCAAAACGTGGGCCTTTATATAACAAATTTCTTTAGATCGTGTAGTGCGAAAGCTAATTCTCTCAGTATTTCCTTAATATAGGCTTTGTGAGTGATCACTACGTATCTCCATTGATGGTAGACAAATTCTTTTCAAAATATTTCCCATGTTGACTTTCGTAATATCGCCGGGACTGCGATCTAACATCGAATTTGATTACGATTTCGCGTGCACCAACTCACGACCGACTTCATGTAGATCGTATTTCGTGTTCATACATCAAACATTAACATGCGAACTACAACTTGTGATTGGAACTTATTGTACTGAGAGTATTTAATTAGGAGGAGTTGGCATATACGTATACGTAAAGCAATTCAAATCTTCTTATAGTGCACTGGGGAAAAAAATTCAGAGTGATTTTTTACGATGCGCGTTTACACCGACACCCTGACGTTACTTGTTGTCAATTGGTCAGTATGATTAGCTACCATAAGCCTCTTGTTACTCATATATCTACTGAACTACATTCAATGGAAGAGAATAAAATAAATTTCAATATGTATAAGTTGTACAATGAAAAAGTTTCTTTCGAATTGTATAAAAACAATTTAATGATATTTAAATAAACATATTAATCTAAATTTGCGGTAGAAGAATATTTTAGTTGGTTATATTTAATACGTTCTTAACTGCAATACTGTTCTATCTACAAACGTAAAATAGCACAAGGTATTAAAAAATATTTTGTTCCGTCAAAGAAGTATAAGTTCTTGCGTGCGTTACTACATAAGTACACACACACTTTTTTTTAAAGGAAATGCTAGAAATTGGCGCGACTTTTTACCTTGCTTTATTAATGGACGATCTCATATATTATGGAGAGGTCACAATTACTAAACCTCATATTTACGTATAATATATCAAAGAGAAGAGTTACAGGCTTTTTTAAATAAGCAAGGACATATTCATTATTATGCCTACAGGTATTAGCCGCACTCTCGACTTAGGCATCTCCAGTCGGTTCGATACTAAACAGACAAATTATTATAACAGGAAACGGTTTTGACGAAACATTGTTCATTGACGATTGCATTGAGACGCACGCTATTTACCTATGAATAAAAGCATCGATGTATGTAATAGTTATAATAATGTCAATGTCGTAATTTACCAGTAGTATTATGGGTACCACAACGGCGCCTATTTATGCCGTGAAGCAGTAATGTGTAAGCATTACTGTGTTTCGCTCCTAAGGGCGCCGTAGCTAGTGAAATTACTGGGCAAATGAGACTTGACATCTTATGTCACAAGGTGACGGGCGCAGTTGTACTGCCGCTCATTTTGGGTATCTCAATAATCCTGAGTGGCACCGCATTGTAATGGACAGGGCGTATCAATTAGCATCAGCTGAAAGTCCTGCTCGTCTCGTCCCTTACTTTCATAATTAAACAAAAAATGTCGCTATTACCTGTAAAATGTTAATGTCAGAAACTAGTGATGGATATGAGAGCTCTTGAGCATACTATAAAGGTATATTATTCAACGGTAATTTTTAACAATAATAAGCACTATAATGAAAAGAACAATTTGACTATTGTGTATGGCGTGGCTATTTGAACAAATTTAGCCAGTTAAAGTGCCGTTCATTGCAATGAAATGGCTGAAAAATCTAATTTATAAAATTCTCATGTTTGTACTTAAACTCCTTCGAAACGGCTTGACCGATTCTCATAAATTTTTGAGTGCATATTGGGTAGGTCTGAGAATCGGACAACATCTATTTTTCATCCCCCTAAATGTTAAGGCGTGGACCACGCCATTTTTTTTTCAATTTGTTTCTCCTACTCTATAAAAAAAAAAACACTGAGTTTACCCTATCTTAAGAACTTTTTTGATACTCTTCAAGTTTTTAGCTTCCGTACATTTAAACGAGAAAATATAGCATCGCTTAGTTCCCGTTTACGCATTTGTCAAAGATATCATTTGATTTGGTAAGTATTACAGTAATACAGTTGAATTAACGTCAATAAATGTTAATTTACGGTCCCTTGAACTCGTCAAAATGAAGCTTTGAATAAAACCAATCAAATGAAAATTTTGAAATCCTCAAAATACAAATAAAGGAAAAAAGATGACTTATCACTTCCGTTATATTGTGTTCTACAAATACAAAGCATACGTCGTTTATTTCAAGTGAAACTTTTAATACTCAAATTTTTTCGTCTATGTGGTCATGTCGCATTACAGCCGGCCGCGGGATAGGTGTGAAGTTCATGTCAAATAATGATTTAATGTCAGGTTTGCCGAGTAGTCTAAAGCGCCTATTACATATATAAATTTGTTTTTTTATTATAATATTAATGTATCTCATATTAATGTCATTTTGTGAAATAAAGTTTCATTTTCATTGTCATTATTAAATTGCATTATCACTAGTCCACACACGCACCGATACGACTTAGGGACCTTAAAGGCCGGCAACGCATCCGACACCTGTTATTGCGGATGTCCATGGGCGGTTGATTTACCCTCTCCCCATCCCGTAAGCCTCTTGCCTGTTTGCACCGTATTAAATAAAAAAAAGTGTATGTGTACATATGTATGCACGCAAGAAGTTATACTTCTTTGGCCTAACAAAGCAAAAATCCTTAAAATTATTTATTCCTCCTACGTTCGTAGAAGGAACAATATTGTAAAAATCTTGCAACAATGGCTTTGACAATTAATTATTAAATAACGAATACGGCTGTACGGGCTTGAATCCTTTGCCTATCCTATTGCCTAAAAATTGTGGTTGCATAGACAATCGCTTTCTTTTCTATAAATTCTTGCAAATGGTTAAACTTACCATTCGTTCATTGCTCTTTCATTAACGTTGACAACACTACAAATATAATGTTATAAATTACGCAATAGAGCCTCGGTACAAAAAGCAAACCAATAAGGAATCCGTATTGAGTATCGCGTTTCCTTCGCATATTTTTTATTCGTGGCGACTTCACAATTCCTACTTATTAGTGATCTATAAATGCAATTTAAAATCTTCGCAGCACCAGTCCTGTAAAAAGAGGCAGCTGCGTTTACTAACAAACGGTTAGTTACACCTTCATAGGATTCCTTAAGGTTATTTGTTTAACGAGTTTTAGTTATAGGGCTGGATTAAATAGGTTCCGCTTAAAGGGTCGAATAGAACCTTATTTTCTGTAGACAATACATAATTGACACTCTCATGGTACACGGGAGATGTGCGCTAGATTGTAGAATAAGCGTATATACATCTCGGAGATTAATTTGGATTTAAAATCGGGCGTCACCGTGTTGGTTTCCACCATGTTGTTTTAAGTCGATCAGTGCGCACAACCGGCGCGGGCGCTAGCTTGAAGACAACTGCGACTTCTCAATGAGCGTTCTACTGATGGACAATAATAACTAACTTCAATAACGTCACCGACAGTGACGTACACAGTGACAACTTCAAACACACTTTGAAAGATGACGTTCGCCATCAGTTCAGCCCAATACACAGAGTAGAATATAATCATACAGGCCATATTACTTTTATATTCTAATTCTCCGACATACATATATATATATATATTTCATTCTTTTATAAGCAGTTAGCTTGTATTCGCTATATAAGTCGTATTAAAACGTATAGCGTAAATAAAAAGGCAAAAAGAGCAATTTAAGATCAACAAATTGGACGAAGTCAATTTAGGTTCAAAAGACTAGATTAGCATAGATACACGGAGTATAGGGCGTATTATCTGTTGGTAAATGATAATCGCCGGCCATACTGGCTTCAAAGAGGAATCACAGAAGCATTAAAAGCTACCGATGTCATTTTTTATTAAAAAAAACTTTCAAGAGACGAGCAAGATATAACAACCATAAGGTTGGTAATACGCCCTGACCATTACAATACAGTGCCGCACAAGATTATTGAAACATTCAAATTAGAAGCGAAAAGAGGTTTGCAACCATCTTTGTGCTGCAGAAGAGGGCAATTGGCCCTATTTATATCCTAGGTCCTAAATAATCATTAAGAGAAAAATTTAAAGAAATAAACATCTTGAATGTTGCTTCTCAATATATTCTTGATAATGCTCATAAGCACATTTAGGACTTTGCTAGAAACTGTAGACAATCATAATGTTAACACGAGGGACAAACATAAAATTGTTATGTCTACTATAGCGGCGACGTATATGCTTCTACAATATGATCCCAGAAAATGTACAAAACAAATGCGTTACGAATTTTAAAAGAATTGTTAAAAACATACATTGCAATCTATATTTTTATAAAAAAAAACAGCTGAATTTCTTGCGCCCGTTCTTCTCAGATCTGAACCAGAACCATTTCGAATGGGTGGTAGTTTTTGACGTTGAATAAGTGATTCTAATCCTATTTTGAATAAAAATATTTAAATTTAAGTTTGATACCAAAATAAACCTTCCTCTGGTGACCCCGTAAAGAGTTATTTCTAATGTTTGGTCGTACGTGATAGAAAGTTACCTGAGAACTGTCCCTGTGAAAGAACGCCACATATCTAAATGGTGTGAGTCGCAACGGTGGATTTAACACTAGGGGCAGCTGGGGCAAGTGCCCAGGGCGGCAAATTTTTTAGGGCGGCAAAATTTTGAAAGTGAAAAAATTTTTGTTAGTGATCAAGATTGGTCAATATAATTCATTAATTCTGTTTAATCGACCAATTCGCAATTCAAAAAGTCGGACGTGTTTGCCTGTGAAAAAAATGATGTAATATAATTATGAGTCAACCAAATTTATAATTGTTAGAAAAAAACAAATATTTATTCATGTTTTTAGAATATATAACATATCATAAAGTTTCTGCCATAAATTATTTATTTTAGTTTTAAAAAATAAAATATATAAACTATACGTTTATGTAAAATTTCAGTATTAGGGCGGATTTTTTTCCGGTGCCCAGGGGCGGCAATAAGTTTAAATCCGGCCCTGGTGAGTGGTATTTAAACTTGTGACGTGTCGTGCTGGGGTCAATTTCATTAATGAAATTTAAGTGCAATCACGCCAAACAACATGGCCTATATTTCTTCTTTACTTTTTCTTCTGCATTAAAAGTCTCTCCAGAATAGAACTCGTACAAGTGTCTATTCTCAACCGGCGGTCCCGTCAATATAATAACAGGAAACATCTTAATGCCCTTTCGCGTTAGCGCGTGAATATTAACTTACGCTTCGAAGAAACTGACCTGCCACAACACAAGCTGTCATCAGTAAAACAAAGAATCATTGTTTTAATGCCTTTATATTTTTTCAACGGACAATCATAGGACCTATAGGGAATAAGTTGATTTAAATTTCAAGTACTTTTTCCCTTGAATCATTAGACATCGACCAGACAAGACCAGACAGAAATATTTTCTAATTTAATAACACTTTAAATCCAAAGTAACTACAAAGTGCATAAAAAAGCCATGGAAATTCAACTTTGCAAAATACAACAGTATCCAATTTATCAACTTCGATATTCGTATTGTCCTAGAAGTTGTTTAAGAAAAAAATAGTATAATTTAAATGTGGATTCTGTTGATTTTACCATGTCCTACTTCTTACGGTGTCTATGTATCAAATTATCTTTTTAAACTCTTTCAATCGCCTGAACAGTCACCGAAAAATTACTGTAAATACTTGGATACGTGATTGTGACGTCATCCAAGGTCCGACAAATGTGGCGGCATTCAAACATGTCAGATTTTATCGATATTTTAAATTGTATTAGAAAAGTTTAAAACATTACCAAGAGTATTGTATTTTTTATCACCATCATCATCAGCCGGAGGACGTCCACTGCTGTACAAAGGCTTCCCTCAAAAATCTCCATAACTCGACGATCGATCCTGCGCTGCCCTCATCCAAGGTATTCCAGCGATCTTGGTCAGATCGTCGGTCCATCTTGTGGGGGGCCTACCAACACTGCGTCTTCCGGTACGGGGTCGCTATTCGAGGACTTTACTGCCCCAACGGCCATCCGTCCGTCGAACAACGTGCCATACCCACTACCATTTCAGTTTCGCAATCATTAAAATTACAAAAAATAATATAAGAATTAAAAAATGCGTTTATTCCCAATTATGTCCATCTTAATATATATTCTCTTCCTATTATATAAAGACTTCAAATAACTTGAAATTTCCCATAAATTATAACATAATTAAAATTTCTCAAGGTGTGAATACCAGGGGAACATGAATCCAGTATTGGAAATACATTGAGAGATTTACTACGGAGGCCACGTGACCTTATTAGTTTTATGTAACCACTCCGCCGATACGAAACAAGTTTAGTGTGAACAAGAGCGACTTGTTCAAGCGAGCCTCTATCAATAATACCTGGGGGATAATAATGTCTGTGTAATATGTCAGCTATTAACGAATGCATTTCGGCCTCACTTGATGGTAGGCAACGTCAATAATAATGCGCCGTTGAGTCTTTATTTTATATTCGTATACTGAAGATTCAAAAACAAAGGCTAAACATGTTGCATTCCATTATTGTACTAAATTCAAGGTGACGGCCGTTGAATAGAATGAAATAATCACTGTATTCAGTATAGTCAATCAATTAAACATTATTATCTAATATATAAAATTCTCGTGTCATGGTGTTAAGCATTGAACTCCTCCGAAACGGCTTGACCGATTCTCATGAAATTTTGAGTGCATATTGGGTATGTCTGAGAATCGGACATCTATTTTTCATCCCCCTAAATGTTAAGGGTGGTCCACACGATTTTTTTTTTATTTTTTTTTATTTGTTTGATTATGAGTCAGCATTAGAAAATACATCCAACTCCAAATTTTCACCCATCTACGATCAACAGTTACTTTTGTATCGCGATTTTAATATCGGCAATACAACGTTTGCTGGGTCAGCTAGTTATATATTAGCGTATAGACGATCTAACAGCCGTGCGTGAAGGAAATTCTGATATGTCAATGTCTGCGTTAGCTAGTGGTTCAATATTCAAAATAATATGGAGCTAATGTCAAGCGTGGCTGACTTTTTATGACTTGTCAATAAAAGTCGGTTACAGTAACCAATAGAATCGCTTACCTTTTCTGTCTTGCTGTATATCCGTTAGAAATGTTCTTCTCTCGTAAAAAAAACCCTTCTAGCAAACAAAAAGGGTCCGAGTTTCCTGTTTTCGGTAAATAATTATTATATTTCATCGTCGTGTAATATATTTCATCGTAATAGAAAAGTGCGATATTAATCAATGTCACGTGTTGTATCATTATGTCTCATCTTAGATTAAGGATTGGTCTCCTCTGCGCTGCAACTAGATACCGCAGGCGTTGTCGCAAAGTTCGGCAACTAATACTACGCCCAAGTGGGCGTACTTGTTAATTGCCTCGCAATGACGTTGCCATGCCACATGACACATGTTCTGTTAAACTTTGCTAATAATTGAAACTAAAATGCCGGGTTGCGTAGTAAAACTTTGTAAAACAATACTACAAGAAATAAGAAAGACACTGGGATCACATATCATCAGTAAGTATTTTTTATTTTATTAATTTCAATGTAAAATAACACGAAGCGTATGTTACTAAGTTTGAAAAATGCCACCGAGTGTCAAGATGCCACGCACACAAGCATCTAATAGTTGCCGTAAAAAAAAGCTATCATTCTTAGGTAGTGTATCTATAAGTAGTTAATCTAAGGCATAGTTCTCAACCTCATTTTGCTCACCGCCCACTTTGAGAATATGTTTTTTTCTAGAGTATTTTCGTGTATTTTTTTTTTGCCTTTTTAAGGCATGAACAAATGCATATTACGTGGGCCATAATGACATTTATCATACAATTATTTTTAAAACAATTACCGAATTTGAAAAAAGAACACTCCGAGCTTATGTGACATTTTAGTGTGTGTAATTGTCATTGGTTTCTAAATTATGGCTAAAATTATACCTATGTATAAATTCCAAAGGTTTATACATTACCATTTACCACCGTTACGGAAAAGGTTAAGCTTAATGAGCATATAACCCATTGTCACGCTGTCAAATCAATATTTTACAGCTTTATCATACAATTACTAAAAATTACTTAAATTACAATCGATGCGAAGCAATGTAACAAAAATACCTAAGCGAAAAATAACTAAGTATAACAAAACTCAAGAATATACCACGTATATCATAAATAGAAATTTACTACAGCGTTTGGGGGTGAAAACCAATTTAACTAGATTTATCTAGTTCTCATCTCGGGGAAACTGCTTTTTACCGGTTTTTCGCGTTCGTCGTCTTCGAGCGATTTATCTCTATCGTTCTTCGCATGAAGTTTCATCACTTTACTAGTACTGTTTCGGGTCAAATTTTTTTATGTATTAGGCAACATACATCGTTCACACTTGTACTGTCTATAAGATGGACAAACGATCTTTGCTCTGTTAATTATTAGATTAACTAAACCATGGTAAAAAGTGATAAATTTGATATTAATTAATTAATCTCATATCTTATAATCGATAGTATAGCTTCATCAAAAAATTTTCTTTTTGAAGTTATACTTCTTTAGGGGCATTTTGAAAAAACATGAGAGTGAAATTTTAAGATGCGCGCGCATCACTGTGACACAAAAGTAACAGGGTGAAGTTGGTTCCTAAAAATTCGTTATTTTTTATTTGGTTTCTTCGTTCTTTATAAGGACAGGCAAAGGGTTCAAGCCCATACAGCCGTATTCGGTATTTAATAATTAATTGTCAAAGCCATCTTTGCAAGATTTTTACAAAATTGTTCTTTCTACAAACGTAGAATAGCAGGAGGAATAAATATTTTTTAGGATTTTTGCTTTGTTACGCCAAAGAAGTATAACTTCTTGCGTGCATACATAAGTACACACACGTTTTTTTTGATTAAGATATTAAGAATTAAAAATTGTATCCAAATCATGAGAGTACTTACCAAAAATAAATAGTTTTAATACAAGACACATAATATGAGGCATGAAACAGGTATATGCAGATTTGATGACCCGTTTGACAAGGGGTATCGGCTTACTTGCGAGCAAAGGGTTGTGAGTTCGACTTCCACTAAAAGTAAGCTCCTTCGACGGCGTACATAGAACCACCGCATACTTTGAAATAAGTTTAACTTGAGCATGCTGAGATATAAGGTAAGTATTTTACGTAAATTCAATTCAGGTACTTAGAGGGACCGCTAATAGTTTCCGTACAAACACCCAAACACTGGCTAATTGAAGATAATCTCCTATTTGGTCATTTTGTTTTCCTAAGTCTAACTATGAATTTCTAGGTTCTTTAAGAAAGTTACTAGCTTTCCAACTACATATATATAATATAGTATAACTAATAATAACTTAAGTTTAAGTCTAATTTATTGCATAAATTATAATTAAATAATAACACTATATTAATAACAGTTGGCTGTATTTATAGCACTCATTTTGTACGAAGCTGTTTGTCTGTCAGTCGTTTGGCAATAAATTGACAAGATCCCAGGACCGAGACATCTAGACGTCAATTAGGTATTTGTAAAGTAACAATATTTAAGTAACAAATATTGGTGTTAAGCAAGTTATTAACTGTAAAGTAGATCCTGTAGATGAAGCCACAACCTGAGAGTTGAACCTAACATATCAAGATTTGTAAACGTGACGTAGAAGAGCGTCCGCAAGGAACGCGAGAGGTCGCGGGTTCGAGTCCGCATCGTTCATAAATTTTGTTTTCAAATTTAATTTGTGTAATTAATCGTAAAAGTAAGGGTTATCACTAACAATTTTTAGAATACTTAAGATAAGATATATAAGATATATAGGTTTATGAGCGTATGCATACTCGCTAGCTAGTCTTAGCAGCCCGCTTACTTCTTACAGGAAAGAAGAAAGGTAGGCAAAAATATCATCTCAAATATTTAGTCGGGGTACACTTTAGTACAACTCTGACTATCTTTAACTTATTCCATCGCGCAATACTGGGTCGAACTTTACTGATACTTTTAATATTATCTACTTTAAATAATTTGTTATGTTTTTAAAGCGATAACCCTCACTTCTGGGATTAATAAACAAATAAAATTTGAAAATGAACAATGCTTGACAACCCTCGACCTCTCGCGTTCCATGTGTGAGTGCTCTCTCCAACTGAGCCAACGGTTCGAGTGACGTATCGTCATAAAATCTTGTATGCTTTGTTCAACTCTCAGGTTGCGGCTTCATCTACATTTTCACTTTACAGTTGATAACCTGCTCAACCCCAATATTTGCATATTAGGAAATTGACTTGAGATGTCGCTCTTGTAAATCTAAACAATTTGTTATGTTTTTAAAGTTAAGAAAATTTGAACTCAAAATTTTATGAACGATGCGGGACTCGAATCCACCACCTCTCGCGTTCCGTGCGAGTGCTCTTCCAACTGAGCTAACCGTTGGAGTTTAATAACAGTCACTAATCTTCAACTTGCGAAAACCATGAAATTACAAAATTTCGACATTCAATAATACACAAATCAGAGACAGTTTGATGAAGCGATAGAATCAACAAGTTGGATCACTTGGTTGGATATTGCAGACATTCACATAATGTTTAACTTTATAGGTCATTGTTGGAACAATCGGTAAATGTTTGAAGTATCTTACAACTGTTTATCGAACGGTTTTAGGCTTAGATCTATAAAGCGTGCTTAGACTTTGCTTAGACTTAGCCTAAAATCTTAGCTGAGTAAGAGATTGTCTTGTGTATGACGCGAGTATACCTTAATATATTCTGACGTCATGCGCACGAAGTTTTACTACATAGACATCGGGAGCACATAAATATGGTAGCGGTGATAGTAATGTCTTTAATAGCGGTTGAATCATGTGTCATACTAGCAACATGTACCAGAACTTCATATGTAGCCTAGAGGTTCATACACAATGCAGATTTCACTTATGTGTACTTTTTTTTGTGTTTTTTCGATCAAAATACGTATTTTGTGTAGAGCGGGACCGACCTGACCTCGTGTACATCAACCTTATACCAAGTGCAAGGCAAGTCTCTGGATTTTGAATAGAATGAGCTATCAACAGCGTGGCGGAGAAACGATTCTATTGTTAGCGAGAGTTATGTGAGATCGAGGTACTGATTATAAGTACAATTAAATCTCGCCATTGCAACACAACGGCCACAATGGCACGTGAGAGGAATCGCATGGGAGCGGCTAGTACTGATAGTGGAACAAATGGTATTTTCATAGTAACAAACGTTTCAAACCACGTATTTTTACGATAATATTTAATATAACAAGCTGACCCAGCAAACGTTGTATTGTCGATATTAAAATCGCGATACAAAAGTATTTCTTGATCGTAGATGGGTGAAAATTTGAAGTTGTATGTATTTTTTAATGCTGACTCATAATCAAATCAAATCAAATTTAAAAAAAAATGTCAAAAAAATAAAAATATTTTTTTTTGTGTGGACCACCCTTAACATTGAGGGGGACGAAAAATAGATGTTGTCCGATTCTCAGACCTACCCAATGTGCACTCAAAATTTCATGAGAATCGGTAAAGCCGTTTCGGAGGAGTTCAAAGTTTAACACCCTGACACGAGAATTTTATATATTAGATAATAATATTGACACAATTTTACACAAATTATCTTGCCCCAAACTAGGGTTAGCCTGGACTATGGGTACAAGACAGCGATATATTTAATACGATATTATAATATTTAATACTTATAAACATCCATGACTCAGAAACACACATTCATATTCATCATATAAATGTTTGCACCTACCCGGATTCGAACCCGGGACCTCTAGCTCAGTAGGCAGGATGCGGAACAACTGTGTCGGTTGTAAAATTTATCATTTAACTATACAAAATAAAGTAACTAAAAATTTATAAACGATACAAGACTCGAAGACGTGACCTCTCGGGTTCCGTCCGAGCGCTCTTATCAACTGAGCCAACCATTCGAGTGACATATGGTTCGTAAATCTGGCAAGTCTTGTTCAACTCTCAGGTTGTGGCTCAAGCTCCGGTTGGTTTCTAGAAAAACCCAAAAATTCTTCGCGGCACTACAACTGCGCTCATCACCTTGAGACATACGATGTCAAGTCACATTTTCCCAGTAATTTTACTAGCTACGGCGCCCTTCAGACCGAAACACAGTAATACTTACACATTACTGCTTCACGGCAGAAAAAGGCGCCGTTGGTACCCATAATCAAGCCGGCATCCATTACAAAGGAGCCTCCCACTTCTGATTTACTTCACAAAAATCATAATTTAAGGCTACCTCAATGGTGTATCTAAAATAATTATTAAAATCCGACTGGTGGACCCACAGATAAACGCGTTCAAAATATAAACTAAACATAAAACTTTTCAACCTTAAAACTATCTCACCTTCACGAGATTTTAGTATCTGTAACTAAATTCTACAACTAAGCCTTATACATAATTATTCCGCCTTCCCAATACCCCGATTAGTTGAAATGAAAATCGAAATTATTTCCGATCCCGCATGATGCGTCTGTCGACTAAGCTATGTACAACGTAAACACTTGCTGATTTCCTAAACAGGTTCCATTGACCCATCCACCTGATCTTGAGTTGGCCAACTTTCACGAGATTCCATTGAGGCCTCCAACGTCGCGCGACACAGCGAGTACGAGAGGCCGACAGATTGTATTTAGAAGATGAAAACTTGAATTTTATGAAGCCCCTAATGTTTGTGAATGTGTTTACGCGCGCTTACTTACCGTCTGTTACAATTTTATGCCTTTATCTCTCCATTACTTTATTATATGACAGTATAATACGTGGATCGGTAGAAATGATGTTATGCTTAGCAAGGTTTAAAAACTTTTTATCCGTTTGTTTCGTAACAGAACCTAAAAGTGATTAATAAGAGTCAGTGCTTTTATTCTGCTAAGTTAACGAGCCCCAAATTTCAAAATAGCCATGTACACTCATATAAATATATAAGATATAGACGACCGATATAGCCGAATGGTTAGTGACCCTGACTACAAAGCTAGATGTCCCGGGTTCGAATCCCGGTAGGTGCAATCATTTATATGATGAATATGGATGTTTGTTTGCGAGTCATGTATGTTTATTTGTAAAACATGATATCGTCTTGGCATAAGTTTCTACACTAGGAAAATTGAAGAGTTGGTACATGTACCTTGACATTAGCATGACACGCGATTTCCATCACTGTTATCAAACATAATAAGTAGACTACCTCTACCATAATATGACTACGGTTAATTTGACTTTAAACACCCGCGTTCGGATCTAAGATGAGACACGCGTCATCCACCTCTCTTTAAACATACTATACTATCTCTACTGCAGTTATGTTCGCCTGGTAACATGTAAAAATGTATTATGTTTTTTTAAAAGGGATGAGACAAGCAGGACGTTCAGCAGATGGTATGCGCCCTGCCCAATACAAGGCAGAGCTGCTCCGGATTCTTGAAAAACCCAAAAAAACTGAGCGACACTACGATTGCGCTCGTCACCTTGAGACATACGGTGTTAAATCTCGTTTGTCTAGTAATTTCACTAGCTACGGCGCCCTTCAGACCGAAACACAGTAATGTTTACACATTACTGCTTCACGGCAGAAATAGGAGCCGTTGTGGTACCCATAATCTAGCCGGCATCCTGTGCAAGGGAGCCTCCCACTGGTAAATTATTGGTTATGTGAGTACAGACGTACTTAGTATCTTGCAGGCAGTTTATGCACAGGGAGAGAGAGAGAGAGATAGTGAGTAAAACTTTTTTGTAACACCTTTCGTTTAGAATCTTTGCATCGCAGTTGTATCGCACCAGAAACGCAATAAAAATGTTTATTTAATTACATATTACTCATTTGCATTACATAAAGTGATGTAAATGAAACATTTAAATTGAATGCAATATGGATTTTAATGGAGTTTCTCTAGCTTCCTAAATGATATTGCATAATTTAGTTTTATATTATGCTAATTATTATTCTAATTGCGATGACATTCAAATATTCATGAAAATATTTTATTTTTATTACTACTTACAGCGCTTTCACTAAATCTTACACAATTATTTTCTATTTTTAGAAACTGATTAAAATACAGGTTGTGTTTCGCTTTCATAACTTATTATTACTTATATAAAGTAGTTTCTGGTTTTGTTTTTTAGTTTAGTTAGGGGAGTGTTCCGAATAGCTGTTTAAGGACACGCCACAAGCTAGGATATCATCCTCACCATCTGGATGTGTGGCGGTCCTTCACAGTGCGGTTTTCAAGGAGCTTTCTTCCACGTACTACAAAGCTGTGGAATGAGCTTCCTTGTGCGGTGTTTCCGGGTAAAGCGCGTACACCTTCCTTAAAGGCCGGCAACGCTCCTGTGATTCCTCTGGTGTTGCAAGAGATTGTGGGCGTCGGTGATCACTTAACAACAGGTGACCCGTACGCTCGTTTGTCCTCCTATTCCATAAAAAAAAAGTTTCGTTAAATTCGTCGACATTTTGATTAGAATTGGTTTATAGTCCAGTATGAATCGGCGGATGAGTAGATACCGAAGACTATCCCACTTCAACTTGTTATGCAATCCTCTTCAAATCGCCCTACTGATGATATAAATGCATATTGCTATAGGGATAAAAAAGTAAATTTAATTACATGTTCCAATTCATGCTTAAATAATTTATTAAATGGATTCCACAAAAAAAGTTGCTAAAAACAAATTATAGACAGTTAAATTACTTGATTAAATTAATGACATTGCACATTGTTTAAAAGCTAAGGATTTTTACAACACGATCTAACAGCCATTCCCAATATTCAGTCTCTCCGGTTGTGGCCTACTTGAGATAAAAAATCGTAACTATCGTTGACTTTTCTGTTCCAATAAACTTGTTGACGGTAACTCATTTTATCTGTTCACGCTGTCTGTCAATGGGACGACGTATAGCCTATCAGGGATAGAAGTTTATATGGAAATTGCAACAGTGAACTGGCGATAAGAATCACTTATCGCGTATATTTGGACAGCTTCAGATTATTGCCAGCTACTTACTGACAGTAGAAGGTAGTAATTTATCTCTATCTGTAGATAGTATATCGGAGATGGCCGTAAGACATATCATATCTGTCTTTGGCAAAAATAAAGCTTTGTGACTCCTTTATAACAAACAATGCGTGAGGAATGGAAAATAAATGCGAATCAATTGTTAATGTAACCGATTGACAAGTCGTAAACAGTCAGCAACATTTAGACTAGCTCTTTAGTATTGTCGCGTAGCAACGCTTCGACGTTCTCGTACATGACGAGAGCTGTCAAACTTCAAGGCATAGATAACCTCGACAGCTCCGTCAATAATACTCGTAGCTCAGCGGTTAAGTGTTTATTTGAGACACTGTAGACCCGGGTTCGATACACCTACCAGTGTATGGAATTTTTTGGGTTTTGTAAAGTTAAAGGAAATTTCTAGTCAGTTCTTGTTCAGACTGGAAAGTGAAAAGGTAGAGAAGAAGAAGTAGTGAAAAGTAGAAAGATATCCAAGAGAAGACAGAGAGAGAACTAGTGTTCGGTGCGGTGTGACCATCGGCAAGAGGAACAGTGGAAGATCGTCGAAGTGTAAGTGAACGCAATAAAGGCTCGTTCCATTAAGTTTTGTATTTATTGTTCAATCCCTGACCCACATCCGTGACAGTATTTTTAAAATTAAACCAGCAGCTACCGCACCCTTTGACAAATCTAAACATCACGAACTATCAGGAGGTCTATTACAAAAATTGAAAGCCGAAGTTTCGCTCGAAACGAAATAACGACGAACTTCAAATTAAATCCTATTCCAAAGCACTTCGGATATGAAGTGCGGACAGATTTCGATACGGAACCATAGACATAACCATAAAAAGTGAAGTTGTAGTTACAACCTTATTAATCTCAAACAACGAAAAAGTAAATGTCATGTGAATTTGGGAATAAGGTAAACGAAAGACAAAATGTCTGATTGCGAACTTCGTATCAATCTTCGGATCCGAAACACTTTCGTAATAGGAAAACGTACGATCCGTCAACCGAAACTTCGTATTTCGGTTTTCGCAATAAGGCTCCAGGCTGTCAGGGACCTAGTCTATTTCGGAACAAAGTTTTATATAAGTTTTATTTAACAAGACATTTAGCACAAAAATGTCATGGCCAGCAAAACGTGAGCAAAACGGTGCTAGCCTAGATTTATTCACGGATTGTTAATTATTTCGCTTTACATTGCTCGGAAGATATTGAGTATTCAGAAACAGTAGCGAATTATTTTTTCCTTTTTGTCACGGAAATATAGTGCTACTCCTTTTTGCTTTATGATTTATTCTATTTGTATTTTATTCGTCGGAGGAATTGTTGCATCTTTGTGAGGTTCGAAAAACCTTGATCACAATTTATTATTTCATAGTTTTATCGTATTCTTAATTTAAAATAAGTATGTTAAATTAATAAAAAATCACAGATTCTGCCCAGATCGAAAACATCATCTTACTAACTACACAGTATGAAGTTAAGTTAAGTTATCACTTACAATTCAGTCTGTTTCGGTTAATCTCAAGAACAGATGGACCTGAGACACTCACAGGCAGAAAGCAAGCTCACGACAGGAGGAGTAATTTTTTTTAAATAAATTCTTTGGGCTTCTGCGCCCAATCTGATTCATCGGTCAGATTGCTGAGTTAATAAAATCTCCGGCCAAGTCACGGAGCCGCTCAATCGAGGACCTCCTGTGGTCACCTGACAGGTCGGATTTTTGATATATTATTTAAACAACCGACGAAACACGATTAAAATAAAGTTTCTCAATTAAAACAATACTGTTTTATTACTAAAAAAAACAATGTTTGAAGTGAAAATTAAGTTTGGTACAATTGAAAATTATACATTAAGTAGTATTAATAATACCTTACAAACAGTTGGTTAATAATTACTTTAGCAACAGTATCACAAATTGATGAAATGTTATATAAATAGAATGTCGCTCACGTAAATTACTTTTGGACGATTTTGTTGGCCACTCTCATTTTTTCTATGCAGTTTCAATATATTTTGAATGAAAAACGAGCACACGGGTCACCGCCGCCCATATTCATCTGTAACACCAGAGGAATCATAGGAGCGTTGCTGTCCTTTGAGGAAGGTATATCTAAGCGCTTTTTTAAAGGTACCCACCCATCTCGTATAGGTACCTTAATAAAGGCATAAAAGGCAATTTTCATATGTCATTTCTAATATACTAGACACTACTACCGCTTCGGAAACAAATGGCGCTCTGAGAGAGAAGAAGTAGCGCAAGAAACTCTCCCAGCATTCTTTTTTTTGCGCTCTTTTTAATCAAATATACAATATTTTTAATAAAACTTTTAAATTTATTTATAGATAATGCCTGAACAGTGGCTGGGACTTTATTATAAATGTGTTTAACCTTAAAGCTATTATGTATGAATATTACTATAATTAGTTATATTAATATTGAATTAATAACGCACGTCAAATGCATAGAAAGTATTATTAGAATTCCTTAGCAAGTGATAACCTGTCGCCAGATTCATCAATGCGTTATCTTATCTGCAGCGGGCCCTTAATAGCCGAAGCTAATATATTGGAGAGATACATTGACCGTTGCCGTCGAATTACAAGCACGATATTACGTAACAGTGTCATTTAATTTACATACAAATTATATAACTTACGTTATCTTTTTTTACATGCCTTAAAGAAGGCGCATGTTGGAAGATAAAAGGCCAAAGATATTTATAATAAGTCAAAGTGAAATAATTTTTATTCAAGTATACATAAAAAAATTGTCAGTTATTATTCTCAGATTGCGTTAAATTTTTACCTTTGGTAGTATTATGATTAACCTAATGCCCCATGTTTTAAAAAAGAAGTTTTTCTTTAGTTTTTCTTGTTTACTCAATAAGAACATAGTTATTTTTTATCAGTTTTTGTTTGTGGCTTTATTTTTGTTATTTTTTTTCAAAATTATTTTACCTACACAAAGTAAAAGAATTTATATACATAATAACTATTAGGCATGTCGAGTTAGCCTATACGTGGAGTGTACAACATTATAAAAGAATTTTTAAATGTATCCGTAGATTAGTTGTATGCACGTTGGCTTCCTAATAAATAAATAAATTAAAATAAGATAAACCTAAAGGATACTTTATTTAAAAAAAAAAAACCATGTTATTGCATAAAAATGTAAGTAGTTATCCATTGATAATTGAATTTTAAAATAAATTTAGGATTAAGCATCCTTGAAAAATTATGCTAGAACGTAAAGGTATAAATAAATAATTACTTAACAAAAAAATCCAAAACTTTTAAATTCTATATTTTTACCACTAATTAATGGTCTGGTGGCCGCAGCATAAGAAATAAAAACTATTTTGAAAACAAAACTCTGTGGCACTTATTTTTTATGAAAATAAGGAACGAGACGAGCAGGACGTTCAGGATTATTGAAAAACCCAAAAATTGTGAGCGGCACTACAACTGCGCTCACCACCTTGAAACATAAGTTGTCAAGTCTCATTTGCCCAGTAAATTTACGCTACGGCGCCCTTCAGACCGAAACACAATAATGCTTACACATTACTGCTCCACGGCAGAAATAGGCGCCGTTGTGCTACCCATAATATAGCCGGCATCCGGTGCAAAGGAGCCTCCCATTGGTGACTATTACCTCTTCTCCTCTTGCTATGTACTAATAGTGTCATTTCTTAAATAAATATTTTGATTCACATAGATATTACTTCACACTATATATGAAAATCAATTAACTTCATGGAGTCGTGTTTAGCGCGCTTCGTTTAAAGATTCACTCTTGTCGTTGTTTTCCTAAACGCGTAACAGAAAGCACAACATCCAAATTAATTTTTGTTTTTATAAAATACGCCAACTTACACTTAAAAGGCTCCTTTGCTCAGGATGTCGGCTTGATTATGGGTACCACAACGGCGCCTATTTCTTCCGTGAAGCAGTTATGTGCAAGCATTACTGTGTTTCGGTCTGAAGGGCGCCGTAGCTAGTGAAATTACTGGGCAAATGAGACTTAACAACATATGTCTCAAGGTGACGGGCGCAGTTGTAGTGCCGCTCAGAATATTTGGGTCTTTCAAGAATCGAAGAAGAAAGAAAGAATGAACACGTTTATCAAGCGTTTCTCACAAACAACATCGTTGAGTGAAACTAATAAAATATTTGGCATGACCGTATAAGCTAGGCGTGTAGGTACCTCCCGATACAGAATCGCGTAGAGCTCTGTTTAGCATAAAACTGGTATTTTGAAGGCGACTCGTGAAATGGCCATGGTGTATAAATGCCACCGACCACCATTGACTCCACATTGGAATTCGGAACGCTGCCCGACAACTATTGTCGTTCTGTGGTTTTGTTGGCGTGGGATACTTTATATAACATTGTTATTGTGCTAAATTGGAATACAATCACTATCGTAATGCTTTTACGTCTAGTTTGACAGTTCTATGAGTTTCTAGTTTGCTCATCTATTACTTATATATCTATACATATAAATAAAATTGGAGTGTCTGTTTGTTATTCAAATTCAAATATTTTTATTCAAAATAGGATGTGACATCACTTATTGAGAATTTGAACTTACCACCCATTCCAAAATGAATGCCTCAGACCTGAGAAGAATGGGCGCAACAAGCTCAGCGGGCTTTTTTTCATCGAATAAATATGTTTACAAAGTAATATTGTACAATTAAACTTATTATTTAATAGCCTGAGGTCGGTCGCTCCATTCCCAATCTGTGGTTAAGAAAGTCATTTATGTTATAGTAACCTTTACCACACAAACGTTTTTTAACAATTCTTTTAAATAACGTAATACATTTGTTTTGAACATTTTCTGGGATCTTGTAAAAGCATATACATCGCCCCGCAAAAGACTTACTAACTCGACTTAGCCGAGTAGTAGGCATCATCAGTTTATTTCTGTTCCAGGTGTTAACATTGAAATAACCGTTTTTTACTACATATAAATGAATATATATACGGTACATACACCAAAATGACATTTTTTACAATTTTTGTCTGTCTGTCTGTTTGTTCCGGCTAATCTCTGAAATGCCTGGACCGATTTTGTTTTTTTTATTGGAAGGTAGCTGATATAATAAGGAGTAACTTAGGCTATGTTTATTTCAGGAAAATAAAGTAATGTTGCAATGTCCAAGAAACGGTTTAACTCTAAAAATAATTTATATGGCATAACAACATTTGCCGGGTCCAATCCAGTGTCTCATGTTTGTTTCCAGTAAACTCCTAAACTAATGAACGGATTTTAATGGGGATTGCTTCATGTAGTGCAGTTTAGTCTAACTTAGATAGGATAGATTTTTATTTCGATTTGGGACCCATAATTATTTTTATTTTCAATATTTGTTTCGTATAGACATATTTACTTTGAGAGAATTGATTGACGCACGGGTTGACAGTTCTACTGTGAAACAATTTCGTTATAACAACAGGGAGGATATTTTACGAAACAAATTCTTGATATTCTTAAATATTATTGACAAATTCATAAAAACAGTATTTTATTTATTATGTACAGAACAACGTCTGTCGGGTGAGTTAGTCTTCTATAATATATTAACACGAGATGCGAAAACTTTGTAGATCCCTTTTTTAGAATATTATCGGGCATGAAGTAGTTTGAAGATTTGAAAATAGTGAAAAGTATTAGTAGAAAAATTTAAATTATTCATTAACCCCCTTATTCATAATGGTCCGCTAACTTTAAACAGCCGCTTAGGAGTGTTTTTTCTCATTCTGACTTAGGTCAATAGAAGAAGACAGAGTGAGAATTAGCAATGATTTAAGTTAGCAGACTATTATGAATAAGGGGGTTAATGTTTAGCTATTTTTAACAATGTCAAGCGAAGGACATTTTCAATATTAAACGACAAGTATTTATTTTTTTCTGCTATTTATGAATATAAAAAGTAAATTAACGGAATTATGTAAACAAATATAGCTCTTGTATTTTAAACTATAGTATGTGCTGTTTTCGTCTCGGGTATTACTGCCACACGTCCATCTGTCGTGAGTCATTTACGTGACTTATTCTCATAAAAAGATTAGATACATAGTTCCATCTTCTTCTCAACCGAATACACCAACGAAAGTCCGACAGTTGAGTTTTATTATTGTAATTGAAATGATTTGTAATACGATGAAAATGTAAATCTTGATTTAAAAGAGTGGCAATGAGTTTCTTGTTACTTCTTCTCATTAGCTCCTTTACGAAGTAGCAGTAGATTCAATAAGAAAAAAAAAATCTTTTTGACATTCATTAGTGTCATTTCCGTGACCTACATGAATAAAGTGATTTTGAGTTGATTCGATTTGAAAGTCCGACAGTTAAGTTTTATTAAAATTAAACACATCGATTATTATATTCACACTCACACATACAATTTTTATTGACTACTAGCTTTTACCAGCGACCTCGTACGCGTGCAATGGTTACTTTGGGCAGAATTATTATTTTTTAATATACTCGACAAGCCGCTGGCGTTAATACATTTTTATTAGCTAACAACTATAGAACTTTCATCCCCCTTTTTCACCCCACACAGGTAAAAATTTTAAAAACGCTAGAACAAATATTAAAAGTTTCATTGTGTTATCTTCGATAATGACGAACTTTCATACAAACTTCCAACCCCTATTTCAACCGCGCCAAGTCTTTTATTTGCGACAAAAGCGGCCTATGTCCATTCCCAATCTCTTGTCTACCTGTATACTAAATTTCATGAAAATCAGTTCAGTGGTTTAGGCGTGAAAGAGCAACAGACAAAATTACATTCACATTTGTAATATTAGTAGGGATACGATGAAGTCGAAACATCAAGTTTATTGTGATATACTTACTATGAGATGACAACAACAGCGAAACACTACCTAACTCAGTTAGCATCGGCTGATCAGGAATTTGATAGTCAAATCCAGATTCTCGCAACAATACTGTACTAAGACTCCCATGGCTACTCTCAAAACAAAACATACAGGCTGGCTGCACATATAAAAACTTTTTTTAACGAGTTTAAAAAGATTAATATTTTAAATCCATACGGCCTCAGCTGATAATTAATGGATCCTGTCTATTATTAACAAGGCATTTCCTTTGCATAGTTGGCAATGAGCATTGAATATCATGCGCTATATGAAATATTAAACGTTGTTAATATAATCTGACGGTTATTCAAAAGATAAATTAATTCGTAGCATAAAATAATATTTAATATAGTTTTTATAAGAATACAAGCTGACCCAGCAAACGTTGTATTGCCGATATTAAAATCGCGATACAAAAGTAACTGTTGATCGTAGATGGGTGAAAATTTGAAGTTGTATGTATTTTTTAATGCTGACTCATAATTAAACAAATTTAAAAAAAATGTCACTAAAATTACAGACTGAACCCTATGTCTTATGGACCTAAAAAAAACACACAAACGTTACGCGATACATCGGATTGTGAAGGTGATGTCTTAGTTTGTGGTTCATTGGTGGAATTGGAACAGAGATCAGATCAAAAGCTCCTTCGGAACACTCCCCATGATAAATTCACATAAAATGAAGAAACGAAATTATTGGATCCCCGACAGTTAATATAATATGCCCGCTGAGTTTTTGCGCCCATTCTTCTCAGGCCTGAGGCATTCATTTTGGAATGGGTGGTAGTTTTTTTGACTTTCAATAAGTGATGTCACATCCTGTTTTAAATAAAAATATTTGAATTTGAATAAGTTAAAACAAGTAGGTAAATACCTAACTTCTTGGCGAATTCCATTTCATAACATTTTATTTGATGTTACTCGGGAATTATGTGATTGAAATGCAAGGTTATGTTGTTTATAAGACCGGAGATGCTTCATGATAATTGTTAATGCAATTCGAGGTGGTTCAAAGGCAGGATGTTGGATGGAATTTGCTATTTCTTATGACACCGACAAACAAACACGGGCATGTAACATGAGTGATATGTCATCAATCTAGACTATGGGTACCACAACGGTGCCTATTTCTGCCGTGACGCAGAAATGTGTAAGCATTACTGTGTTTCAGTCTGAAGGGCGCCGTACCTAGTGAAATTACTAAGCAAATGAGACTTAACATCTTATGTCGCAAGGTGACGAGCGCAATTGCAGTGCCGCTCAAAAGTTTTGGGTCGTTCAATAATCAGGTGCGGCACTGCATTGTAATGGGCAGGCCGTATCAATTACCATCAGCTGAACGTCCTGCTCCTCTCGTCACTTATTTTCATATATAAAAAAAACATACACACTTCAAACACAGGCTCAACTAATCGTAAGTAATCACCAGAGCCCTTACTCTCTTGTAACAGAGGAATCACAAGAGCATTGACGATTTAATAATGTGTTAAATATACGAACATAATATTATATGAATTCGAAGATATATTCCTACGTGGTGAACGAGGATCAAACCGGCCGCACCGTGCTAAGATCAAAGGCTCTTTCTACCTTTTACGCCATCACCGCTTTTTTTCCACAGATTATTAATGTAAATGTCACGTAGGTAGCTTGATACTTTGCCTTTGGAGGTATGTCGACAAGATAGAATAAAGGCATGTGTCGATTCGGTTGTTGTCTTACTTTCGTAATAAAAATAATCAATGATATAACATAGACGATGATGATATGATGAAGTTTAATTCCTGTGCTTTAGTAATATCAAATAATCAATCATATTGCCTGTTTTCCAGACGTATTTCATTTAGCATGGTAAGTATTGAAAATTGATTCCTTGACAATTAAAAAAGATGTCAATTAAATTTAAGCAAATGGCGCATGAGAGAGAATAAACGTCAATAGCAACTCATTTAATATCTACTAAGTTTTCTCTTAATAATATTTATTACCATCACATAGCATACGTTACTGTCGCTAAAGATGATCGTAATCTATTGCCTTATGAGGCATAGATCAGAATATAGTCTGCATTTGAAGTGAAAAATTTAAAATTGTTTACCTAAGATACAATTTCTGAACTGCTAGGATTTATAATAAAAATGTATGCAGGTACATTTGCCCTTAACGTAGCTTCTAGAGCTCGCTTAAACCCTTTCACGCTAGCGTTTAATGTTAATATCCTCGACCTGAACCCTTTTCAGTAAGTTTCTGGTCAAGAAATATCCTCCCAGTTCGAACTTCCCCAACTGTCAATCTCAAATCATGTATCGTCCACCTCAGCATTCCCTGTTCAATAGCTATCACTTCTGTAACTCTTATTTAAGTACGGTTTATCATTCGAACACAGCCTTATATTTCATAGTAACACAAGGCTAGTAAACCCCTAGCGCTTTAGATCGAAATGTGATTAGAAATTGCTTTCAAACAACATAGAAAGTACGATGTTAATGGAATACATACCCTCTTCCGATGATGAAATGAAAATCGATCCTTTTTCTATCAAATGATCACAACACACGTTAACATTAACGAATTGTTCAAATTTTAGCACAACACAAGCACTTTTAACGAACTTCGAACAGTCCACCGCGTGATTTAAGGCTGCATTCGCGAGATGAAAGCCTCCTAAAACATGCACGTATCACGAATTAACCACACAAAACTAAACTGCGGCTCCTAATATCACTTTTGGCGTGTCACTAATTTGAAAATATAACGTATTTAATACAACAACTTTAAAAATAAGCCGTAGATACCAGTTATACCACTATGCGACAGAGGTACTTTATAACTAAGTCGAATGTTGATTCCGCTATACGTTGACCGTTCGAGCTGTAGGTACTCATTTCGAGTTGAACTGCTTACCGGCGCGTGCGACAGAGCCGCGCGTCTATCGTGGCTTCTCTCTTTTTATGACAGAAAGAGATGGCGCTATTGCAATTCGCGCGAGTGGGAGTAGCAATAACCTGCCCCCGCGCAGAGCCTACAGGTGAATTGTATAGGTGTGTGAGTAAGCCGTGAGTCCATACAACCTTCTGTATGTGTGATTGTTGATAGTGTTAAATGGTGATAGTATAGTATTTGAGTTAGTTTTATTTTTTTATTTGTAGAATTAGTATTGTATGAAATACCGTTTGCATTAAAATACAAGTGTAATTAAGTAAGTTTATCTTTGTTTCTAACAAACACTACAAATACAGGTAAACATTTTCAAATTATAATAACAAAAAAAATGAAAAAGTTATTTAAATAATTACGAATATAATATACATGCCTAATATAATTAAAACTAATATACACCAAGACACAAAGAAAAAACTAAAGTAAGGCTTATTCTATATCAACATAAAAAGGTGGTGTTTGCAGTGTTTTGTCCCAAAAAGGTTTGCTACTCAACACATTAGTTGGGTATAACCCAACACTGATTTTCAAAAGCTACCTTCAAGAAGGCGGCTGTCGCGATTAGAGCCCCAAGTGCTTCGACTATTAAATATAACTAATAAGTATGTTCAAAAGATAATACTCAAAACATAAGGTAATAAATAATATAAACTGCGTGTTGTGTTCGCGCGAACATAATATTAGAAATCAATACCTATTCCAAAGGAATTGATCCATGAACCTGTATCTATGCTATAAACAGATCTTTACCTTATTATACTGATTAGCATAAGAAATAACTATAATATGTGCTGCAGAATTCCGAGGCAGTACTGCCACAACATCCAATTCTACCACAAAACAGCAGTGCGCTTGTGATTCCCCGGTTTAAGGCTCTCCGTGCCTACGATGTCTATGTGTATACTTTACGAGTATATGTTTTTAAAAATGTTTTTAATTTCAAGAACTTTACAAAAACTACATCGAAAGTGTGTTATTTATATATTCGTATAGGTACTGATTCCTCGACTGTGTGTTGTCTTTTAATGAACAATTTTCTAGGAAAACCTGTTACATTGTAGCTCTGTAAATATGGCAAAGTCAATTATGCAGAATCGCATAACTGTTTCATTAAAATAAAGTGGTCCTTGAAAGAATTATGTTAGTATATACTAATTTTAACCAAACCTAAAAAAGGATACGCTTCTGCCAAAATCTACGCGGCATAGTCACAAGCTAGTGTATATACATACGAGTATAATATGTTTTAATAAAATTACTGTCATTGATACTTTTGCCTAGGAACACCTGTCTCGAAATATTGAGCGATTGCCAATTCCGCGGTCATCTAGATGGGAAATCCATTTAGTTATCTTTTTACCACATATTGGGTATCGATCTTGTCTCTGGTCGGCACCCTTGTGTCTGTTTGAACCGTGTCACTCTGTGCTACGCTGAGTAGCACGAAATCCTGACAATCCAAGACAATCCTTATTAGAGACATTTCGCTGCAGCCGACGCGGACGGAGGGATGAACGAAGGGAGACAATTATTTTCTAATAAGGTCTCCAATCCCCTACGAGTACGGAACCCTGCAAGGGCAACTTTTGTACAAGTTGAAGGGAAAATCTTGTACAAGTTGAAGTCATATAAAGTGGGACAGGTATCAGAGAGAGAGACATCATTTAGGTTTGTTTACCTTTATGAACCCCGCATCATCCGAAAAGGCACTGGCTGAACTATTCCGCAGACTAGAACTGGAGAGTGGACTGGTTGGAGTATTAACAAGTC
This sequence comes from Leptidea juvernica, assembly GCA_949711755.1. Classification (NCBI taxonomy): domain Eukaryota; kingdom Metazoa; phylum Arthropoda; class Insecta; order Lepidoptera; family Pieridae; genus Leptidea; species Leptidea juvernica. The sequence goes on from CATIXQ010000033.1 coordinate 6,785,386, forward strand.
AAAAACAAAAGTGCTTATCGATAGGTCAACTCGCTAGGATTGGTGCACTTTCGGATTTGGAATTCGTAAGCGAGTTTGTGTAGATACCTTCGGATCTTTACTTTCAAACAAGGGAGGGATTGAAGTCAATATCAGAATACGAATACGATGAACGTCCTGCTCATCTCGTCCCTTACTGTCATAAAAAATAGATTAGTCGTAGTAATATAGTCTTATTGTTACATTAAGGAATCCTTTAAAAAAAGGCTCCAGAAACAATTACCATAGATAGCGTCGTATGCAGAAACAAAAAATTAAGGAACCATATCAATCTATTGTTTGTTTCCCACAGCTCAGCGTGAACTAAATGAATAATCGTTCGTTCCATTTCCCGCCAAATAAATCGAACAGCTCTCCATTCTGATTGTTTTATGTTCTTCGATTAAGACGGAAGTAATAAACGACGTAATTACATCACGAGGCGTCAATAATTACTAATACAAATTGAAGCTTCTTAGTATTGCTCTCAAGACTGGTATGACAAACGGTCAAGTAAATCCCATCATTTCCATTATTCGTGTTTGGTCGGCTGCTATTTGGTTTAAGGTAATCTTGCTATCGGGAACACCTACTTACAGGCTTTAATTAAGCCTTTGCTTTATATCGTTTTTTGTGAGAAAATCAAAAGAGAATATCAGGACATTCATTTATCAATACCACTGATTCGCAAAGACACGTTCTGAAGAATCGTAGAAGCGGTGTGGGAGGGAGTGTGGAATAACGCATTTTCCCAAAGATGCTGTTAGAGAGGACCTATCTCACTCACCTGTATAAATACCACTGGACAGTCTGTTCCATATGTTTGACAGCAAATTTTAAGCGTCTAGCTAACTAATTTTGACGCATAATACAAATGGCTGCGAAGGAACGTACAATACTCTGAAGTTCGTTTTCGCTTTGAAGATTGTTTTCCGTGTTATTTATACTTCAAGAATAAAAGAAGAAGAAAATAGATTTTTTTTTGTACATAGTTTCCCACCATCTATTTTGTCAACTAGATTGCCATCACTAGTAATAGTACCGCAGACTCTCGCTACATGGCCAACAGCGCCGAAATGGCGAATATCAAACAGGCACAAAAGCACTTTGACCTCCGACAGTTCAGTGGTATATAGTAGAGGTCAGTGACCTATCTAGATGCGATTTGCGCCCCCAAAGACGTTTGTGTAGTAACTTTAAGGCAAATCTTTAGAGCTAGAGATTTCGAGATAAATATTTTTTTTAATAGAAATAAGCATAGGTAAGAAATAATCAGGGAAAAATTTAAAAAATTATACATATACATAGTCTGGCCAAAAACACTGTTACAATTAAAAATAAAATAAATATCTCATTTGAATTTGGAATCTGTCATTTCAAGAACTGTATTGCAGCCAATGGAGACCTCTTCGAATTGGCCTTTTATATTTACGTATTAAACTAACACACTGAAAAGTAATAAATGTTATTTGCAATAGAAAATTTTTGGTTTTTCTTTGTTTCAGTATTTATGGCAGGACTAGGTATTTATATTTATCCAGAAAAAGGTACCTTATATTACTCTATATTATATTAATATATACATACTCGAAAGGTAAGCTCAGTTGGAAGAGCACTCGCACGGAACGCGAGAGGTCGTTGGGTTCAAGTCCCGCATCATTCATTAAATTTTTTTTTTCAAATTTAATTTGTGTATTAATCATAGAAGTGAAGCTTATCACTTTAAAGACATAACTAATTTTTTAGATCGAAGAAACTGCTAAACTTATTGCAAAAAGCGTGGGTTGTATTTTAGGATATCTTCAAAATGACTCTATTTTTACAAATTTATCTATACCACATTTGTAGCTTATTGACAAGCACCCATAGTTTTGTTTTCAATAAAATACATTTTTGTTACATAATCACGCTATTCGTCAATTATACTTATTGAAAATTATATTCTACTGGTTGGTTTTCTTAGAAGAGGCGTTATTTTGCGGAAATCCATAATTATACAAATGTTTTGAGTTTTCTTGAGTGTTCATTCCACCAATATTCGTCTTCAAACAATTCGACACCTGTTTCGTCTCTACACGAGACATCCTCATGAGATGTTGACTTGCCAAACTCTGGCACGAGACTGGTGCCAGAGTATATATTTGTTTTTTTTTAAATAATATATACAAAACGTTAAAAATATTCTAAGCCCTATATCATAAATTGTAATCAATATAAAAACATTTAGTTTTCTTTATTGCTTTGTATACAATAGTAATACTAAGCATAGTTTTACTATTTTCTGTGTCCATTGTTTCGTATAGGCACAAATTAAGAAAAGATTGTCATGTATAAAGTATAGGCGAGAACCTGTTATTGACCTTTTGTTTTTTTTTAACATTGTAGTTATACTTTAAATAATGGTTTTCCCTGGTCGAAAATAAAGTAAAAAAGTAAGACTAAATAAATACTGAGTAATTAATATTAATTTTATATAAAGTTCGATATGAAATCGTAGCTATAACAAACCTTCATCGACGTACTTCAGTACAAATTGTACATCCGGCCCCCATGCCGACGCCAACTCCAGGGGAGACTCCTGATCCCTCAGGACATGCACTGCAATACAAACAAAACTATTAAAATGATGTTGAATGAAATACAAGCCCTATGCCCGGGGCATAAAAAGAATAGGGAAGTCCCAGGCCCAAGGGTGCCGTAAGAGGCGAATAAGGGCATTTACCAGTGGGAGGCTTCTTTGCACAGGATGCCGGCTAGATTATGGGTACTACAACGACGCCTTTTTCTGCCGTGAAGCAATAATGTGTAAGTATTATTGTGTTTCGGTCTGAAGGGCGTCGTAGCTAGTGAAATTACTGGGCAAATGAGACTTGACAACTTATGTCTCAAGGTGGCGAGCGCAGTTGCAGTTCCGCTCAGAATTTTTGGGTTTTTCAGTAATCTTGAGCGGCACTGCACTGTAATGGGCAGGTCGTATCAATTAACAAAGCTGAACGTCTTGCGCGACTCGTCCCTAATATTCATAGAAAATACCTGTAAGCACCTATTTAAGTCCAAATCCAATTCGTCAAATGTAGTCTTTGTAGAGAGGCATACAATAGTAGATTTTTTTATGGAAGAAAAACAAGCGCACGGGTCACCTAATGCTAAGTGTTAACTGCCGCCCACATTCCCTTACAACAGCGAATTCCTCTGGCGTTGGCGGCCATTTAAAAATGTGTACGCACTTTTTTTTGATGGTGCATATGGGGTATCGTCGTAATGAAACTACTAGGCAAACGAGACGCACATCTTATGTCTCTAGGTGACGAGCGCTATTGTATTGGTTATCAGAATTTTTGTATTTTTCAAGAATCCTGAAGGGCACTGCGTTGTAATGGACAAGGCGTATCAAATACCATCAACAGGACGTCCTGCTCGTCTCGTCCCCTTAATTTCCGTACGTACTGAAAAAACCACACAACGAAGAAAGAATGCCAGATTATTTCCAGAAAGTATCATTGGTTTGCTCATATAGGGAGAATGTGTGAATCTACTTCACTATGTATAATACCTTTGTAGTGCAAATTGAAGTAAAAAAGAGCGTGCGTGGAATCTTTACACAATCGAAGTAAAACTTGTTGATTCATTTGTTATTTTTGTTTTTGCTCGCAAACGCTGATGATATTACCTTATATTTTTTTTTATGGAATAGGTGGACAAACGAGCGTACGGGTCACCTGTTGTTATGTGATCACTGCCGCCCACAATCTCTTGCAACACCAGAGGAATCACAGGAGCGTTGCCGGCCTTTAAGGAGGGTGTACGCGCTTTTTTTGAAGGTACCCATGTCGTCACCGTACAAGGAATTTCATTCCACAGCTTTGTAGTACGTGGAAGAAAGCTCCTTGAAAACCGCACTGTGGAGGACCGCCACACATCCGGATGGTGAGGATGATATCCTAACTTGTGGCGTGTCGTGCGAAGGTGGAATTCGGCAGGAATCAGGTTAAAAAGCTCTTCGGAACACTCCCCGTGATAAGGTACTCCCCGGTAGAAGACACTATATTATGAGCAGCATTGTTTTAGCTAAAGAAGAAACAAGTAAAATTTAACATATTTAACTTAGAAATTTTGGTTTCATAAAAATTAAAAAAAATATGCGTTTTGTACCAGTCCGTACGCGGTTCTTGATTTTTTCTTTTATTTATTGATGAAAGAACGAATTGTTTTGGGACTCTATCATTATTATTAACTACTTACAATAATGTTCAATACAATATTAAAAAGGTAATTTGGGTACTAAATAAGTTTTATTTTATAATTTTATTTAAAGAGTGTTAGTAATAATTAAGTCATGAGTAAATGGAGGCCTGTGGGAGGGTCCTTTGCACAGGATGCCGGCTAGATTATGGGTACCAAAACGGCGCCTGTTTCTGCCGTGAAGCAGTTATTTGTAAGCATTACTGTGTTTCTGTCCGAAGGGCGCCGTAGCTAGTGAAATTACAGGGCAAATAAGACTTGATATCTTAAGTTTCAATGTGACGAGCGCAGTTGTAGTGCCGCTCAGAATCTTTGGGTGTTTCAAGAATTCTGAGCGGCAGTGCACTGTAATGGGCAGGGCGTATCAATTACCATCTGCTGAACGTCCTGCTCGTCTCAACCCTTATTTTCATAAAAGAAAAAAAATTATATGATAAAAAAATACAATAATTAAAAGACTCCTATAAAATACACTATAGTACGTCACATACACTCACAATAGTCTATAGATAGTTTCTGTTTCGAAATAGCGGAAACTGCCTCACACGACTGTAGAACGTGATTTCCATTAGAATGAAAAAGTGAGTTACTCCCAAGTCGCACCTCAAAAGTTTTCAAACTCCTGCTGAGTTTCTTATGCCCGTTCTCAGGTCTTCTCATAGATTTTGACTTTCTTTGACTTTGATTTCAAGAAGATATAATAAAAAAAGACGTGTGGCACTCGGGGACTGCCACGGTAAAGCTATTGCATAGCATGTTTTATCAACTTATGCAATTATTATTATTTATTTATTTTATTTGTGCAGTATTTTATTTTTGATAAAATTAATTTAAAAAAAAGCAAACGGGAAGTGAGTAAAATTATACTTAAATTAAAAATGCTTGTCATAATAATAAAAATTAAAAAAACAAAAAATAAAGATATTAAAAAAAGTCAAGACGTACCCCAGGCTCGAACCTGAGACCTTCTGCACAAAAATCATACGTGATAACCGCTGTTCCAATGCAAAATATCTATATACATATAGTAAGTGTTAGGTTACTTTCGTTACGGAATTTCTGGATTCGGTCTCCACGCTCAAGGCCCGCGACAGAAGATGCAATAGCTTAAAACCTATTATTGATGTAATGGGTGGAGGGTAATCACCATCTAATGATACCCACGCTAGTCCTTTGATAACTCAGATCTGCCTAGCGGAAATCTCTAACGGCCGTTTTCAATAACATATCTATATTTAGTTTACCTTACTAGAGGTAGAAAAATCTATCCTTTTACGCTTACTTACATTTCAATAACCTATCGACATAACTATATAACATGAAATAACAATGGATAGATAAGATCTTGTCATTAAACGGTGATAGCATATATCCGCAACTAGAGAAACGTTATTGAAAACGGCCGTAAGAAAAAAGCGATACACTCGATTGTATGAAACGTGCTGTGATTGATAGATTGACAGATGACGGCTATAATGTAGGAAAAAACGGAGATAGCCGAAATCCACTATGTTTGAAGCAACTGTTCGCTTTCAAACTTAGCCGGATTATACTACGTTGCCATATTGCTATTACTTTTTCATACGTATTAATAATAAAAAAAAAAAATGAACTTGAAAGGGCGCAACGTGTTTTAATTAAAAATATGTACTTTAAGAAATGGCGACTCTATTCTGATAATAACTTATTGACCGTTACAAAGTTATATATAGTACATACGGTATTAAAAATACATAAAACTATTCCTAACAATAGTACTTTACTACATAAAAGAATGAAACACACTGTTGCTCATGTACCTCACATCAAAACAACGTTTGCAAGTGAAAAACGTGCGGCCTTACTGTATAATACAAATATTTTATTTTGTCTCAAAAGAAAAACGTATTATACAAAAAAAGCCATGTACATGTTACTACATACTCATAATACCTACTACACAACATTATACATCACAACCTTTAGATACAAACATTAAGAAGAAGCCTACATACTTATGTTTGGTAAGTGCATCTAGATAAGTAGGTACGAAGTTTTTATTGCTAGGACTTCTTAAAGAACCTAGGCACATACAGACAGTAGGTTTTATGTGAAGCAGACATAAAAGCTGGTGCCTTTCCAGAAAATTTATATTTTGCTGGAGTGGTAGGTATGCAGTCTACATTATGACAACAATCTACTAGTACATGGCTGAGCTCTAACTCCTAACTAAGTTTCCCTGTGTTTAGGATATTAGTACTGACTTTTATAATGCACAAAATGAGTAGTAGTTTAATAATTTTGAGAGGATAAATAAATAAGTAATATAATATAGTATATAATTAATTTAAAGGTATGAGTAGTAATAAGTAAATATGTAGGTCGGTATGTATACCACCAGATAATTATGTACATACTAGTGAAGGTATATGATTGTATATTTCTTTATATGTATGGAATATAGATAGATATAATATTTTCTAAAAGAATATGTGCTTATTTGCTAATTAGTAACGTAAGGTATCTAAATTATATTTAAAACTAGGTAATATAGTTTTAAATTAAACAAGTTTAAATGTATCCTAAACCTATTGAAATATAAGTATTAATAAATAATATCGTATATTAATTATTTAGGTCAACTGATGTAATGTAAATAATACGTGTAATGTGATATTTAATTAAGGTAGAATTACTTTCGGTACATACCCAGACCATTTCGGCAGTTGGGTAGTTAGGTAGCTAACCTGATTCACATATTTGGTTTGTTACACTTAATTAAATAACAGGATGTCTACCAATTGATAATCAAACACACTACATTATTACCATAGTTTCTAATAAAAATGGTAATCATTGCACAAAATAAATTGTACTTCGCTGTTGTATCAAAATTACATGTACCCTCAATAAAACAATAAGTGAGTTGATACCGACATGAATCAACACAGTATTAGCAGCTACTAGATGCGACAAGATGCAGTTATAAGTTGTAAATTATTAAAATATAATTTTTTTTTCTTTTTTTATTAAGGTGGATTTTATTTCTTGATCCTAAAGTAGTTTTACTTACTAAGAAGAGTCATGTTATATTTTAAATGTATTACGTTATAATTTCTAACAATTCTTCAGTTTCTCTATAGTCTTTTGTTAGAAACCAGTTTTGAACTTCATGTTTGAGTTTATTTGTGGTCATTTCAAAAATATTTAGATCTTTATTTATTTTATTATATAGAGAATTTGATAAGAAAGGGATTTGTTTACTAGTAAATTTTGTTTTGTTTGATGGTATTTGACAGACATTATGTCGGAGCCTTTTTTGCTTAATTGGTTCGCGTATTGTGTTATATGGGAGTTCATTATGTTTATATAGAAGCACATGTAAAATATACAACTGTCTCACGCTCATTAGCCTATTTTCACGATACAGCTGCTTTGTGGGATGCCTAAAACGTTTAAAAAACATTACTTTAAGTATGCATCTTTCGGCCCGTTCTATACTTATTAGGTGTGTTTTCGGGACTCCTCCCCATACCTTTAGTTTTAAAAATATATATTAGTTTCCTAATTCTGCTTGTCTGATTATCGATATGTATGTCCCATCTCAGGTGTCTGTCTAGATAGACTCCTAGGTATTTAATATGGTCAGCTTTTTGGATATTTGGACAGTTGCAATAGTCAGATCGACCAGGAAAACTCATACATGAATGTATTAATCTGATCTGTTGAAATTGAGAAGGGGACATACTTCGTTTTATTTACATTTAGGGTCAATATGTTGCGTTTCAGCCAATTAGATACTTTGCATAACCCTCTTTCTGCTATTTCCTTAACGTCTGTCCATGTACTTCCTGAAAATATTAATGCAGTGTCGTCTGCATATGTTGAGATGACAGTGTTAGGTAATTGCATGTTACAGAGTTCGTTAATATATATAGTGAAGAGCGTTGGCCCGAGTATGCTTCCTTGCGGAACTCCACAGTCAACATAGACCTCGTCACTTAGATATGGGTCAATCTTAACCGCTTATTTGCGTTTTGTAAGGTAGCTTTCAAAACGTTTAAGCTGAAAACCCCTTATACCGAGTTGCTCTAGTTTATGTAAAAGGTTGGGAGCAGAGACAGTGTCGAATGCCTTCGTGAGATCTAGGAAAACGCCCAAACACTTTTAACCTGAATCCAGGTTATTAACTAAATCATAGGTTATTTTTGTTACTGCGGTAAAAGTTGATTTTTTGGGCCGGAAACCAAACTGATTATTCGATAACAAGTTTTTACTCTCTAGGTATATCACCAATTTTTTGTTTATGATCTTTTCTATAATCTTGATTAATGTAGGAAGTAAAGAAATTGGGCGACAGTTCGAAGCACTATCTCTATCTCCACCTTTATAAATGGGACATATAATAGATTTTTCAATGCAGTGGGGAAAACTCCTGTCAAGAAACAAGTATTGCAAATGTGTGTAATGGGTTTGCAAATAGCAAATTTAGTATTTTTATAAAAGTCGTTTGATCTTCCGTCCCATCCTGGAGCGCTTTGAGATTTGAGTGAATTAATTGTGTTAATAATTTCGGATTCATTTACAAGAAAGAGAGCAAACGATGATTCAGGAGTTTTAGTAGATTTTTCATTGTCTTTTTTCACCATTAGTTCTGCTGAGAGACTAGCAAATATATCTGCTCCAAGTGAGGATCCTACTGTGGCGAAGTATTTGTTTACAATATTTACAGAATCGATTGGAGAAGATTAATAGTTCCTAATAAGAGAAGCTTAATAGTTCCTTACATTCGTTAGTTTTACCTCTACCAGTATTGCAAATTCGTTTTATATTATCCCACATATCTATAGTTTTATGTACGGAATTATTTAGTAATTGCCTTTCGTATTTCCGTTTGGCTGCTTTGAGGATAGAGTTACACATGTTTCGGTAAAATCTGTAAGTTTTTTGCAATTCAATATTATTAGGAGCTTTACGACACTTTTTATGCAGATTGTCTCGCTTCCTGATTGATCTTATTAGCCCTGGGGTTATCCAGGGCTTTATTTTTCTTTTAGCGCTTGCAACTCTCTTTACCACAGTATGTTGTTTGATTACATTTGATAAGTAGCTGAGAAACATATTCGTTGCTATATTAGCATCTGTAGAATCAGTAATGAAATTCCAGTCCGTGGTTAGTAGCTCTGCTAGTGCAGCTTCATAATTAATTCTTTTTACAGATTTATATTCAATATTATGTCGCATAATAGTTTTTGAGATGTTAAGTAGGACTGACGCATGATCCGTAATGTCTGTCTTAATCACAGCCACAATATTGTCACATCGAGTTTAAGCAAAATGTGATCTAAGCAGCTGTTGTTTCTGGTTGAAAATGTATGTCCTGGTAGAATACCATGGCTAGCAACTAGGGATAAAAATTCGTCCGATTGTCCTTTGGTAGTGATTTTATCAGGACTGATACTTGTATTGATGTCCCCTACAATAATTATATTGTTATACATTTTATGCTGTATCAATAATGCATCCAGTGATGAAATGAATTTGTTTGTATCTCTGAAAGCTGGCGGCCTATAGATACAGATTATGCATGTATCACCAGATGTAAGAGTCAGACAGTTCGCCTCAATGAGATTGGGCTCGCTTACTGAAAAAGACAATTCAGTTTTAACGTACGTCACTAGTCCGTCATTTTGGTTTAGTAGTCGTGATGTCTTGTACGATTTATATCCAGAAAGCACTTGGTTTGCCCTATCACTACAAAGCCAGCACTCTGTAAGTATGATGATATTAATACTTAACTTCATTCTTGTTAACAAAACATTTAGTTCATCAATATTCCTATATATGCTTCTAATATTTTGTGTCATTAGAGTCAGTGAGTCGTTCTTGCCTTGTGTGAAATACCGATTACACTCCTCTGCATTCTCAATAATAACGGCCTTGGATATTGACAAATGGTCAATGTCCAGGGCCAAGTCAACTACGTCTGAGGACATAATTAAGTTATATCAGCTGGCATTAAGACATCTGCCATTGTGATACAGAGGATGCTGAGGAGACCGTGCTCGGTGCCATCTAAATGGCTGAACATCTTATCATTTTATGTGCCTACTATTATTATCAGTTGTTGTTTTATGCATCTTTCAACGAATTTCAGAGGTAGCATAAAAATAAATTATTATATATGGATTTATTTGATTGATCATCAATTGGAGGAGTTAGATTATTCTTCTATCGATCAAATACCAAGTATGCGTATATTTAAATTCCAAGATATCACCATATTTCTATTTAATAATACCAAAATATCCCTCTCGTGTAAAGTATGCACTTCTCTCTCTTTTAATTTTATCCATAATAATGATATTCACACAAGTAACCACTAAATAACAAAAACCGTATTGTACTATTTCCATATGCTTTCTAGTTTGAACGAACGTAGAAATTAACGCTCAACAGTCAACAAAATCTTAAATAACAATCTGTAATGACGTTTGACAAGTGACAAGTGACATTTGACGTAAAATTTAACTAATATGACGTGTGATAGATTCATTACTCACTTAACCAATCAGAAGTTAATCAAGACATAATTTTCGCTTGTGTAAATGGTAAAAGATACTCATAACATGTAGCTTCCAATAAACGTTAATTGAGAAGTTACTCATCACAGCTTTACTTGGACATGGTGAATGAGGCCCAAAGTGTTCTTTCAAACTAACACACACACACCCACACACACACTCACCAATACATACAATCACACACACGTCCACATACATAAATACACACACCCACACACGTACAGCACATTAAGTTTAGATTACAAATAAATCAATTTTTATTATGTTCTTATTGTTAGTAGTCTTTCTCTTTGTCTATTATATTTATGTTAACTTTTAGGTCAACTTGTTTATTATTACATTATATTATTATGTTTTTGCTATCGAAGAGCGGGGTCTCCTACTACAGGCAACTCTTTGCTTAAAAGGAGACCCCAACACTGATATTGTATATTTTGTATTTTGTTGTAATAAATATACATTTGTATTTGTATATATTTGTACTTATGTTAAATCTCACTAAACGTTTCATAACTAGCTCTTTATTACTTAGTATTTACATTCTGTTTGACTTCAATAAAAATAATTTGACTGATAATTTGCTACGAAATATATAAAACTAATTCATGCTACAGCTATGTAATATCAAACAAGGAAGAAAAACAAATTAACGAAAGAATGCCTTTAAAGAGAACATCGCGCCTTCATTACACTTGTCGAAATTATCAGCGCTCGTTCGTCGTCTAAATTGTAAAAGAAAATAAGTTGAGTTTCATCTTTAGCATTCCCAACTGGGCTCATTATTTTGACGGCCCTATTCACAAACAGAAGCTTTCGCTATTGTTTGAATAAGGCGATCAGTGAACACGATAAAAACCCACTTAATATGCCATCTCTACTTTACGACGACAACTGAGGGATTTTTTATTTTAAGACTGGTTTTTATCTGATGACTGATTTACTTCTTCTTCTTGACTGAGCTCTTCTCGATGTATGTAAAGAGATAATGGGTTTAGCTTCTACAAAGAAAACTGACTCATTAAGGGTTCCGTAGCATACAACGGAACAGTCAGGTTAGAGGCCCACGGGATGGGGAGTGGTGAGGCAGCCGCCCTTGGACATCCGCAAAATCATCAGATGCGTTGCTGGCCTGTAAGGTGGGAGAATGATCTTTTCTGGATGGTCCATAAATCATATCGCAAAGTGGCTGTGCGAGGCAAGAATTTTCTTGCAACGCGCGGTTATGGAATGCGAGGCGTCAACGTGATGCGGGTGGTATTTTGCAATTTGACGTAATGTCCGGTGGTGCTTCTCTGAGTACCCCGTAATGAATGCGATCGAACATGCAGAGAGAACCCACATCTCTACGCATGACTTGATCGTCGATGATTCGAGCCACTCTTCGTTGTATGCGGTGCAAATGAACAGTACTCCATATGAGGTTAAATTTCCGCATTATATATTTGCAGGTGGTGACAAATCTCACATAGCTCGAGAAACCGTATTAACTCTACAGGACCTACATTTAGAAACCCTCCGACAGCCTCCTTACTCAGCAGACTTAGATCAACCGACTACCATTTTAGCGATTGGGACAACTTTTTCGTGGTGAAAGAATTCCTTCTCAGAAAGCAACGACTGACTGGAGCAAATTTTTTTATAAAGGTTTCTTTTTATTTATGATAGTTACCACTGTGAAGAAATTTTTCGAAACATAACCCCTAAAAAAGAAAATATGACATGGATGATCGTATAAAAGTCCGTAATATCTAAGTTTATCATGTTATCTAAGTTTTTAGCCGACTTCAAAAAGGTGGAGGTTATCAATTCGATCGGTATTTTTTTTATGTATGTACACCGATTACTCTGAGATCCGATTTACGTAATTCTTCTTTGTTTGACGCGAAATAGATGCCATTTGGTCCCATAAAAATGTTACCTAGTTTGGCCCAGTAGTTTTCATTTTATGAACATTTATATGAAAATTTTCGTCTACCTGGCTATGACCTATAACTTAATTGTTTTCTATGTACGACTTTTTTTGGAGTTTTCATTCACGTTGATTATATATTATTATTAACAGACACTACAACATAAATAATAAAAAAAAACTACGGTATAACCAAGCCAAATGTAATAAAGGTACCTATACTCGCCACGCGTGACTTTGAGCGGGATAGCTTCGTCTAGAACAAAACAACCCAAGCGGACAGACACGTATGGCCAGACAACATAAATTACAGTAAGTAAGCTGTTTATTACAGTTTTTAAAATCGGTTTTTTTAATCGTAGTTTTTTTTATAAATACTTTAAAATCTGCATTTTTCAAAACATAATTATAAATAATTAACTATATCATGTTATTACCTATATATAATTAACTATATCATATAATAATCTTTTATATAAAATTCTCGTGTCACAATGTTCGTTCCCGTACTCCTCCGAAACGGCTTGACCGATTCTCATGAAATTTTGTGAGCATATTGAGTAGGTCTGAGAATCGGCCAACATCTATTTTTCACACCCATAAATGTTAAGGGTGGTTCAACGAAATTTTTTTTTTAATTTTTTGACATTTTTTTAATATGTTTGATTATGAGTCAGCATTAAAAAATACATACAACTTCAAATTTTCACCCATCTACGATCAACAGTTACTTTTGTATCGCCCGGTCAGCTAGTATATATATAACTTGCTGACCCAATAGACGTTGTTCCGGTCATGATAAAAAAAACTCTTGTGTGTGAAATCAAATTCGTTCTTAGCTGACTTCTACTCGGCGATAAGAATATTCCTACCAAATTTCATGTCTCTACGCCTTATGGTTTCAGAGATATCGTGATGAGTAAATACATAGGTGGAAATCTCTTATATATATAGAACTAGCTGCCCCGACAGACGTTATCTGTCCGTCTGTTCATATTAAAAACAAAGTCTTGCGGATGGAATTTCGTAAAATCCGGAGACCTCTACTTGGTGAAAAGAATATTCCTTCCGAATTTCAAGTCTTAAGCTCTAATGGTTCCAGAGATATCGTGATGAGTGACTATATACGTGGAAATCTCTTATATATATAAAGATTGTAACATGATCAGGATTCTCACATTTATCGTAGCGTACTGAGAGTATCTAACTAACCTATTAAAAACATTCAAGTCTTATCGAAGCGCCTTCATAAAAAATGAGAGCAACTATTAGCCTGCGCAAGCGCAATTTAGAAAATTATTTCAAAGGAACTTTACGACGCGGTGTTAGAAAACAATTTTCTCGCTATTTATTATGCGAAACATGAGTGTATTATAATAATTGATGTGAACAGAAACAAAGGGGCTATTAAGTTTACATACACACGATTTATTTTTTTCTTATAGGCTGGCAGGCCGATCCAGTTTTTGCTCAATTGGTTACTTAACTCAAGAAATGTTTTTTTTTTAGTTTCGATACCAGATGGGAAACCCTTTTACGAAAAATCCTCTGTCCGTCCGACCATCTGTCTGTCAGCAGGTTCTTTATTATACTTTATTATATATATATGTATAATCTGAATCTCAGAATCGGCACCAACAGGGGATTTCGGGGGCGATAAATCGATCTAGCTAGTTTTATCCGTGTTTTACTGAGAAACAGCTACAATAACATAAGTATACAAAGGTAAATTTCGCCGTTATATACAAGACTATAATAGCGCAGATGGGACATTGGGTGATCCGGAAAGCAGAAGACCCCGGTTCGAATCCAGATGTCCTATTAGTTTCTTTTTGTTCAAGTTTTCTTCCTTCTTAAAATCCTATCAAGGCTCGGTCGTCCGGATATTAACTAATAATGAAAGCTAGGATGGTGAAACTGCTAAAGCAAAAACAAATAATTATTGTACAAAAGTATTTAGTTCAGGGATTATGTCGTATACAGGATCCGATTGAAAACAGGACAGGTTTTAAGTTCGTTGTCAACAGACGAGCAGAGCTGGAGCTTTTAAATGTCAAGTGCTGGGATATTTCAAATAACTTTGATGTTTTCTAATAAAATAGACTTTCTCGGTTGAATTACTTTAACTGCATATATAAGTATGTAAATTGGAAGGCGGCAGGTAGAATCCAATGTCTTCCAGACCCTCAACTTGACAGGCTGCGTTGGGCTGAACAAGCATGCCAGTGGGGGGCTCCTTTGCACAGGACACCGGCTAGATTATAGGTTTCCACAACGGCGCCTATTTCTGGCGTGCAGCAGTTATGTGTTAGCAGTATCGTGTTATGGTCTGAAGGGTGCCGTAGCTAGTGAAATTACTGGGCAAATAAGACTTTGCATCTAATGTCTTAAGGTGACGAGCGCAATTGTAGTGCCGCCCAGAATTTTTGGGTTTTTCAAGAATCCTTACGGCAGCACTGCATTGAAATGGGCAGGGCGTATGAATAACCATCAGCTAAACATCTCACTCGTCTCGTCCCTCATTCTTATAAAAAAGTTCCCAGAATGAATGAATACATAATACCACGGAGACAACAAGAAAATGAACCTAGTATCTGTCGGAACCGTGGCACGCTTACAATTCTTTGGTTGGACGGCATTGGGCAAAACATCCACAGTTTTTCTAAATTATTCCCGTGTGTTCCACTAAAATAATTCCACATATATTGTTGCGTGACGTGCATTGGTTTTCTAGCAAGGTAAGCACTGTAGATCTAACTAGTCGTAGAACCGCGCTCTAGTCTGACAGTACTAGGTTTTGAAATCTACATACTGCAATCTTCATACATCTACATAGTTGTTTGTGTTTCGCATGTAGTTTCCGTACCATATGGTCAACCTAATATTTCAGTTGGTTTCATTCGAGGAACAAGTATACCTTAAACTGCTTTCTTATTTTATTTCAATAGCCTAAGCATGCGTGTTTATTTAACAAACTATATATATATATATATTTATATATCTTTGTAAAAAAGGGGGTTTTCAAGTCATGTGTATGTTTTTTGTTTGACAACGCCTTCACGGCGGCTGGGACTTAAAATGGAATTACCTACATCACATTCGCATATACAGGGTGGACCAAAAGTCCGTTTATAATTGGAATGATGATTAAAAAAAAACTAATTACAGTAGATTTCGTTACATTACTAATTACAGAGAATTGTTTATTGTTTTCGATAGTAAACAAAAGGAGAATTTATTTCTTAAAATCACATCATCCATATGCAATCGTTCATTATTCTGGCATTGCTGCAATCTGAGCGGAAATTTTCGATGACAGCTTTACATGTTTCTGTTGAGATGTTTTGGATTTCTGTGCGAATACGATCCTTTAATTCGTCAAGAGTTACTGGGTTGGTTGGCTGGAATGCAGGGGTTTTTGATCACCATGACATAGTGTCACTCCAATAACGACAATTTTGTCTATTAACATGCCCATTTAGGTGGAAGTGTGCCTTGTTGAGAAAAAAATGTTTGTAAAACTGGTGAATCGCTCTACCATTTCGTTCGCAAACTGCAACCTAGTGGCATGGTCCTGAGGCCTTAATTCCTGCACCATTTGGATTTTATAGGAATGTAGACTTAAATCTTTCTTGAGAATGCGGTTTAATACATCATTACCTTGGCACGTTAAGGACAGCAGACCGCTTTCGAGTTGATAGTCCAGGTTGGTCACGAACAGACGATTTTACTCGCTCCACGTTTTCGGGGTCCCTCGACGTTCTAGGCCGGCCAGATCGACGTAAATACATTGTTGAACTCGTCTTTTCAAACTTGAGCACCCATTTTTTAATTAACACACCTGATGGAGCTTGATTTTTGTGTCGTATCTTGTAATGATTGCATAACTTTCGTTGAGCTAAGGTCGCAGAATCGTTGTTTCGATAGTACTCGCGTACGCAAAATGCACGTTGACTACCGCTAAACGACGCCATGGTACTAAATTCCCATTGGCCGCTCTTGCAATGCGTAACCCTTCCACCCCCCTCCGCCGCCGCTGCTAGACGCGGCAACCGATTCAAATGTAAACGGACTTTTGGTCCACCCTGTATTTTGCAAAGTTGTATCAATCTCGATGATTCTGTTGACATTCACTGTATGAGTTACAGATGTTAGACAACTACACACATTCATAATATATTTATATATTTATTCATTTGGGCAACTAACAAATTACACTCTTTACATGCTTAAACTTAAAATATAATAATAAAATGGATAAGAGTTAATTCACTTATAAGCTACCACAGCATTAATAATTTTTACTACGCTTATTAGTTTTAACAATTTATAAACTAAAATCTAAAAATATTGTAATATATAATTTAAAATAAAAATATGAAAACAAGGTTTCTAAGTCACATGTTTAAACTAAGTATTATCTTTTTATATTGAGCAAGCGAAATGAATAAATCAATGATCTGCGATTTGGCCAGTGAGTTGTATGACCTACAGAGCCTAGAAATACTTGCGTTTTGACCCAGATTAGTCCTAGATTGTGGTACTACAAACAACGAATAGGCATTTTTTCTTATTAATTTTGGAGGAACGTTTTTTTTTGAATATGGATTGAAGAATAGTTTGGAGAATCTATTTTACCGCTAAAAATATTGTGTAAAAACAAAAGATCTAACACTATCCTTCTATCCGCCAGTGGGATCACACCGTTATGTTTTAACCTTTTGTTATATATGTATATATATATAGTTTGAGGTAACATTTTTCAAGGCGTTGGTAGCGTAATAGGTAGAACCGTTGACTCTTACCGCGGTGCCCCGTTTCGGTATCCTACGTACCAATGTGCTTTTACTTTTGGTATTAATATGTACGTTTATGTCAGGTATAATAATAATAATAATAATATAATAATAATTCCTTTATTTCAGGCTACATGGCCCATAAAATAAATACGTTATAGTCTAACATACATATGATATATAACTTAAATCTACGTCACATTTTCGCGGCGATGTGAGGCGCGGGTTCGGTAGCTTCAGGCGGTCGGCGACGTCTGCGATACTTGCGGAACACGACCTCCTTCGGCCACAGCTGCACGTCCAGGAAGGTTGAAATATGTTCTGTCGGGACGCGAACAACAAAAGAGTTGAAGTCTACTGCGTGACGCGTCACCAACTTTTCGACACCCAACCGGAACCTTGTCTTCTCCACCAAGTACTGAACAATGTCAGAGGCCTTGGTGGTGTGGTGAAAGCGAGAGACTAAGATATACGTCGCTGGGATTACGGGACGCAGGAGCTAGTTCTGTCCTATCGGTGCTATGATGTCAGCAAGGCTCTTTTGATTTTTCTGTCATAACAAGAGAGTATAGGCCGCTGTGGTTACATACCATCAGGTGACCCGTCATAACCATAATGTTAACACCAGGAATAGACATAAACTTATAATGCCTACTATTTGGCTAAATCGAGTTAGTAAGTCTTTTGTGGGACGATGTACATGCTTTTACAACAAGATCCCAGAAAATATTCAAAACAAAGGTATTACGAAATTACAAAAGATTTGTTAAAAAACGTTTGTGTGGTAAAGATGGCGAAGGAGCGACCGCCCTCAGGCTATTAAATAATAAGTTTAATTGTAGGATGTTACTTCGTAAACATATTTTTTATGAAAAAAAAAATCCCGCTGAGTTTGTTGCGCCCGTTCCACTTAAATCTAAGTCAGACTTTTTGGAATGGGTGGTAGTTTTTGACTTTCAATAAGTGAAATCATATCACATTTTCCTTTATAGCTTCCTTATCATTCCTTTGTTATGTATTCGTGCTACACAACAGTTATGACAAATCTTACCCGATTTGCAAATACAGAGCTCATTATACCAAATTACAGTTGTTACCTTGCAATTTCCTATTGCATGTGTTCTGATGTAAAGTTAATGTGGTCGGGAACATTGGCTTTACCCCTTTCACAAACTCGGTAACGAGATCTAAATCTTTCATGTTAATGAATTTCCTTCGTTTTGACGCGGTAACTGATTATTTACAATATAATTGCGGTTGTTTTATTGAATAAGTAATCTTAGAAATGACTTTATCGTATTTATTACTTGAATTTAATACTGTGTGAAGTTCAAAGAAGGCAAATAATTAATGAAAAGTATATACTCTGTAAATAGAAATAGTAAAGCTTGCTCTCAACAACAGTTAATAAAAGCAGCCCTTTTTAAGGTTCCGTAGCCAAATGGCTAAAAACGGAACCCTTATAGATTCGTCATGTCTGCCTGTCTGACCGTCCGTATGTCCCAGCCACTTTTTTAATATCTTTTGTTTCTAAACTGAATAGTTTGCGCGAAAGACACTTCCAAAGTTGTGAAATGTGTGTCTCCACCCCCCTTTAACTCCTAAAATAAAAGAATGATAAAACTAAAATATGTGATGTACATTACCATGCAAACTTCCATCGAAAATTGGTTTGAACCAGCTAGATCTCGTTCGTAAGTAGTTTATTTTTAATACGTCATAAATCGTAAACCGCAATTTACTTATATCAATAACTTAATTTAAAAAAATACGCTATTATTAACACCCATCAAAGTTTTCAAAGATGTGTGTCAAGTTGATGTTTCATTTTTCGAAAAGTTTTGCATAAATACATGCATATTTTTTTTACTCACAACGCTCATAATTTATAAGAATTATTACAATATTTAATATGAGGGCTGGTTTCCTGGTTTAAATTTATTAGAATTGAAAATGAAAGCAATATTTATAATTACGGCGATACAATAAGACTGTTACAACGTATATATAACATAAAATTAAAATCAGTAATATCATAAAATATAAATCAATCCGTAAGTTAATTAAGTTATCTCTATATGGAGCATGAGCATGTTAAAATTCTGTTTGAGATTTCCTTCGCGATGGCAAATGAAAATGAAATTTCGGACATATCTTTCCCACGGGTTGCCTTCGTAGGGGCGCAATTACATCAACTCAAGTTTTTGTACGAAATCAAGTTGGACGCGCGAGTATTGACTCCTCCGCGGCAACTGTAGCCATTACGTGATATTTTTAAATTAAATAAAACATAGACGTTTTAGATGTGACACGCGTGTGAGATACGACAGCAGTTACTAAGCACACTTCACTTACGTTCTGTTACTTAGACAAATATGTAACTTATTTTTACACATATGTCAATTTACATTTACGATTTTTTTTATGTTTTTCAAGCAACAAGTAAGGTACTTCGAGTGAGATTATTTGTAGCGAAGCAAAGATACATAGTTGTACGTTTTGGCTACACTTTATCGAAATGCTAGAAATAAAAATATAATGAGCACAATGCTATTCGATGTAGTACTAATAAAGCTTAATTCAAAGCTGGTTTATATAGCCTTACTAGTCTAACATAGGTTTATTAAGGTAATGTCTTGATAAAATTGTATTCCTATCCATTGGAAGGAGCAGTCTTCTTTAAATTCAAATTAAAATAATTTTATTTAAAAGTGATATAAAATCAATTATTGAAAGTCAAAAACTACCACCCAATCCAAAACGAATGCCTCAGATCTGAGAAAAACTAAGCGGGATTCTTTTTTTATAAAAAAAATGGTTACGATGTAAAATCATACAGTAAAATGTATTATTCAAGAGGTTGTGGGCGGTCGCTCTATTCCCGATCAGTGGTATCATTAAGAAACTCATTTATGATAAAGTAATCTTTAGCACACAAACGCTTTTTAACAATTATTTTGAATTTCGGAAAATATTTGATTTGAACATTACCTGGGCTCATACAAGAAGAGGCAATGCCCCACAAAAGACTTACTAACTCGACTTAGACTTAACCGAGTAGTAGGCATTTTAAGTTTATGTTTGTTCCTGGTGTTAACTTATGGTTATGACAGTTTCTAGCAATTTCACTTATGTGCCTATGAAGATACGTAACATTATCAAGAATTTTGCACAGGTTCTGCGAATTTAAAAGGGAAGTCCTTTAACTTGTATTAACTAAAATGCGAAATAAATATAATATGAATTTTTGAATGTAAAGAAAATAAAAGCTATTAGCGTTGGAATTAATGTTCGACCAGGGCAGTACCACCAACCGTTTAAGTTCCAGCCTAAAGGTCGTTGGTTTTTTTTATGAAAATAAGGGACGAGACGGGCAGGATGTTCAGCTGATGGTAATTGATAAGCCCTGCCCATTACAATGTAGTGCCGCTCAGGATTCTTGAAAAACCACAAATTCTGAGCGGCACTACAACTGCGCTCGGCACCTATTGTTGTGGTACCCATAATCTAGCCGGCATCCAGTGCAAAGGAGCCTACCACTGGTGTCAAATGGTAGTTGTATTAAAAATACAACCTCCTCTTGTTTGTGATGTCGATTGAAAAGGAACCACCCTAAGTATAAATTCTCATAAAAAATTTAAATAATAAAATATATAACAAACACAACCAGCTAAAGTTAGGCGTTATTTATTAAACAAAAATGCCGTCTAAAAATGGTTAATCCTTGGTATACTTCAGATCTAAGTGCAACTATGCATTAGGCATGCATGCATGTTGTTTGGCTAAACGAGTTAATGGCAAGGCTTAAACTGAATAGCCGTTCATAAACAGTTGATTCCATTACCTCCATGATGAGGATGCACGCTTATCAGAAGACAGGGCTCGTCTCCTGGCTCCCGACAACACTCCAGCACATCTCTGCTGGTGGTCTGTGGAGTGACAGGCACTGCGGTAGGAGACCAGCCTGCGCCACTTTCGCACCAAACTCTCACTATAATCTGGAAAGAAAAACGGAGTAATAAGTCAGTAAGTCTTTTGTGGGGCGATGTATATGTTTTTACAACAAGATCCCAGAAAATGTTCAAAACAAAAGTATTACGTTATTCAAAAGAATTGTTAAAAAACGTTTGTGTGGTTACTATAACATAAACGACTTTCTTAATGATACCACAGATTGGAAATGGAGCGACCGCCCTCAGGCTATTAAATAATAAGTTTAATTGTCGAATATTGAAAATTTATTGAATTAGGCGTTACTTTGCGGAAATCCATAATTATACAAATGATTTAAGTTTTCTGTAGTGTTAATTCCGCCAATATTTGTTTTTAAAACAATTCGACACGTGTTTCGCCTCTACACGAGGCATCCTCAGGACGTGTTGTCTCGCCAAAATCTGGCACGAGAAATTATTGTCTGATATACAGAAAACTTAAATCATTTGTATTGTCGAATATTACTTTGTAAACATATTTTTTGATGAAAAAAAAGCCCGCTGAATTTGTTGCGCCCATTCTTCTCAGGTCTGAGGCATTCGTTTTGGAATGGGTGGTTCAAATTCTCAATAAGTGATGTCACATTGGATAAATTAATAGCTAATAATAAACTTCATAAGAGAGTTTAGCAAGTAAGACTTGCAACGTGAAAAAAGTTTAATTGCTTTAAATTGCACCCTATCCCTTTTTCGTGTGCTTATTAAAATGTAATTTTTTAGCTATTATAGTAGCTATACATGAAGCCACCGATCGGCAACAGTTGCGGCTAGTTTTTTTTTAATGAAAATAAGGGAAGGAACGAGCAGGACTTTCAGCTGATGGTAATTGATACGCCCTGCCCATTACAATGCAGTGCCGCTCAGGATACTTGAAAAACCCAAAAATTCTGAGCGGCAATACAATTGCGCTCGTCACCTTGAGACGTAAGATGTTGAGTCTCATTTGCCCAGTAATTTCACTTGCTACGGCGCCCTTCAGACCTAAACACAGTAATGCTTACAGATTAATGCTTCACGGCAGAAATAGGCGGCGCTGTGGTACCCATAATCTAGCCGGCATCCTGTGTGCTATGTGCCTAATACATACAGAATATTATTAAGAATATATTGAGATTTGATATGCAATACTTGATATGATATTTTCTTAAAATTTTTCTCTTAATATTTATCTTATACCTAAGTTATAAATAGTATTAATAGCCCTAACTAATATGATCTGCTGTGCCGTATATAAGAACCATACATAATAACTTTATATTTTTTCCTGCTAGCAATATTATGAATACCACAATTACTAAGATACTGCATGCCAGTTGTAAAAGATAAAATAATATTTTTCGAGAAAGATTTTAATCATCTCCTCAGTGCTATCAAGTGTAAAGAAAGACAATTCAAAGAGAAATTGAAACCTTACAATCTTTCCCTCTACGAAAAGGTTTTTGAATTTCCTCTGTGTGGATTCACGTTGAAGAAATAAAAGTACTTGTAATTCCTTTTCTGTTTCTTTTTTAAACTTACAAAGCACCTATTATATATATCATCCTCTCAGATGAATAGAACATCACAAATTTGACTACTTATCAATACGGCTTTACTCACGATTTATCGGTGTGGGTACCGACTAGTATCGAACCATTCGGAGGTCCGTAACAAATTGTGTAGATTTACAAGAGCGACATCTCAAGTCAATTTCCTTATATGCAAATATTGGGGTTGAGTTGATCGGAGCAGTAGATTTTACACCGAGGGAATAAACGACTGTCAAATCTAATGTATGAGCGTCTTATTGAATCTAGACCGTATTGAAAGACTCTAATGTAAATTTTAAGTTTCCAGGAGTTATGTAGAGTCAGCAAGACCAAAACGCTTATCGAAGGCATAAACCTATATTAGTTAAAACGTGTCATAATCCTATTGAACGTTCGATAAAATTATTAATTTTCAATCTTTTGTTGAGCCTCAAAAAGCCTTGTTTTAATATATTTATTAAGGTTTTTAGGGTTCCGTAGCCAAATGGCAAAAAACGGAACCCTTATAGATTCATCATGTCTGTCTGTTCGTCCATATGCCACAGCCACTTTTTTCCGAAACTATAAGAACTATACCTACTATTTAGACTTGATAAGTAAGATGTATTCTGTGAACCGTATTAGGATTTTCACATAAAAATAGAAAAAAAAAAAACAAAAAATTTTGGGGGTTACCCATACTTAGAACTGTTTCTAATATATTTTTTTTCTAAACTGAATAGTATGCGCAAAATACACTTCCAAAGTGGTAAAATTTGTGTTCCCCCCTGTATCTTCTAAAATAAGAGAATGATAAAACTAGAGTAATATATGATGTACATTACTATGCAAACTCCCATCGAAAAATGATTTGAACGAGATCTAGTAAGTAGTTTTTTTATTTAAAAATAAATATTATAAAAACATCGATCAAAGTTACAACTTTTATATTATTTTACTTGCTACTACGGAACCAACTTACACTTGGCCGCTTTTTTCTCTTAAGATAACTCACAATGGCAAAAAGTTTTCAAACAGGTAAAAAAAATGTAAACAGAGCAAAGAATTTCAAATTTACACGAGAAAATATAATTGTGTAATGATGGGGCCAAATGGGAGTATTATCGCAAATTAAAATAATTAATCAATTAATCCATGGAATAGATCCTCATAACGCGTTCTGAGGTTCTATTCCTTGGATTCTTATGGTTCGATTGCATTCAAGAACCAATTTTCACCGCTGCGATTATAATTTTTTGTTACACGTTAAGCCTTATGTGATACCGGCTTAATTTTATAAACTGACTTGCATTGAAAATTAAATGTCAAATTTGAAACATGACGTCGGCCATTTTTTGCAATCGTTGGCTATAAAATAGGATCAATCAATCAATGATATCCTCACCATCTGAAAGTGTGGCATTCCTCCACAGTGCGGTGTTAAAGGAACTCTCTACCACGTATTACCAAAGTTTGGAATGAACTTGCTTGGTCGTTATGCGCTCGATACACCTCCTCCATAAATAAAAAACAAATTCGTAGTAGATAATTCGTAGTTTTACAAAACTATTACAAAAAAAGTTAAACAATACCTTTCTATCTCTTTTACCTAAAAATAAACGCAATTAAGTCACGGTTATACCACTTCAGTCTATTTAATAATAAAAAAAAATATTTGAAATTTATAAAAAGTACCAAGAAGGCATTAGCTTAACCTTAGTTATTACATTGCTTATTGGTAATGGCCTAAAGGGCACAAGGAATAGTTACTTTAATAATATCTGTGGGCAACTCAAGTTACGAAGCAGCCTGAGGTCATCT
This sequence comes from Leptidea juvernica, assembly GCA_949711755.1. Taxonomy (NCBI): domain Eukaryota; kingdom Metazoa; phylum Arthropoda; class Insecta; order Lepidoptera; family Pieridae; genus Leptidea; species Leptidea juvernica. The sequence goes on from CATIXQ010000033.1 coordinate 6,810,235, forward strand.
GTAACAGTTTAACGACTTAACGACTGACTATCAATTAAATGTCCCAGGTATAACTTAACCTCCGGTACACTTGTAATGGTTACCTCAAGTCTAACTTGTTCATCTATCTCAATTCTAACTGCCATCTGTTCCAAGTTGCAATATTCAAGATGGAGTTATGAGCTATAAGAGATTGTGGGCGGCGGTGATCACTTAACAGAAGGTGACCCGTATGCACGTTTATCCTCCTACTCCATAAAAAATAATATACTTTGTGTCAAAGTAACGACCGCAATCTCGTGTGTCGCTGAGATTTTGTTATTCAGTAATTCTGAGCTTCATTGCATAATGCAGAGCGTTTCATGTACTCGAGTCACTCCTTTTTTACAAAAATTAAGTTTTGTGACTGCTTGATAAGACACCCTGCACCAAATCATGACCAACTGAAAAATATGACCACGTTGCACTTTTTCGACCACCTGTTAAGCTTCTTTTAGGCTATGATGATAAAGTGTGCATATACATGGCAAAAATAGCCATGAACTTATATGATTGTGTACTTTATCATTTTGCCTGATGGCGTGCTCTTAAATTGTGCATATTTATCAGTGAACAGGACATTTCTGTACTTTTCACCCGCATATCAGAACAGCAAGCATTTTGATCAAGCAACTGGTGTAAAAGAGACTAAAGTAACTTGTTTTTTAAATGATAAGGAATAATATCGTATTTGTGTAAACAGGTTTTAGATAACCATTGCCAATTTTTTAAAGAATTAAAATGGATTTCGTATTTTTAAGAAATAGATATATGCCACCGCGGATTTTTCTATAGTCCTATAAAAGATTCACAATTCCACCATACATTATTTTGTTATATCTCAAAGGGTTGAGATAGCGTTTTCGTTGTAATCTCCGAGACGGCTTATATTTTCCAACACCTCTAACAAATATCGTTAATATATACAAATATGTATAGCACACACTTAACAAATTAAATACTAAAACCTTCCTTGAGAACCACGTTATCCATGGCAATGAAAACACCAGGAAAATCGATGCAGTAGTTTTTGACTTTATCGTGAACAGACAGACAGACACGGCGGAGGACTTTGTTTTATAATATGTAGTTAGGTTCCTTGAAAAATTATCTTAGTGATGGCAACAATCGCATCAATAGTAGATTGTTAACCGCGGGTCGGAAGAATCAATTCCCGAGGTATTTAGACGCCCGAGCGCAGCAAGGACGGCTATAGTCGGAGTAGGAATTGATTCTTTTACCCGTGTTAAACACTCTACTTTTCATGACGAATATGAGGAAAATAAAACTAGTTGTTTATCTAACCTATTTATTGATAATATATAATATTAGTAGTACCTATTTAATATTAATTGTCAAATTAGGACAATTTATGTGGACTTTTTAATTTTAAATTCCGCTCAAAGGAGTTTGCGCTAAGTTCACACTGGCTGTTTAGAAAGTCACATGGCCTCAGTATTTTTTTTTAGTTTTTTTTACATAAATCTTTACAGCTGACAGCAGTTCTCTTTTTAAAATTCATTCCGGCCCTTAGGTGGGAAGTAATTTGTATGAGTTTTTCCCCCTACGGAGGAAAGCAGTATTTTCCACCCAATAATCAGATCAAAACAACAAAACTTTCCGAGTATGAGAAATGAAAAATCAATTGCGTAATTGAGGGCAGAAACATACAGGCAGATAACAGAAAGTCTTTGGCTTATACAAGAAAAAAACAAGCAACAACAAAAGAAAAGACAAGCATTTTCATTAGAGTTTTCCATTACTCACAGTACGCAACGATAAATCTGAGTAATATAATGCTGTTTGAATCGTTGGTTAGAATGTTAAAATTTATATAAATGCTATTCTCAGTAAAATTCGCTTAGTAAACTTTTAAATCTATTCAAACGCCATTTCGCAATATAATTTGGAAGGTCATTGTAAAACTTCAACTTTACCCATGTAAATATATAAATGTTACCTTGTATTAACTTAGTTTCGAATTCATTAGCAACTACATTTAAACATCTTTTTTAATTTGCAGCCCAAACAAAATGAACTGCACTAATTGGACAGTATAATACAACGTAGGAAAGAGTATAAAGTCCCGAAGAAAAAACTTTGCTTTCACTTTTTTATCTGTATCTGAAATGAATGTTTCCCGCGTTTTTATTGAATCCTTTTCAGATCTATCTGCTTTTGATGTTATTTCTTGTCTATACATGTAAATAAAATGTAGGTTTCAAACTGCTCTTCCAAAATATATTGCAGAGTAGATTTTGATAAGATATTTTAGTTGGATACTTCGTATCGCGCAATTACCTACATAGATTCGTAACCAAGCACATTGAAGGTCTGCATTTAAGCCAAAGCAAATTTCGAATAGAATTATTTCTATTTATTGCTCAGAATTCAACAAATAAATACAAATAAATAAAAAATATTAAAAAATAAGGAATATAAATTCAAATTCGTAATACGAGCGCGCTGTGGTTTGAAAGAGGATGTTGTGACAAGGACTGAAAAAGGAATGCTGAAATGGTTTGGACACGTGGAGCGAATGAGTGAAGAAAGAATGACGCATCAAATATATAAGGCAAGTGTGTGTGGGAAAGGCGGTCGCGGGATACCTCGTAGGACATTGGTCGACCAAATTAGGGACGTTTTGAGAAAAGGAGAGGTCCGAAGCACCCGCAACCGGAGAGTATGTATGAAAAGAGTAATGAATGTAGAGGAAGCGCGTGAGGTTTGTAAGGATAGAAGCAAATGGCATTCTATTGTCTCTGCCTACCCCGACGGGAACAAGGCGTGAGTGTATGTATGTATGTATAAATTCAAATCCTTTCTTTTGGATTGCTTCCGTAGTTACAGTCATTTGTGCTCAATCCTTGAGTATATTCTAGGTAAGTGTGTTCCAGTGTTGTCGTGGTTTTCAGCGATCAACGTTATATAAATCTGTCATTATAAATATAAATAATATAGCTTAGATAATTTATACGTCTAGATAGACTGTGACCACGTTGTAATAAATAGCGGTGAACTGTTAGCCTCTATTTTTCTCACTAAAACAAAGTGTAGGTAGACATATCACGAGTGTAAGACGAATCTTGTCATGCAAACTAAAGTAATAAACCTGGCCTTTTGTCATGCGATGACTAACAGCAAGAGGCTCTATGTAGACGTTTAATCTAAGAATAAAAGTGATAATTTAATTTGATTTGAATTTAAATTAATTTGAATTAAAAACATTTTTTTATACCAACTACAGTCGAATAACTTGGTTTTCATCATATATTTTTTTTAATTGAAATATGTTTTTAATCTACCACCTCCTCCTCCTCCTCGCGTCGGTTTCCTCAGTGCTGAGAGTCGTGATCATCTCGACAGAGTACTTTGTTGCGTATTATTTGCCGCCATCTGCCCCTGTCCGAAGCAGAGTGTAAAGCGTCGTGGACAGTGGTTTCAAGGGCAGTGCGAATCTGATCGGTCCATCCCATGGGGCTCCTTCCTCTTGGTCTTCTTCCCTCCACCTTCCCTGTTACCATCAGTCTGTCCAGGTTGTCTTCATCCCTTCTGGCGATGTGACCGAAGTATTCTAGAACCCTACGCACTAGGACCCGACGCAAACAGATGGTAGAGAGCCTAGTCACAATGCCCAGCTGTTTCAGGATCGACACATTAGTTCGGTGTGCAGTCCAAGGTATGCCCAACATCCTTCTCCAGCACCACATTTCGAAGGCATCGATTCGTTTTCGGTCGGCTTTTTTAAAGTCCATGTTTCAGCGCCATATATGAAAATGGCAAAACACCAGTGATCGCACAAGTTAATCTACGACCAGTCATCGATAAAAAGACAAATAAAATTTAAAATGGTAATTCAAATTGTGGTCAATTTTCGTATTGGAACTTATTTAATTGTATGTAAATACTGAAGCTTTTAATTAGCAATGGCAATTTATTTTTCCGACCGTATTTCTGGAACCGTTTTTTTTATGGAATAGGAGGACAAACGAGTGTAGGGGTCACCTGTTGTTAAGTGATCACCGCCGCCCACAATCTCTTACAACACCAGAGGAATCACAGGAGCGTTGCCTGCCTTTAAGGAAGGTGTACGCGCTTTTTTTGAAGGTACCCATGTCGTATCGTCCCGGAAACACCGCACAAGGAAGTTCATTCCACAGCTTTGTAGTACGAGGAAGAAAGCTCCTTGAAAACCGCACAGTGGAGGACCACCACGCATCCAGATGGTGGGGATGATATCCTAACTTGTAGCGTGTCGTATTTATAATATGATTGAGTGTTTTTATTTTGTTAAGCAATATGTCAAATTATATAGAAGAAGGAGAGCTTCAAGAAATATTTACTACTCAAATTGGATCGTCTAATATGCAAAAGTTGAATAAAAAGTTTACTTTCCATAACATATCGGGATTGTCATATTAATCCACCACATAAACGCAGACTTTGAACACATTTTTTTATGAAAATTTATTGAATTAGGCGTTACTTTGCGGAAATCCATAATTATACAAATTATTTATCTGGCCCAAAATCTGGCACGACAGTCGTGCCAGATTTTGGCGAGACAACACGTCCTGAGGATGCCTCGTGTAGAGGCGAAACACGTGTCGAATTGTTTTAAAGACAAATATTGGCGGAATTAACACTAAAGAAAACTTAAATAATTTGTACATTTTTTTATGTTTATTTTCTTCTCTGGAATATAAGCAAAAATCTATATTTATTTTGTTATAATTGAAAGAAGAAGATGGTCGCGACCGAGAGTTTCATTTGTGAACCAGTTAAAGTCGAGTGCGACATGTGCAATTAACAATTTAAATCCGCACTAACTTTAGCCATCAATCTACCTCGTGTATCTAATGTTAGTTGAAGTCTCCTGCAATCAGTTTTTTTTTTTTTTCAGAAATTTGACTCAAAATGTCTTTGCAATCTCGTGTATGGATTTGAAGTCTTGGTGAAGAATATATACCTACAATATTTTGTTTGTTTTACTTTCACCTCTTAACTACACAGCTAATCACGAAATTCTTAAGATTTTATAATATTTAGTAACCAACATGTACTAACATTGAATAGTTTTGAGTTTCCTACATACAAGATGAATTAAGAATCCGAATTCCACCTTCGCACGACACGCCACAAGTTACGATATCATCCCCACCATCTGGATGTGTGGCGGTCCTCCACAGTGCGGTTTTCAAGGAGCTTTCTTCCTCGTACCACGAAGCTGTGGAATGAGCTTCCTTGTGCGGTGTTTCCGGGACGATACGACATGGGTACCTTCAAGAAAAGCGCGTACACCTTCCTTAAAGGCCGGCAACGCTCTTGTGATTCCTCTGGTGTTGCAGGAGAGTGTGGGCGGCGGTGATCACTTAACACCAGGTGACCCGTACGCTCGTTTGTCCTCCTATTCCATAAAAAAAAAAAAAAAAAGATCTATCTGACTGATGTTTAAGCAATGATAGACGGACCGACTGTTCATAAATGACAGCTATTGCTAAAATTTACATAATCCTCGGCTTAGAGGACCGAGTTTGCTTAGGAGTCTTACATAAGGGTAAAAACAATTCGAAAACGCCAATCTCATATACATCGTCAATCATAAAGAGTTATTTTAATTATCTTTTTTGAAATTATTAGCACAGAGAAGGGGTAAAAACATTAATTAGGGTGCACAAACAAACAGACAAAACTTATAAAAAGTATATAATATTTGCCTGGGTTACATATTATACCTTCAACATAATTTATTAACGTTTGTATGTTTTGGTATTTTATATGTTTCTATGTGGTGTATATATATATGTATAAATATGGTATTTCTGTGTAGATATTAGAGTGTTTGCACAAAGAAATCAACATTTTAAATCCTTTAATTCGAATTGTAAATCTTTATAATCTTAATATATATAAATCCAGTGTCCTGATGTTTGTTTCCAGTGAACTCCTAAACTAATGAACGGATTTTAATAGGGATTACTTCATGGAGTGCAGTTTAATCCAAGTTGAGAGATTGTATAGTTTTTACTTCGATGTGGGACCCATAATTTTTATTTCCAATATTTGTTTTGTATGGACATATTATCTAGGAGAGAATTTACTGACGCACGGTTTGACAGTTCTACTGTGAAACAATCTTATATATAAAATTCTCGTGTCACAATGTTCGTTCTCGTACTCCTCCGAAACGGTTTAACCGATTCTCATGAAATTTTTGAGCATATTGAGTAGGTCTGAGAATCGGCCAACATCTATTTTTCATCCCCCTAAATGTTAAGGTTGGTCCACACGAATTTTTGTTTTTAATTTTTTTGACTTTTTTTTTCAAATTTATTTGATTATGAGTCAGCCTTAAAAAATACATACAACTTCAAATATTCACACATCTACGATCAACAGTTACTGTTGTATCGCGATTTTAATATCGGCAATACGACGTTTGCTGGGTCAGCTAGTTTCATTATAAATTTTACGAAATAATTCTTGATATGATAAAATATTATTGATAAATTCATAAGAAACAGTATTTTGTTTATTATGTACAGAACAATGTCTGTCGAGTCAGCTAGCATATTATAAAATCCTAATTCTACGCATGCAATAATTGTCTTGAAAAGCTTGTTGAGTGAGAACAAAAACATCAATATAAAAAGAAACAGACTGTAATAAGTCTAGATATGGCCTGGCGTTCTATTCTAGATCTAAATAGGACAAAAAGTCAGGCATTCAACAGGCGTGCTCACTTCCTTTAAGGCCAGCTGCTGGCTTTGGCAGATGTTAGCGTAATTATTAAAAGGGTTGACTGCTTTTGCAATAACGGCCACAGGTCGCTTAACCTTAAGTCAGTACATAATAAATATTCAATCATGAGAAAGGGTTTGTTTGTTGTGTTTTAGGAAACTTGAATTATTGTGATCAATATTCTAGATATATAATTAAATAAAAAATAATTTAACAAAAAATCAACCGACTTCAGAAACACTATTCCAAAACAAAAGGTATATGCAAGGAAAAGTATAAAAATAATTAATTATACAATCTAATTCTAGTTACGATTATTGTTATTTTTGGAATCAGTGTTCTTCCGCCGCGACACGCTCTCATCTCTCGCCTCCTCACGACTCAAGCACATCTCAACTATAACTATGTATGTAGTTACTAGTTACAAACCTATCTTGGATGACACCGACTCCAAAAATTACAATAATCGTAACTAGAATTAGATTAATTACTTAGATTGTATATAAATACGCAATTATTTTTATACTTTTTAGTGCATATATCTATTGTTTTGGAATAGCGTTTTTGAATTCGGTTGTTTTTTTGTTAAAATATTTCATATTTTTTTATTTTTATTGAATTAGAAGTGCACTAACTAACAATTTGTCTAAATATGTGTAGATAGACTAAATTTTTCATTGCAGCAATTGATCATCATATTCGACTTCGACAATTACTTGACCATAACTATGTTATGGTAGATGACTTAAATATCCAGATAGCATAAGAAAGATTCGGCCGAGTATCGTTAATTTGCTCCTAAGAATTGAAGAGTTCCGTTACTTTGTCATGGATTTCGTAATCAGAACCTAAACAAACTCTCACCAAACTATCTTTGAAGTATATCCTTACTAAAAAAAAGAATCATCGCAATCGGTTGGCGCGATATTGAGTTATTCGTAAATTTACCACCCACTTTGCTTTACGTATGTATAACAAATTTGTGACTTTTATGGTTTTCTCATGGATGTCACTATCAGATCTGGACCAAATTACCACACGGAAAGCACTAGCTTTCAAATAAAAAAAGAATTATCAATATCACCAAGTCGAAAGTGTTAAGGTAACAACCGTAAAAAAAAAGATTTTCGGGCTGTCACTGCCACACGTCTTCAATACGTCAATGCTTAGATAATTTACGCGTCTAGATAAGACTATGATAGCTGTGAAAACATTGAAAAAATTGAAAAATTTCTATTTCGAACAATTCACACACACTAACACAAAGTGTCATACAAATCGCCAGTGTAAGAGATAGCTTGTCACGCACACTAAACTATATTCCTGGCCTGTTTATGCGTAAATGTATTTTCATCCTTTCCATTAAAAAAAAAGGAAAACCAATTTATAAGATTTTTATCAGTTTTGTTTGTTTGTTCCGGCTTATCTCCGAATCGGATGGATCTATTTTGAGATACAAACTTGAGATTTTTTTAGGGTTACGTATCAAAAAGTAAAATAACAACTCTATTTCTAAGACTCCACTGTGCATCAGTCCGTACATTCATTTGAGAGGCGGCCATATTGGTTTGGATATAATATCATACAACAATATCCAAAACAAAATGGCCGCCTCTCAAATGAATAAAATTTTTAGTAGTGATTTCATTTTGTACAACGGTTGCGGAACCTTTCGTGTTTGAGTCAGTATCGCACTTGACAGATTTTTTAAAATCGTTTACTTCGATATAGCAAATAGACACTTCAATTTTATTTATTTCTCTATAATAATATATGAAGTCGACAACGTCGTATCCTAAATGCAAATGAGCTTAGTTAGGAAAGGTTGTGTTTACGTTTTAATTACCGATGTTCTCAAATAATATTGAATGTTTACTTATTATGCAAATATTATGTAAACTGGGGCAAATCTATATAATTATTATAAACTATAAATTCTTGTAACTTAACTTGTACAGCTGTAACATATCCTATATTGTTGTTAGCTTGTGCTTACTATGCCGTAAAAGTTGGCGATATTTTGTGTTGAGGCAGGTTGAAGCAAGAATCGTTTTGGAAAAATGTTTCAAGTTCAGTGTTTCTTTATAAAAAGAAAGTGCTTATTTTGAGTAAATTTTCGTATCTTCACTATTTAAACCTTAACTTATTTTTTACCCATATTTGAAAAATGTGTAGGGTTAATGTCCTTATGTCAGTAAATAAATAACTTACCGGAATCATTTCTTGGTGACATGTGGCGTTGGCAAGGTTTCACTGAAACAAAAAGAAGAGGATTAGATAAGAAAAAAAAAGAGGAAGAACTAAGTAATTCTATCACAGTCACGACAGTGGATGAAACTTTTATCAAAAATCTGTATGTTTGGTATTTTGCCTCTAAGTATTAGTCAATGAGAGATCACTTGATTTCTTTCGTGAACCATATCATGGAAAATAATGAAATAAAATATAGTAATTTGAAGGATCATATTAATTACATATATTCCATATAATATGGAAGTCTCAATGAAAATATCTGTATGTACACGTGTATTTATATTTATTCTCGAAAAACACACGGCTGTTTTGATTTTTTTTATGATAATAAGGGACGAGACGAGCAGGACGTTCATCTGATGGTAATTGATACGCCTTGCCCATTACAATGCAGTGCCGCTCAGGATTATTGAAAAACCCAAAAATCCTGAGCGGCACTACAATCGCGCTCGTCACCTTGAGACATGAGATGTCAAGTCTCATTTGCCCAGTAATTTCACAAGCTACGACGCCCTTCAGACCGAAACACAGTAATTTTTACACAATACTACTTCACGGCAGAAATAGGCGCCGTTGTGGTACCCATAATCTAGCCGGCATCCTGCGCAAAGGAGCCTCCCACTGGTAAATGTGATGAGACGAGATCGATTGAGCATTTATGAGTGTGGGTGACCTAATGCTTCATGATCACCGCGTTTGACACTAGCTTACAAAACCACTGAAATCATACGACTTTTTTAAACCTTGCTTTGGCAAATACATAAACTCGTAAAAAAATAACACCTATCAAAAAGGATAGGACAGCGTCTGTCGAGTCGACTGGTTTAATGACATTATAAAATATAATTAACTTACCTAAGTTATAATTTTAACCATATCAAATCTAAATTCGATTTTTTGATTCGATAGTTATATTAATATTTGATTATTAATTAATAAGTTGAACGAAATATGTATAAAATATTCATATGCACTCAACATGCAAACAATAACCTATCGCGTAAACCAAACGTGCCTTAGTAGAGATTCGGTTTTGTTTGCCCTCTTTCACACTACGTCACACACACACACACACACGCCTTGTTCCCTTCGGGGTAGGCTACTACTGAATGCCACTTGCTTCTATCCTTACAAACCTCACGCGCTTCCTCTACATTCATTACTCTTTTTATACATGCTCGCCGGCTGCGGGTGCTTCGGACCTTTCCTACTCTCAAAACGTCCCCAATTTGATCAACGAATGTTCTACGAGGTCTCCCGCGACCGACTTGCCCACACACACTTGCCTTATATATTTGATAAGTCATTCTTTCTTTACGCATTCGCTCTACATGTCCACTACGTGACACTACTATCAATATCACCTCTACGCTTCTGTCTCTAATAAAATACAGAATTTCAGAAGTATATTTCTAATATAGCAGGAAAGAACAACCCATCACCAAGAAGCTACATTTTTTTCAATTCACAAGAGTCAAGTCTAACGTAATCTTTCATTTTTCTCTATAGTTTACTTTTAAAATGATAATTAAAATATTAGTAAGAACCTTAGATAATTATTGTTTGCTAAATCTCTTGCTGTTAGACAACCGATGAAATCAGGCCATGTTTAATACTTTGGTGTGCTCGACAAGCTACGTCTTACACTCGCGAAAATAGAGGTTAACTATAAACTCATTTTCACAGCTGTCATAGTCTATCTAAACGTAATAATAATCTAACGTACGTAAGGATTATGCGCGGCAGCTATCTTGAATTTCTCAAACAGTGACAAATTCATATACGCCCTTCCGTGAACCTTGGAAATGATTCTCTTTCCATCCATAGCTTTCTATCGAGGTCATTCATTGTAAATGTATCCGATCTAAAATTTCAACTAACATGCTCTATAGAAATACTGTAGAATTGATTTCAGAAGGGTTTCACATTATCAAGCACCCCGATGGTTCAGTCGAGCTCAGCGGGAGACGATTCTTTGGTGGAGGACTCGTTTAACCGTTGAATGTATTCCTGCATGCAGAGTAACAAAACTTAGCGGAGTAAAGATTCAGACATGACAACGTGTGTGCTAAATTTCATCATGATCGGTTAAGTAGCCGCTGATGCGTGAAAATTTAAGAAACAAACAAATAAACTCAAATTCGCATTTATTTTAATTTTCTTTAGTGTTCATTCCGCCAATATTCGTCTTTAAACAATTCGACACGTGTTTTGCCTCTACACGAGGCATCCTCAGGACATGTTGACTCGCCAAACTCTGGCACGAGACTGGCCCTTGCCCTGAATAACCCCTGAGTCTCGTATCGATCTCGATACTAATGGATTTCCGCAAAATAACGCCTACTTCAATAAATTTTCGCATTTATCATCTTAGTAAGGATATCAGAGAAAAATTAATTAATTAACACGAATAAACAAAGTGTCCGGCTCGAGACTATTAGTAGCTTGCAGTTGAGTTTAAGCTCGGTGCAGCTCGGTATTTTAATTTAATTAAAGCATTTATGGGGTACTCACGGTCTGGCCTTTATCCTTTATGGCAACAATACATTGTCAAGCTTTCGATATAAGGCTTAACTATTTTTTTATTGATTCTAGGAATCAAAATCTCGATAATTTTAACTTTTGTCTTTGTGGATAAAACTGCAAAAAAAAATCTTTTACTCGGGTAAGATAATAGTTAATACAGTAATTTAAAAATACTTAGATAGCTTGGAAACCACAATATGATTAATATATTTAACTAGCTGACCCGACAGACGTTGTTCTGTATATAATAAATAAAATAATGTTTTTATATGAATTTGTCAATAATATATCGTAACATCAAAAAAAATATGCACCCTGCTGTCGTAATGAAATTGTTTCACAGCAGAACTGTCAAACCGTGCGTCAATAAACACAAATTTGTTGTCTTTATTTAATTTAGCAGCATTTTCCTATTTATTCACCTTTTAAACCTTCTCTGGACTTCCACAAAGATTGATGATTCATTCCTTGGAGTCGCGGAAAGCCACTGGTGTGGGATGCGACTTGTGTGGACACGCTATCACGCCTCTCATATTGAACATTCATCTAGAGCGGGAGGTGCAGCGGCGGAATCTGCCGAAAACCTAAAGCGGAGGAAATATGCATCACTCGGTGATGGATACATATTTGTTCCCTTTGGGGTGGAGACGATGGGTCCTTGGGGTTCATCGGCACAAAAACTCGTAAAAGAGCTATCCAGGCGTCTAACCGATTTAACAGGTGACCCAAGATCTGGTACGTACCTCTGTCAAAGGATAAGTTAGGCTATACAATGAGGTAACGTTGCCAGCTTCATGGGCACCTTACCTGCCGATAGCGATCTTAATGATATTTTCTATTTGTAATTAATTAATTTTGTTAGATTATTTAAGTTTTATTTTATTATTATTTATATAAATAGCGTTATTAATTATTAAGTCATATGAAAATAATTTGAAATAATAAATAAGAATGATTTTGATTAAATAAAAAGTTAATTATTGTTAACTGATATAAAATTAAGAATTGTTATGTATTTCGTGTACTTGTGTGTACAATATGTGTGTTGAGTGATGAGATATAATGGATTCGATACATTTATAACTAAGAGTTTTCAAGAAGTTGTTATATTATTTCTGACTTCATTTGAGGTGTTATTTATTACATGTTACATACACGTTTATGACATTAATTATTTATAACATAATATAATTCATTTAGTTAAAAAAATAAATAAACACGGTTTGGTTGAAAAGGTACCTAATGATCGAAATTTAAAATGAACATCAATTTCTGCCTTATCGACGAAAGATGAAAAAATTATATAAATTAAATTGTAAATTAACAAAAACCTTATGTTGTTAACAAACTCCTTTGAAAATGTGTATGTAAAATAACGGGTAGGTCTGAGAATCGTCCAACATTTATTTTTCATACACCTAAATGATAAGGGTATTTTAGTTACACCACCCACCCCTATTTATTTATTTTTTTTCACAATTTTTTGTTATTTTTATTTTATTATAATTCGGCATTAAAAAATACATAAAAATTCAATTTCTGAAATTTTCACCCATCTTCCATCAACACCTATTTTTGTATCGCGATTTTAATATTATTCTATTCCATCCACAGATACGCAATAGAGTTGCAAGATGGCAATCGAATATAATAATTATTGTAGTACGATAAATTTTATGTAGGATATATTTGGTAGGTTTGAGAATCGGTCGTCATCTAATTTTTATAGCCCAAAAATTTTAATTATTGATTTTTTTTATTACTTTATATGGCAATACAACGTTTGCTGGGTCAGCTAGAGTTATAAATATATAACGCAATGCACGCATTTCATTACTGAGGTAATTAGCATCAAACTCTAAGTCCCGTTAAACTTCACTTGATCAGGGACTCTCCACAAGTTATGAAACAAGTATTCAAATGAAATTTGTAATTTAAAGCCTTATTCATAGCTTTTCAGTGTTCATAAGAATTCCTGGAACATCTTCTCTAGTCTCAATATTCATTCATTCAAATACTTACACATCTTAACAGTTTAGTTGGGAGACGGCCATTAAAAAATTAAGTACGTAGGTACACGTTGTATAAGCAGTTGTTAACGTCTTTAAGCATTGATGGAAAATACAATATATAAGTATCAATACTAATAGTATTAAGCTGAAGAATTTTTGAATTATATTTTGTGGTTAATGAACGAGACTTATCTGTTAAGCTTACCTGTTATATAACGGTAAGAGCCAGCTCGATTAGACTAAGGGTATGAGATCAGTCTGAGCAAAAATAAACCAGAATATACAGGCTGTCCCAAAGTTATGGGACATGAAGGGAAAGTACCTTAAATATCGAAGATAGGCATAAGAAGATTTATTAGTTCTTGGCCATGCTTTCGATTGGCATTGTAAGAGTAGGTGTTTTTTTTTTACATTAAAGTCGGTTCGATTCCCAGACGAGGCAAGTAATTTTTAGAAAATCTTTGAATGTAGAATTACTAACTTTTAAAAATAACATAAAGTCTTCTTTCAGTAAAATAGCCTATCTTCGATATTTAAGGTACTTTCCTTTCATGTCCCATAACTTTGGGACATAAAAGGATATACAGGTATATAAACTATTCCGGCGATCTTGACCAGATTGTCGGTCCATCTTGTGGTGGGCCAACCAACACTGCGTCTTTCGTACGTTGGTTGAGGGCAGCAGGACCGATCGTCATGGAAATCTTTAGGGGAGGCCTTTGTCCAGCAGTGGATGTCTTGCGGCTGATGATGATATATACTATTAATACTTACTATATATTATATAATAAAAAATTTGTATTATTTCGTGTTATCAATCTCGCATGGTTTTTGCTTGTTTCTTTCTTATGATTATTTTTTGTACATGATAAATGAAATAGAATGTACTATCTAGAATTAGGGTACACCTAGATAGGTGTACCCTAATTCTGTGTCCCATTATAACCTACAATTGGTTATAAACACTTCTACTCTGCAGTTTACAGATAGCTATTCAGTTCCATACTATGGCTGAGTTATATAGAATACTTAGACTTTGCTCAGGCTTTACTTGCGTAAGACTTAGCTGAGTATAAACTTAGCGTAATCTTCTTTTATGATTTCAGCTACAGTTTTTTTTATGAAATTAAGAGATTACTTAGCAGATTCCTTACTTATCAGATGCTAAGTAAGGAAATGCGCTTCCGTACGCGTGAGCTAGCGTTATGTTTAATACAATATTCGACGAAAATATTGAAAGCTTGAAAATTTTCATATAATACATATTTCTCCGCATGCGGAACGGAACTTTAAGTCTAATTGATTTTATATACGCTGGGGAAACAGCAGGGCACAGTAATTTAGCTTATAGGTACTTATTCTAAGTAGTAGGTACTTAGAACTTATAGTTAACGCTATTATTTGTTTTTCAAATTTTATTTGTGTATTAATCCTAGAAGTGAGGGTTATCACTTTCAAAACATAACATATTGTTTAGATTTACAAGAGCGACATATCAAGTCAATTTCCTAATATGCAAATATTGCGGTTGAGCAGGTTATCAACTGTAAAGTAGATCCTAGTAGATGAAGCCACAACCTGAGAGTTGAACAAAGCAAACAGAATTTTATAGCGAGGCGGTACTCGAACGGTTAGCTCAGTTGATTAGAGCACCGGCACGGAACGCCGGAGGTCGTGGGTTCGAATCCCGCAGCGTTCATAAAATTTTGTTTTTCAAATTTTATTTGTGTGTTAACGCTGTGATACGCTATATGAAAATTTAATTTAATATTATTAACATTGTTACTAGCTTTTGAATTAAACAATCACTTGAAACTCCAAACATTAAAAAAAATATTAAATTCTCATTTTGTAGGTCTGTTTTCAAAACAAATCGTTCGATGTATCAGTAAACAGGACTCAATGGTAGCATCAAAATATTATCCCTAAATGAACGAGCAGGCCACGTGTTGTATTCTGTATCTTAATAGCTGTTTCTTCTAGTAGATAACACACAAAGAATACAGCCTTAGAGCATTGCGTATTTACTTAGACAGTGAAACTTAATGTTAATGTGATTTGTGTAAAATTTTTATTTTATTTTTTAATGGAATTCAATATTTCACGTTTTTCCAAGTCGACATGACATAACTTCACATTAATGTCAGTACTTCAAAAACAAGCATACAAATTCCCTTAACACCCACACAGCTCTTGTAAGTATTCTGGCATGAAAATCATAATATCATCTGGAATGCAAAGTCGAATTGGCTTCGATGAGATGAGAGGTCACCAATGGAGTGTGACAATTCTAGAGGCTCGGGTAAGGCTTCGTGTCATGTAGTCCTGTACCCCTAATCTCGTAACAAAACGAGACTAGGATCGAAGCGACCTTATGGCAAAAAGTTAAATTTCGTAATCTTGTAACACAAATTGACGGTTCAATTTCGATTGAGATGAAGTTACGTGTGAATTTAGGGAAATCGTATGATGCGTATTCGCATTAGAAGATCGAACGTCAGCTGTTAAGACGAGTATTCTGCAAAATTTTGACGTTTGGTTGAGTTGACACGTTTTAACATCACATAATAGAGCATAGATAACTCTTCTAGTAGAAATATTTTAGATTCGGTAAAACAGTGTTGGTCATTTCGAGCGAGCCTGTCGTTCAGTCCAGTTATGGTTTATTTAACGTTCTAGGGAAATGATAAGAGAATACGAATCTAGAGCAAAAAATGGATAGGATCGGATATAAACGTCAAAGATTTTGAATTACGTGAATAGCACCGCTGTTCTAATCTCTGGTTTGGTGCACCCCAGTGTCAGCCCGGTGCATCTGACCGCGTGCAACGCAGAGCTGCTCGCATGGTCGGTTAACTACTCTGCGAACGATAGTTTCTTCTTCTTCGGCGTAACACTCTTGTCAGAGTGGTCGTCACGTCGAGGTTAGTGGCCTGTTTCACAATGCGACGCCACTCGTCGCGAACTGCTGCTCTTCTCGTGCATTCATGCAGAGTACCGTCGACAGCTTGTCTCACTTAGTCCGTCCACCTCATCGGGGACCTGCCTGGTGGTCTAGTGCCCTAGACTTTACCCTGCACTATTAAGCGTTTTATGGAGTCGCTTCCACGTCGCGATACATGCCCGAAGAAAGTGAGAATGCGAGCTTGTACGGTAACGATAGTATGGCGTTGCGTAAAGACTCGTCGCTTCATTATATCCTCTATCTCGGGGATATTCCGTACTGTTTGACCTGACTTCTGCCTGTGAATTCTACCTGATGATATTCTAGTGATACGATCACTAGAATATCATCTTTTCTATCTGGATGTGTGGCGTTTCTCATCAGTGCGGTTTTCAATAAACTTTTTATCAAATTATACCAAACTGCGGATAAAGCTACGCGTTGTTTCCAAAGACCACTTATCCAATTACCATGTAAACGAATTCTGCCTGAATTTAATCGCGGGCAACGACTCGTTTAGTATAAGTTTATGTAAGAACAAAAGATTTAGTCATAAATAGAGCACGGCAATACTTCAAGCCGGCCCACATTCTAGCGCTCTACAAAGCGCAGGTCCGGCCTCACATGGAGTATTGCTGTCATCTCTGGTCTGGCGCACCCCAGTATCAGCTCGATCCATTTGACCGCGTGCAACGCAGAGCAGCTCGAATTGTCGGGGACCCAGTACTCTGTGAACGGCTGGATCACTTGGCGTTGCGTAGAGACGTCGCTTCATTGTGTGTCTTCTACCGCATTTATCACGGGGAGTGTTCCGAAGAGCTGTTCAACCTGATTCCTGCCGCCGAATTCCACCTTCGCACGACACGCCACAAGTTACGATATCATCCCCACCATCTGGATGTGTGGCGGTCCTCCACAGTGCGGTTTTCAAGGAGCTTTCTTCCTCGTACCACGAAGCTGTGGAATGAGCTTCCTTGTGCGGTGTTTCCGGGACGATATGACATGGGTACCTTCAAGAAAAGCGCGTACACCTTCCTTAAAGGCCGGCAACGCTCTTGTGATTCCTCTGGTGTTGCAGGAGAGTGTGGGCGGCGGTGATCACTTAACACCAGGTGACCCGTACGCTCGTTTGTCCTCCTATTCCATAAAAAAAAAAAAAAAAATTTAGGTGCATAATATGTATGAATGCTTATTTTTAATGTAAGCCGTGCAAAAAAAAAAAACAGAACTTCTTTGATCACTGTTGGCAACCATAGCTTTAGATAATGCTGAAGGCATACGTAATAGTTTGTGAATGTTTGTTCAGTACTTCCGCAGAACAGCGTGTACAAAAAAGAGACAGACATTTTTTAAATTTTATTTTTGTGTTCAGCTCAGTCCCATTATAACCTACAATTGGTTATAAACACTTCGACTCTGCAGTTAACAGATAGCTATTCTGTTCCATACTATGGCTGAGTTATATGATGATGGAGAATACTCAGACTTTGCTCAGGCTTTACTTGCGTAAGACTTAGCTGAATATAAACTTAGCGTAATCTTCTTTTACGATTTCAGCTACAGTTTTTTTTATGAAAATAAGAGACGAGCAGGACGATCAGCTGATGGTAATTGATACGCCCTGCCCATTACAATGCAGTTTCAAGAAGGATTCTTGAAAAAACCCAAAAATTTTGAGCGGCACTTCAATTGCGCTCGTAACCTTGAGACATAAGATGTTAAGTCTCATTTGCCCATTAATTTCACTAGCTACGGCGCCCTTCGGACCGAAACAAAGTAATGTTTACACATTACTGCTTCACGGCACAAATTGGCGCCGTTGTGGTACCCATAATCTAGCTGGCATCCTGTGCAAAGGAGCCTTCCATTAATAAAAGTGAAAGTTTTAGTAGAAAGTTTTACTTAAGTAAACTCTGGGCAATGTCAAAGTTCGTTACAAGGCGACACTACACATTCTCTTTAGTATAAACTATAAACAGTCTCGCAGTTTGACCTATTCGTTAGCCGCGTAATTTGGCAGTGGCTGTCGTAAGCAGAGGCCCTGCGTGAAATATTTGGTAGCGAAGGCGCGGCTGTGATTTGCATACAATGAGACAAAGCGAGGGTGGGACGAAATGAGAGGCCGTCGGAACGTTCCGGAAGTACCGTTCTTGGACATCTCATACTTTACTTTTGTAAATTGATTCCATTTATTTGCCTCTTTGCCAACTAATGAGATATAGATTACAATAGCATCTATTCAATTTGTTTTTCGATAACCACTTAATCTTATTGAGAGACAGAATCTGCAACGAATTAGGGAAAAAATTGGCATTAGGCTGTGTCGTCGGGACGGCTGTATGTTTCGCTAGAATATGTGTAGCGTATTATACGTGTGTAATATCTTTCAGATGTTTGTATTTTAATGTAATTTTATCTACATCCATGCTTTAAATCCTCTATTAAAGATTCTGAAACAGTTAGCTTATTGCCAACATTAAAACGCCCAATGTTCTAATAACCATTACATCATCCAAAAGAGTGTTGTAATGTTGTACTGAATTTCATAACAACACTCATATTTTTTTTTATGGAATAGGAGGACAAACGAGCGTACGGGTCACCTGTTGTTAAGTGATCACCGCCGCCAACAATCTCATGCAACACCAGAGGAATCACAGGAGCGTTGCCGGCCTTAAAGGAAGGTCTACGCGCTTTTTTGAAGGTACCCATGTCGTATCGTCCCTGAAACACCGCACAAGGAAGCTCATTCCATAGCTTTGTAGTACGTGGAAGAAAGCTCCTTGAAAACAGCACTGTGGAGGACCGCCACACATGCAGATAGTGAGGATGATATCCTAACTTGTGGCGTGTCGTGCGAAGGTGGAATTCGGCGGCAGGAATCAGATTAAACAGCTCTTCGGAACACTCCCCGTGATAAATGCGGTAGAAGAAAAACAATGAAGCGACGTCTCTAAGGAACGCCAAGTGATCCAGCCGTTCACAGAGCACTGGGTCCCCGAAAATTCGAGCTGCTCTGCGTTGCACGCGGTCAAATGGATCGAGCTGATACTGGGGTGCGCCAGACCAGAGATGACAGCAATACTCCATGTGTGGCCGGACCTGCGCTTTGTAGAGCGCTAGTATGTGCACCGGCTTGAAGTATTGCCGTGCTCTATTAATGACGCCCAGTTTCTTTGAAGCCAATTTGAATCTTAATTATTGCACTATACAAAATGTAAATTACTACTAAAATAAATAATTCTTTCATTAATACTTAGTTTATTTGTAAATAATCAGTAATGGATGATATTAGGTTACAACTAGGACTGGCTGTTTTAATGTTAGCAGTAAGCTAACTGTTTCAGAATCTTTTAGAGGATTCATATTTTGGGTGTAGATAAAGTCTTGTTTGCAACTGTTGATAATTAGGTATTAAAACACTCATGTGATACTATTATCACATGAGTGTTTTAATAATAATAGCTGATGTGCATAAATAGCTATTACACACCAACTATGGGTCAGCAAAGAAATAATCAAAAGTTTCAGCCACTAAGCAGTGGATATATGAATATTTGGAATCTTAAATTAATACAGAAGATATTACATAAGTGATGCATTTCTTAACAGCTGGTTTTTGTGAGGAGCTGGTGTCCGAATAAGGTTGATCCTATATTATCACCAGAACCTCATCCCCAAGATTTCAGTATCAGAATTTGACAAATATTATACTAGTGAACTACAGCTAGTAAAGCAATATAAATAACAATTCATTATTTACAAATAAAAATTTGGTTATGTTCGTGTTGGTGTATGTGTGTGTGTATGTGTGTATATTATATTCTCGATTATGTATCAGTGTAGGATTGTAGTTTTCAGTGAAGGTATGTAATCACTCCTTTCATGACAAGCTTGCATTTAGTTTTTTTGTTTAAATGTTTACAATCTTTATATTTTGATTTGGCTTTTAAACGAATATAGAGTATCAAATTATTATATATATATTTTTATATACAAATATATTTCAATAATTCCCTGTGCTATCTCCATATAACTCTCTCTTCTCTCTATCTCCATATAATTTCACCTAGATATTTAAACACATAATTCGTAAATCTCAATGAAAGTGAATAATTAAAGTATACGATTGTCATTGGTTCTCCAAGTAAGATACGTTAAGGGAAAGTTGTGTGATGCAGCAAATATACTTTAAAATGAGTGTGCTTCTCCCTCCACCAGGCGCAACCAATCACAGTCCTCTCCCAACATAACGATTTCTCTGATACTCTGGCAATCGAGTGGTATAAATTAACTTCCGATGTGGGTGGTACGTATGTAGCTACATCACCAAACTCCATGTTCAATTATCATCACTTTTTCGGTCCCGGGTTCGAATCCCAGTAGGTGCAATCATATATTTGATGAATATGGATGTTTGTTTCCGAGTTATATATTTAGGTATGTTTAAGTATTTATATTGTAAGAAAATTTATTGAAATAGGCGTTACTTTGCGGAAATCCATAATTATTTAAATGATTTGAGTTTTCTTTAGTGTTAATTCCGTCAATATTTGTCTTTAAACAATTCGACACGTGTTTCGCCTCTACACGAAGCATCCTCATGAC
The DNA here is from genome assembly GCA_949711755.1 of Leptidea juvernica. Lineage (NCBI taxonomy): Eukaryota > Metazoa > Arthropoda > Insecta > Lepidoptera > Pieridae > Leptidea > Leptidea juvernica. Next base: position 6,831,337 of record CATIXQ010000033.1, read on the forward strand.
GTGTTGTCACGCCAAAATGTAGTCTCGTGCCAGATTTTGGCGAGACAACACGTCAGTTTAATATTTATATTGTATTAAATATATCGGTGTCTTGCACCCATAGCACAGGCTACCAAAAGGGGCAAGATAATTTGTGTAAAAGTTTGTCAATATATTATTATTGTTATTTCTGGATTTCCTCCAACCATTGAAGCAAATTTAAAGACATGTTAAAGTTAAAAATATATTAAAGCTTATTTTCTAGTATTGTTGTGCGTCTTGTATCTGTAACACGATATTATATTAAGGTTGGGTTATATCTAGTACATTCGCCATAAAGTTAAACTCGGTACCTTCAGTTCCAAAGTGTAACAAGTATGAAATTCAGAGAGTTTGAGATAAGTATCAGAAATTAACGATAACCCACCATTAACCATTATCCACTTACCGGTGGTAGGTTCCTTTCCATACGATACCAGCCAGATTATGGGTACCACAACGGCGCCTATTTCTTCCGTGAAGCAATAATGTGTAAACATTACTGTGTTTCGGTCTGAAGGGCGCTGTAGCTAGTAAAGTTACTGGGAAAATGAGATTTAACATCTTGTGTCTCAAGGTGACGAGTACGATTATAATGCCGCTCATAATTTTTGGGTTTTACAAGAATCCTGAGCGACACTGCATGGTAGGGCGTATCAATTGCCATCAGCTGAACATCCTGCTCATCTCGTCCCTTATTTTTATCTTATTAGTGTGATTATCTCTAAGTACTTATCGAAACTACAATAAGCACAAATGAGAGACATTAATTAAAATGAAATAAATTATATATCATTTATCTAGATATGAAAATAAATAGAAGAATTTAGGTCGCAATCTGCAGGTAAAGTGCCATTGAACCAGACAAAAATTCACGGGATTAAATTTAACAAAATTCCAGTGAAATTTAAATGAGTAATTTCCATTGAGATTTATACAAAGTGCTAACGCGCTATTATAAGACGGATAAGGGTTGGGCAGAATACATATTCAGGCATGCGTGAGGGACAATTGTGTCATCGTATGCGGAATATTCAAGCTTATGGTGTAGGATTATTTAAATTGCTGCCTTTCTTTAGAATTAACATTATGTTACATATGTTAGAGGCCAAATGAAAATTCGGGGCACTATTTTATAAAATCTCTTTTTTTTTTATAATAGAAATGTATGTTTTGTTTAACTCTTCATTTGTTTAATTTTATTATGTTTAATTGTTCAACTTTGCTATTCTTATCGCACTATTGTAAATGTTGTTTGCACCTGTAAAGACATGTCATATTGTACTATCCCTTGTGTACTTGCTAAAATTTTAATTGTATAATGATGTGTTGTTGGTGTAACTATCTAAATAAATAAAATAAATGGCCGCAAAATAGGAACTTGCAAAGTGAAATTGAATAATCAATATTGAACTGATGAAATGATACGTCAATAAGTTTATTAGTATTATCATTTTAGTTGGAAGACGTCCACTACTGGATAAAGACTTCCCCCAAAGATTGCCATGACGATCGGTCCTACGCTGCCCTCATCCAACGTGTTCTGGATCGCCGGTCCATCTTATGGGAGGCCTACCAACACTACGTCTTCCGGTACGTGGTCGCCATTCGAGGACTTTACTGCCCCAACGGCCATCTGTCTGTTGAGCTATGTACCCTGCCCACTGCTACTTCATTTTCGAAACCATCTCGGCTATGTCGGTGACTTTGGTTCTCCTACAGATCTCCTTATTTCTGATTTGATCTCGCAGGGAAACTCCGAGCATAGCCCTGTCCATTGCCCTCTGAGCGACAATGAGACTTCCTCATAAGACCCACAGTAAGCGACCACGTCTGCGTTTTATAATAACATATTAAAACTGTTAAACCAATTACCTAAACAGAGCATCAGACATTACGTCATTGATTTGCTATACTTAGTCTGTGACAGAGATCCGTACCAGAACCTTCGGTCAGCTGACAAAACTATGAAGCGCTTAAACAATTCAATAGTTGAGCCTTTTATAATCTAAATTTAAGAATTCTTACTCAATATCTCCGTTGCGCTAACGCGAGCGAAATAAGTATCAATGCTATTAGGTCAACTGCAGCTCCGGCAAAAAATTCTAAAATCAGGTTTTCGTTCTCGACAATTTCCTCTTCCACAAATTAAGGGTATCGTCGGTAAATCGTTACTAAATTTTCTAACTTGAATGGGGAAGAAATATTCTGTATTCTACTGTTTTTGAATTGGTATTTTATGCCTATTGTTATGTTATTTGTATACTAGGATTTTGATTAGTCGCCTATATGGAAGCCATTTGAAGCACTGTTTAAAGTAATTTAGCACAAAAAATAACTAAAATATACAGATGCTGATGATATTGATCTCATTTGTGTCAAATATTTCTTGAAAAATTGTTGTGAATGTTGCAGACGGACCTCTAGAACCCTTCGTCTCTACCCCAAAGAGATGAAACATTATATCCATCGCCAATTGATGCTTATTTCTACGGATTCTTTGATGTGTTTCGCATTTAGTTCCATATTCATTTAAATTTTATAATTACAGTTAAAATAAAAAAACTCACATAGTCAAAGTTATAAATTTCAACACTACCACCACTTCCGAAATACTAGAAATTAATTACCACTCATAAATTAAAACAACATCATCAGCTTCAGTATAGTTCGAATAACATTTTTTTTTAATGAAAATAAGGGACGAGACGAGCAGTGCGTTCAGGTGGTGGTAATTGATACGCCCTACCCATTACAATACAGCTCAGGATTCTTCAGGAAAAAATCCAAAGATATATAAATAAGATGTTCTGTCTCATTTGCCCAGTAATATCACAAGCTACGGCGCCCTTCAGACCGAAACACGGTAATTTTTACACAATACACATAACTGCTTCACGGCAGAAATAGGCGCCGTTGTGGTACCCATAATATAGCCGGGTTTCTGTGCAAAAGAGCTTCCCAATTAGTTAAAACAAAAAGGAATTCATAAACGAACTCCAAATAGTTTTCATATAACTGTTGCATCATTCTAACAAAGACGTTTATAAATAAACATGTGTGAACAATTCATATCGAAATGATTTTCTTTAAGAGACGATAACTTTTACAACAAGCCGCGCACCTTCACGAGTATGATGCTACAAATACCACGAAAAACGACCCCTTGCCATATTTTAGGGACGCTGACATTAATTAATTAAGGCCTTCCACAAGAACTGAATGAACATAAAAAAAGATATTTGTTCATGTATATGCAAAGGTTACGAAGTATCTCTACGTAAAAAAGAAGTTGACAGTTTTGTTTAAATTTTTACGTTATTTTTAGCTATCAGTGTTTGATATGATAATATGTCTCACTGCCATCCTATGGGCTTCCCAAAAGGTTGTGCAAATGGGTTACTAGCTTTTTTAGCACATCAGAGCATCAAGGTCAATCAACAGTGCATGCTCCGACTTAAAACTCGTAACCCTATTGTCCAGCATGTCTTTTCTTTTTTGTTTCTTCTGCATATCAATGATATGCTGCAAATCAGCAATATTCATTGCTATGCAGTCGATAGCACAGGGCATGCTTCTTACATTAGCCATGCCAACATCTCCCAGGAAAGCGTCTATGAAAATCGGAACAAACTTGTGTTTGCAAACGAAGTTATTCAACCCTAATAAGACATATTTTGTGCATTGAGCGCTTAAAAACTCTCCGCTTGTCGTATCCTCTCTATTTGAGACCACTCATAATTGATTATTATGGTTCACTAGGCAAGCTATATATCATTCGTCACTCAAAATTTTTTTCTACAAGAAGTGATGAGAATAATCAAACATACACTCTGTGGTAAGTACATACGTTTTGTACATTACAATGCGGTGCCACTCAGCATTCTTGCAGACTTAAAATCTGGACCACGGACCGAGTATGAGCTCGTCAACTTGTTACATAAAATGTGCTGAGCAGACTTGCTGACCCCAGTTTTGTCTTACTGATGACTGCAGAATTGACACTGCAGTAGTTCTATACTAGAAGAGGCTCTAAGAGAAGTATTATCGAAAAATCTTAATGATAAAATCACAAAACTGTGTCTTCTAGTAATTAAACTGGATTCATATTCTCCATTTCACAAACTTTACAAGGGAGTTCTTGATAGAAGGTCCAATTTTCTCCTGGTGCTGGGAAATTGTCATCACAGCCCTGCATGACCAGTGTATATGGCATCATCACTATCGTCGGCATAATAATGCGTGTTGGAAGCATCCAACACATCATTCATATGCAGAAGAAACAGTATATAAATGATAGCACACAAGCTTGGGAAACCGTCAAAAATGATATTAAGTACAAACTATTTAGTCAATCTCTAAAATACTCGACATTGTCACAGAAATTTAAAGTCATGTTCAATGGACGATTTAATCAACTACCGTCAAGTCTGCTCGTCTTTGATGCCTGATATAAAAATAATTGTTGTACTAACCGATCATTCAGGTTTTTGGGTGGCAAAATCGAATAAGGATATCCTTATTTAGCTTATATAACATTCCAATAGCTTTAAAATTGGCAACCCCAGGCTCGGCAGATGTACAGGAATCCGATACTTACAGACAATCATTCTGTCAAACCGTCCATCGTGGTATGCCCGTGGGAAGTACATAACAATTGCCGAATGCCAAGTACACTATTAAGGCATTCCTACATTGTCAATTTATGGTCAATCTATTTATTATTTATTTATTATTATATGTTTATTACTGCTCTAAACAATATTTATTATTTGTTTATCGCTAGTCTAATGGATGGCAAATATAATAATTAAGAAATGGAACAATTGACTAGTAACAGTATCTATGATCAATATTAGCCATTCTTGTTACAGTATTATAATATTTTGGAATTTATGAGTTTCAACAACTATTTTATGGTGCATATTCCAAGGGGCAAAACATCAATGCACGCTTTGGTCTCAGTTTATGGATCTCCGAAGCGCTGTATGTTACGATAGCTCGATCGGGGATGCACCAGTAATGGAGATCATATATAAATTGAATTGATATGCTCTAATTCAAATTATTACTAATTTTAGGAAGAATTGTTTACAATGACGTACTATATTCATTCCAATTATATTTATAATATAGGAAACAAGAATGCTTAACCGTAGTTGTCTGATAATTCAAATTGCTAGTGTGTAAGCACCTTAAGAACTTTAAATTACTCTTTAAAACATTCATGGTCATGTATTTCAAGACTATTAGAGCGTGCGGGTCAATCATTAAGCTATATAATATGTAGATAGTTGGTGTGAAGTTTTAATCAGAATAACTGTTACAGTCGCTAACATGGGAAACGATACAACGATCTAAGTTTACATTACATTTGATGATCGATAAAGATAACACAGAGTTATTATAGTTATATGACATACGTTTTGGTATAGATGCATCTGATGGCTACTGGCTAAAATAAGACGAATGGAGAACCTCTATCGTTTTTAGTAGGCTTTTTTTGTGAAAATAAGGGACGAGAGCAGGATGTTCAGCTGATAGTAATTTATACGCTCTTCCCATTACAATTCCCACTCAGGATTCTTGAAAAACCCCAAAATTCTGAGCGGCACTACAATTGCGCTCGTCTCCTTGAGACATAAGATGTTAAGTCTCATTTGCCCAGTAATTTCATTAGCTACGGCGCCCTTCAGACCGAAACACAGTAATGTTTACACATTACTTGCTTCACGTCAGAAATAGGCGCCGTTATGGTACCCATAATCTAGCCGGCTTGATGTGCAAAGGAGCCTCCCACTAAAGACTTATAGTACTATAAATTTCAATAATAATAATAATAAAATAGATAAATACACATATAATTTTTTTAAGTATACTATCTACAAATGCATACCTTTTGTGTGATTTTTATTAAAAGTAAAAAAGCAACTACTTTGTAATACCAAAAAAGTTTCATCTTGCAGAAAACTTGCAGTGACGTGTCTACTGTCTATGGGTAGTTTGGCGCGTCCAGTAAACGATATAATTGAAAGTCGATAAGGAGAATTATAATTGTTATTAATATTTAGGCTGGGTTGCACTAACTACCTAACTATAGCAATAACAAACACGTTAAAATTCCGGTGAAGCAAAAAATGTGTTGCACCACTTGACAATTTTTAGATGACGTCATAACTTTAACTGTTAATCGTAACCACCCAATCTTCACCGGTTAATGCTATTGTTAATATTAAATAGTTAAATAGCGACCTGTCAAATGTTTCAAATAAATATTCGATATTGCCTTGATATTTCACTTTAAACTATGCCAAAGAATACGATGGTGCAACACATTATGCAGTATATGTTAAAGTTAAAGACTTAAACCCACTGACCTCTACTATAAACCACTGGATTGTCAAAGTACTTGTGTGCCTGTTTAATTTTCGCCATTTTGGCGCTGTTGGCCATGTAGCGAGAGTCTGCGGTACTAAAACTAGTGATGACAACCTCAGCAAACATCGATAGATGGTGGGAGAGGAGTATTTACATAAAATACTGTGTTCCTTAATAAGTTGATTCTTTAAATATAAATAACACGGAAAAAGAACGAAATTAATTCAAAATTTAAAAATACTTTAGAGTATTGTACGTTCTTTCGCAGCTAATTTGTATTATACGTCAACATAAGTTCTCCGGACGCTCGCAAGTGGCGCTTCAAATAGGCACAAAAAATTTGCTGTCAAACATATGGAACAACCTGTCCAGTGGTATTTATACAGGTCAGTGCTTAAAACTTAACCATAATAGCAAATGGAGCTTTCTGCCACGAACTACAAAGCTGTGGAATGAACTTCCTTGTGCGGTATTTCCGGGACGATACGACATGGGTACTTTCAAAAAAAGCGCGTACACCTTCCTTAAAGGCCGGCAACGCTCCTGTGATTCCTCTGGTGTTGCAAGAGATTGTGGGCGGCGGTGATCACTTAACAACAGGTAACCCGTGCGCTCGTTTGTCCTCCTATTCCATAAAAAAAAAAAGAAATATGATGCAACCCCGCCTTAGAATTTTCTTATTCTATTCTAAAGTGTAAAGAAAGTATGCAGGTATTGATTGGGCTTACGGCCGTTTTCAATGGGCTATCTATTCTTAGTTTAACTTACTAGAGGTAGAGAAATCTATCCTTTTTCGCTTACTTACATTTCAATAACCTATCGTCTAACATACAAATGATTTGAGTTTTCTTTAGTGTTAATTCCGCCAATATTTGTCTTTAAACAATTCGACACGTGATTCGCCTCTACACCAGGCATACCTACTCTGGACGTGTTGTCTCGCCAAAATCTGGCAAGAGACTGACATGCTGTTTAAAGACAATTATTGCCGGAATTAACACTAAAGAAAACTGAAATCATTTGTATAATTATGGATTTCCGCAAAGTAACGCCTACTTCAATAAATTTTCTACCGTCTAACATCTAAGCTATATTAGACATAACTATGGACAGATAAGGTCTTGTCATTAAGCGATTACAGCAATTTATCCGTAACTATAGATACATTTTACTTTACATTTGGTGTACCTCAAAACTAAAAGACGTAACGCTTTTTCTTGATTTGCGAAATAATTGTACCTCGCTGAGTTGTACCAGAGTCACGTTGCTTAATTCAATAAGTGACCTTTATAGAAACGAATTGAATTACGAACCTTATAATTTGATTGCTTAAAAATTACAGAGTAGGTACTTTAACAGTAGTTATCTTATTTTAAAACAATTATGGCATTTTTTACATTTTACCGGCGCAATTTATTGCAAGAAAGTCACTTAGATTATATTTCGTTAAATGAACACAAGGTTTTTTGATTTGAGACTTTGAAATTTTTAAGGAGCGCAATATGTAGAGATAATATCTTAAATTTACTTGAAAATTAACTCAGTTCAAGTTGTAGTGCGTGTGTCAAGATAAAATTGATATAAATTTTTGCCATTTTTTGCAAACAGAAATAAAATAACATAAAATGACACACCTTTCTCCCATATTTTCCACTCATATCAACCGTTACATGTAAATTCAATAAAATTATAAACTTGTTGTGCCTACTACTCGGTTAAGTTGAGTTAGTGAGTGGTGGGTATATATAGTTCATAGACAATGTACCTACGATTAACATATTATATTGTAAATTTGTTTTTTTGGAATAGGAGGACAAACGAGCGTACGGGTCACCTGTTTTTAAGTGATCACCGCCGCCCACAATCTCTTGCAACACCAGAGGAATCACAGGAGCGTTGCCGGCCTTTATGGAAGGAGTACGCGCTTTTTTTGAAGGTACCCATGTCGTATCGTCCCGGAAACACCGCACAAGGAAGTTCATTCCACAACTTTGTAGTACGTGGAAGAAAGCTCCTTGAAAACCGAACTGTGGAGGACCGCCACACATCCAGATGGTGGGGATGATATCCTAACTTGTGGCGTTTAATGGAATTATTAGTAAACACACTTTGGGCATAGAGCCTTCGTTCCCAGGCTATTTGAAAGATAAATTAAATTCCAACGCAATTTGATTTCACATAAAAATAATTAAATCTGAATTTGTTTTATCTCACATATACTTGGAACTCGAGCCTTAGCACTTGTCAGTACTTCCGCGATCTAAACTTGAATTGCAGGTTGTTTCCCATCACTTCTATCTTTAAAAATAATAATAAAATTATTTATTGGTTTTAACACATTCTCCTTAACTTAAATAGTGGCATGAACCTCCTTTTTAGCATATAAAGAATGATTGTGCCAGGAGGCTCCGCTCTTTCTTAGCCTTAAAACAACTTTGAGAACTTTATGAAATATGATGAATCGCGTGTATGTATATATATATATATATATATATATATATGTGTGTGTGTGTGTGTGTGTCTGTTTTAGCGTATGTGTTTTAAGAGCAACTCAGTCTCAACTCAAAAGTCAAAACTCAAGACAACTCAAACCCCTTCTCACGCACCCTCTCCACATGAACATTCATTCAACATGGAAAGATGAAAGGAATGAATGTTCACGATGGATCTCCAAGTAAGCTTATGGAATCGGAGCAAAGAGCGTGGCCGCTTATTTTTCGAAAAATAACAACTTAAACACGCTTTTTTCGAATGTCGTATAGACCTGGTTTTAATTAATTTAATCTAATTACTAATATAACGTTTTAAACTCTAAATAGTATACTAGAAATGATAGTAATAGTATACTAGTAATAGCATCTCCAAAATAATATACTAGAACACCTTTTAATGGAAGACAAAAGCAGAGAGGGAGAACAGAAGTGTCGAACAAACGTGCATATTAGGAATTTGAAAACCAAAAACACATCGATACGAGGTGGGCGAGAATCGAACCTGAGGCAGCGTGATGAGAGTTAAAAGTTCTACCCATTGCGTCACTGACTACAAAAATCGATCACTTAATGCTGAAAGAAAAAGGTAAAGATTATACTTATATCTGGAATTCAGTCAGTTCTTGATTAATATATATATGATAAGTTAAATATTAAATTCACTTATTTTTACCTGAATTACATATTATGTACTATTTTCTTATACTATTTTCGCGCCTCAATAAGGCTACTGGAAACCCAAGCGCTGGCAGCTATCTCGTTCAACGGATCAGCCTAGCTATCCAACGCGGAAATGCTGCCAGTATTTTAGGTACGCTTCCACGTAATCATAGTTTTAATTTTATGTAGTCATAGTATTGTTAATATAGTTATAAGATTTGTTTTGTTTGAATAAATATATTTTCTTGTTGCGAAAAGGTTTACTGCGCAAATCAATCGAATTTAAAGATTTTCCTCTTTAAAAACAACTTTAAATAAAGTCAAAAATTAACATCGAGATTCATAATTTCATTCGATCTTTATTCTTATATTTAAAAAAAGGTAAGTTTTTAATGCCAAACTTTTATTTATCGTATAAATTACTTCAGATCATTTCGTAGTTATAATTACAAAGTTCTTTGTACGTACTATTTTTATATACTTACATTTCTTGTTGCGTGATACAAGTCACTCGAAATAAGCATCTAATCCCCTAACAATAAGGCTGTATGCTAACAATGCTAATTGAGGAAATACTAAGTCTTAACCAAGGTCATTAGACAGCTAATGATAACAAAAAAGTGAGGGTCGAAGCACTCGGAATGACTAACACGGCACTAGATAATTGTAGAGATGAAAAACAAAATTTTGATAATTTTCACATTACAGAGTGCCAATAGTGTGTGAGTTTGTTTGGCGAATGTATCTATACACATTTACCAGTGGAAGGCTTCTTTACACAGGATGCCGGCTAGATTATGGGTACTACAACGGTGCCTATTTCTGCCGTGAAACAGTAATGTGTAAGCATTACTGTGTTTCGGTCTGAAGGGCGCCGTAGCCGTATATAACGAGCGCAGTTGTAGTGCCCCTCAGAAATTTTGGGGTTTTTCAAGAATCCTGAGCGGCACTCCTAATTGTAATGGGCAGAGCGTATCAATTACCATCAGCTGAACGTCCTGCCCGTCTCGTCCCTTATTTTCATAAAAAAAATACATATTATAATCAAGTAATGTACCGACATAGCCCAAATGATTGCGAAACTGAAGTGGCAGTGGGCAGGGCACATAGCTCGGCTGACAGATGGCCGTTGGGGCAGGAAGGTCCTCGAATGGAGACGTACTGGAAGGCGTAGTGTTGGTAGGCCCTCCACAAGATGGACCGACGATCTGATCAAGATCGCCGGAGTAGGTTGGATGAGGGCAGTGCAGAACCGATCGTCATGGCGATCTTTGGGGGAGGCCTTTGTCCTGCAGTGGACGTCTTCCGGCTGAAATGATGATGAATGTACCATGTGTAAGACTATCCGTGAACATTATTTGTTTTAAAACAATCTGTACACATTGTACTTATCAAGGCAAATAAAACTGTCCCCCTTTTTAACCATTTGTTTTGTCAATGGTAGTATCATTGTTTGGCGACCCAAGCGAGGATCATCTTTGGATGATCTATTTTGCACGTTTAAATTCGGTGTACCAATGTGCATCTGAAGACTACGGTGGGCCATTTATACCTAAAGTATACTGTAAATCTTGATAAACTTCTTTCGTACTAAAATTATTCAAACACAGAAACCACATCATCATCATCAGCCCGAAGACCTCCACTAGTGGACAAAGGCCTACCTACCAACACTTCCACTGCTGGACAAAGGCCTCCCCTAAAGATTTCCACGATGATCGGTCCTGCGCTGCCCTCATCCAACGTATTCCGGCGATCTTGACCAGATCGTTGGTGCATCTTGTGGGGGTCACCATTCGAGTACTTTACTGCCCCAACGGCCATCTGTCCGTCGAACTATGTGGCCTACCCACTGCCACTTCAGTTTCGCAATCATGTGGGCTATGTCTTTTTCTTCTTTGGTTTCCTACGGATCTCCTCATTTTTGATTCGGTCTCGCAGGGAAATTCGATACCACATAACGGGACGCAATTCAATTTTATCGACCACACTCCGAAAACAAAAGACTACTTTAAAAAAAACATATTCTAATAATTTCTTTATTTCTAATCAAGCCAGTATTTATTTTATTGTATTAAAGAGTTGGCACCTCATTCTCACTATATTGTTTAACGCCTCTTCATTGTAATGTTTTCCAAAAAAGCTTCTCATGTTTAAATAAAAGCTATTATGTAACATCAATACTTCAAAACCAGTTGCATTAACATATTTGCCAACCAAATTCAGCCTTAAATCCAATTATTATATTCAATAATTACCAACACCATAATAATATTGTTCATTATGCTGTTGGTTTTGTCACCGTTTGTGAAGTCAACATTTAATGTATAGCAATTCAGCTTGTATTGGGAGTGGGTAAGAGCTAAAATACCTTGACCCGTTTAATTCAAAAGCCTCTTTCATAGCCGCTGAGCGTGTGTGGCGTTGAAACGCGGTCATTGTTGAGCTTCCATGAATGGAAGGGAAAGAACGAACATTATGATTTTTATTGTGAACTAAACGAGATATTGCCTCGAGGACAACATCGTTTTACAAATCTTTATCGCTCTCTGATGAAATGTCGCGAATTTTCAACAAGCCTGCAGTTCTTTATGACTTTTAAATTTAAAAAAAGCAAAAAGTTTGAATTGTTAACAATCATATTAAATAATAAGAATGACATTTTATTAATATTAATAGTATTTTTACATAGTTATTGGATTAAATTTTATGTTTAATATTAAGAGTACATTTTTTTTATGACAGTAAGGGACGAGACGAGCAAGACTTACAAGTGATGGTAATTTATACACCCTGCTAATAACAATGCAATGCCGCTCAGGATTATGTTAAACCCAAAAATTCTGAGCGGCACTACAATTGCGCTCGTCACCTTGAGACATAAGATGTTAAGTCTCATTTGCCCAGTAATTTGACTAGCTACGGCGCCCTTCAGAGCGAGCACACAACATGCTTACACATTACTGCTTCACGGCAGAAAAAGGCGCCGTTGTACCTATAATCTAGTATTAGTATTTATTATAATTTCTTTTATATTAGGATGAATTACACATCCGATGAAATAATAATGGATTGTTCACTAATGGTAGAACAAAACATCCGAGTGAAGAAAGCACCCTTTCTCTAAAGGGATTCATAGTGATTTATACTAAAATTACGAGAAAATAAATAAAAAAATTATAATCATTTTTAAGAAATAAATTACCATTCAGTTATGACATTATAAAATGAGTTTAACATATCATTGATATGCAGAATAAATAGTGTAGGAGATAGAACACAGCCTTGGGGCACCCCAGCGTTCACCGGCTTCGGGTTCGAGCAATAACCGTCGACAAGACCCAGTCAGGAAGCTGGTGGTCCACTTGTATAAAAAGTAAAAAGTAAAAAGTTAAGTGCACCTTTATTATTAAGTGTGAATGAGGAGTTATTCGATATGTAAACGATTAAATTAATATAATATTGAATAATGAATGTTATATTATCAATGGCTTTCTTATAATTCTTACTAATCACCAGCGGAATATCTAAGCGATCGATCAGCATGGGACTAGATTATGATTAATATTGTAAATATTGTATTTTTGAAAAGAAGCTTCAAACGTTCTTCTCTCTAGAGCAGCATTTTTCTGAATCGGTGGTAGTGATTGACATCAAGACGAATTCCAAAAGAATCAATATGAGGAAGGTTATATTTATACATACAAGAATATCACTGATACCAACTAGATGCCTTGCCATTGTGGGGAATTTGGAAAATTATAATAGGTATTGTATTTGCAGGCAGTGGCATTCAAAGAATACCCTTCTAATTATCTTCTATTTAAAATTAGCCATTACGTAATATCGCTATAGAATAAACTCTATATATATTTAAAAAATAATGTATTTTTGCGTATTTCATTAATTTCTAACTACTTAAAATGAAAAGGCTCTCTTTCTTCGCATATCATAAATGTATTCAAATTCTAACAAGACCTCAGTTATGAAAATACATGTTTTTATTAATCAACCTTGAAAGATGATTTTCAAGTAAACGGAAGCCTTTCAATGATTCCGATACAACATTAGACACATCGAAGCTGAATAAATAACATAAAAATGTTTATGTTAAATATAAAAGTCCTCACAATTTCTTTTCATGTATATCTGACGCTGACATTTTTATTCAAGATAAACAATACTTATAACTAAGAATTATCGACGAGTGTATCAAGAATACTGTCAGCATTTCCACGTTCGATAACTAGGTTGATTCGTTGACTAAAATAACTGTCAGCGCGAGGGTTTCCAGTAGCACTATTGAGGCGTGTAGATAGTTCTTTGTACATTCTCTGCGCCTCTGGCCACCACGGCCCAAGTGTCCCGACACCAAATGCATATTCAAATTCAAATATTGTTACTCAAAGTAGGATATGATCTCACTTATTTATAAGTCAAAAACTTTACCACCCATTCAAAACAGTATGTCTCAGACCTGAGAAGAATAAGCGCAAAAAATATGGTTACAATGTAATAACGTACAATAAAACTTATTACTTAATAGTGTAAGGGCGGTCGCTCCATTCTGAAAGTCACTTATGTTTAGTTACCTTAGGCCCCCCACAAGATGGACCGACGATCTGGTCAAGATCGCCGGAATACGTTAGATGTGGGCAGCGCAGGACCGATTGTCGTGGAAATCTTTGTGGGAGGTTCTTGTCCAGCAGTGGACGTCTTCCGGCTGATGATGATGATAATGATGATGAACCTTTACAACAAAAATGTTTTTTAACAATTCTTCATATCATCAGTCGACTGTTTTACGCCAACAGTCATCTTCAAAAATTTGAGTTAATGACATGCGGAAGCATAAGGCCTTGATAAACATCACCAATACAAGTTCTGACTATTTTGATACCGGCCACTAGCTGCTAATAGCTTTGAATATATCGTGTAACTGGTTTAATAGTAAACAGATAGAGGCTTTTAATATTTATTAGCATAATGTTAAAGGATTGTGTCATAATGATAATCTGTTATTTAAATTTAAATATCAATGAAATAGCCTATATCTGCTAATCAAATTATAAAATCTACTATGATTTTTAGTTTTATTTTGAACAAGCTTCCGCTTGTGCCTTTTTTGCGAAAAAGCTAGATAAAGGCTACTCTTATCTAGATTGACTATATACTTTCTAGATATCTGGATAGCATTTATATATTTTAAAAACCCTTCGGTGACGAACACTACAAACTAACTATGAGTAACGACCACCAGTGGGAGATTCCTTAGCACAGGATGCCGGCTAGATTATGGGTACCACAGCGGCGCCTATTTCTGCCGTGAAGCAGTTATGTGTAAGCATTACTGTGTTTCGGTCTGAAGGGCGCCGTAGCTAGTGAAATTACTGGGCAAATGAGACTTAACATCTTCTGTCTCAAGGTGACGAACGCAGTTGTAGTGCCTCTCAGAATATTTGGGGTTTTTCAAGAATCCTGAGCGGCACTGCATTGTAATGGGCAGGGCGCATCAATTACCATCAGCTGAATGTCCTGCTCGTCTCGTCCCTTATTTTCATAAAAAAAGGCGATTTATTCTAATATCTTGAAAGAAAGAAAGAAAGACACATCATCTAAACGCTTAGATTTGAAAGAGCGACATCTCAAGTCAATTTCCTAATATGCAATTATTGGGGTTGAGCAGGTTATCAACTGTAAAGTAGATCATGTATCCACTAATCCAAATTCACACTGTATAATCCTTAATATTTCTCATGTCCTGTGAAATGGATATATATCTAGATGCGTCATTAATAGCGTAGTATCTGTTTCAAGGAGAACGTGTACAACAGATTCACGGCTATCGCGCAGCGCGATCGTATTATTTTAACAAAAAACAACCTTGAATAAAATTCACATAACAATTATAGGCAGGGCCATGAAATACTACGCACTTGTGTTCAACTACTATTCCGCAGTACCACTACAACTTATTGAACCTGTTTTATGGCACAGGAGGACAAACAAAGTGCATCTCGGCAAGAACCACGCCAGATGAATCACTTTCATTACTTTAAAATCTCGACAGTTCGACTCAAATTATACATTGAATTGAAAGAGCTTACACAGCAACGGTTCTCGAGGTACCTTATAATTGGAATGTAATTATAATATAAAAAAAACTACGTTTTAAAAAACCGACTTCAAAAACTGAAAAGTATAAAATAACTTAATAAAAATTTAATTTAATACACTTCTTATGCAAATCTTTACCTTTAATATTAATAAAATACTATTATTTATGTGTGCTACCTATTTTAATAGGTTTTAAGTTATAAAATGAAAACTACTGGGCCAAAATATGTAAATATTCCGCATAGAACTAAAGAAGAATTACGTAAATCGGATCATAAATCACAGCGTAATCGGTGTACATACATAAAAAAATACCGATCGAAATACCGATCTCCTTCTTTTTGAAGTCGGTTAACAATAATAAGGTAGCTATACCCAAATTCGTAAGGTCTCTTTTATTTATTTAATAGTTAGAATTATAAATTAAAGAACAGACATATAAAATTAGCTTTACACTTCAAAGCTACACAAATAACTTAACAAAGTTATATCTTAATCAAATGAGTAGCAGAAAATTCAAGCATATGTATGATAATATATTTAATAAAATATATTATGTACATACTTAGAATTACATATATAAACATCCATTACTCGGAAACAATCACTCATATTCATCATTGAAATGCTTGCACTCACCGGGATTCGAAATCGGAACTAGCACAGAGGTCGGAGTCAATAACTACGGGGGCTATGAGTTCAATATTTATATTTTGTAATTCTATATGAATTTATAAATTTTGTTTCAAAAAGTATACAAGTTATATAAAAAAGCTTCGAATAGTAGAGCCCGTTAACTAGCTTGCTAACACACAAAAAGCACATTCTTGATGATGAAACGAGTAAGTGATATGTCCTGCTCAATGCAATAAAGTTCCGCTCAGGGTTCTTGAAAATTATCTATATAAATATAATATACACTGGCCTGCAAAAGTAAGTATCACACTTTTCAAATTAATTTTTTTTCTTAACTATAGAAGGTAGAGATTTAAGATTAAAAACGTTTTGTTGCAAATTTTATAGGCTTTAATTCTTACAAACTAAAATTATACATTAGTAACATTTTTAACTTAAAAAAGATAAAACAATGAAAATAGACATTTTTAGTTTAGTGTAACAAAATTCAACTAAAATGTATTTACATGTAATTTAATTTTTAATAACTGGTATTGCCTCCTCGAGCTCTGATTACAGCTTCGAGCCGGTTTGGCATACTGAACACTAGGTTTCGGAGCCGATGTTGGGGAATATTCTCCCATTCTTCTACCAGGGCCTGCTTTAGTGCCCTGAGGGTAGTAGGTGGTGGTCTGCGATTTCTGACTAGCCTCCCAAGCTCATCCCAGGCGTGTTCAATCGGGTTGAGATCAGGACTTCTTGATGGCCAAGCCATCACGCTGACACCGACCTCCTGAATATACTCTTGTACGATATGAGCCGTGTGTGGCCGGGCATTATCATGCATCAGCATCGATCCATCACCCATATTTGCCAAATACGGCCCTGCATACTCATTGAGAATCTCTTGAGCATATCTTTGCCCAGTGAGGGTGCCATTTTCTATGGCTACTAGCTCTGTGCGACCTTCTGAAGATATACCAGCCCATACATGTACACTGCCTCCACCGTATTGGACTCTTTCTGAGATGCAGGCTTGAAGGTATCGCTCACCAGGTCACCTGTAAACACTTCGCCTTCCATCAGAAGTGTAAAGGGAGAATCGAGACTCATCTGCAAACAAAATTCTTGACCATTCTTCTTCATCCCACTGCATGTGTTCACGGGCGTATCGCAGTCTCGCTACTCGATGCTGTCTCTCGAGTTTCGGGCCACTTGCTGGTCTTCGGGGTTTCAAATTTGGTTCAGCAAGTCTTCTTCTCACTGTACTGTCACTAATGAAGTCCCTCCGGGTCTGAAGTAGCTGTTGGTGGACTTCAACTGCATTTTGGTGGCGATTTCTTAACACAGTGGAAATAATATAACGATCTTCTCGGGCACTAGTACACCTGGGTCTGCTATTACAAGGTCTCCTAGGATGGTGTCCAGTCTCTTCGTACCTTCGCTTTACCTTCTGGACCGTTCGTACCGTCACACCCACCATTCTTGCAGTGCGACGCATACTGATGCCTAGTTCCAGAAAAGCCATGATCCTAGCACATTCTTCAACTGAAAGAGGCATGATAAAAAAATGTTATGTGCTTTTTAGCATAAATTTTTAAAACAAGACCCATCGATCTTGAAAAAATTTAAAACAGAAAGAAAAATGTGAATGGTAAAATTGTAATTCGGAAACGTCCACTTTGAGAAAGGAATGGTTTTGTTTTTGAAGTTTTTTTTCAGCCAATTCTTAAAAGAAAGTTACCGACTATAAAGTTTTTATGTACAAAATTAAATTCACTTTGGATTCCTTTTTATTTCGAAAGTATATCTTGTGAACTTAAAACGTTATCCCAATTTTAAAAGTGTGATACTTACTTTTGAAGGCCAGTGTATATTATAAGCGAAATCGCAATTGCCCGAGTCACTTTGAGACATAATATTTAACTCGTATTTAAAGTTAAAAATAATTGTGGAAAAAAAAAGTTATACAACCACGATGCAATTTTCTTTATTTTTGGAAAGAAAAATTATGTTTTAAGGAGTAATATTAACTGAACCTAAAGTAAATAAATATTCCAAGGTCAATCTATGATTATTCTACTGACGTCATGCGATTCGAAAAAATTAAAAAGTACAACAACCATCCGAAGTATTATATTTTTTTTCTACTGCCAGTTAATTTAGAGAAAAACGGTTATAACGAGAGACAATTTTCGGAATTCAAGGCAGAAAAAAGTGTATGTGTAGGTAGGCACGTATGCACGCAAGAAGTTCTTTACTTCTTTGGCCTAACGAAGCAAAAATCATTACAATGATTTATTTATTCCTCGTGCTATTCTACGTTTTTAGAAAGAAGAATTTTGTAAATATCTTGCAAAAATGGCTTTGACAATTAATTATTAAATAATGAATTCGGATGTATGGGCTTGAACCCTTTGCCTGTCCTAATAATAGACGAAGAAACCTACATAAACCTAAATTTAGAAACCAACTTCCACTTACTTTTACAGTGATGCGCGCGCATCTAAAAATTTCACTCTCATCATTTTATCATAACGCGCCTAGAGAAGTATAGCTTCATGCGCCTAGACTGGTACAAATAAACCTCCCACAATTATAATTATCTATTTGTTGCTACAGTTCAAACTCAATGCGCGAAACATCCGAGTGTTTCAAAATTCTCACGATACTAAGTGTCATTCAGAAATGTTTGAATAATACATTTTGCGCATAATGAGTTATTTTCACAGCTCACAACTGTTGATTTCATGACTAATAAATACTTCATAAATGCAGATACAAACCGCAGTCTAGAAGCAGACTTGAATAATGCGGCGTACGATAGTAAATCTGTCATCGGTTATATTACGAGTATTACAAGACTGTGAACATCACGAAATGTATTCAGTAGAGTTGATTGCGGGTACAACTAAATTCTAAACCAACTTTGCGTGTCAATCCTTATAATAATTGCTATGTTGATGATTCTAAGCTTCTTCTAATCATTACTCTATGATTCTTGTCAAAAAGTTTATCTCAGGTATAAAAGGCATTTATTTTCTCAAAATTGATTCCTTTAGAATTCTTTTTGATGTCATTTCTAATATACTAGATACTACTACCGCTTCGGAAACAAATGGCACTCTGAGATCTCTTCTTTCGGCGTAAGAAACTTTCCCAGCATAATTTTTTGCGCTCTTTTTAATATAATATACAATATTTGAGGAATCAAGTTGAACCTAAGTTGAAAGCTTTTTTTAAATCGTGTATATTAATCGTTTATTTTACCCTTTCAGATTTACCAATACTGCTTCTGTCAAAGGCCATAAAAGATCGGTCTTTGCGCCGTTACAAATACAAAGGCTTTCAATGCCGTTAAAGCCTTAACCCTGGAAAAAAAATTATCATGAGAAATGAAGATACCCGCTTTTAATCTCTTGGCTACATTAAACAAATAGACCTTAGACTAAAACTGAGATATATAGAGCGTTCTGAGACTTTGCTCAGACTTTACTCACGGAAATCATAGCTAAGTGTAAGCTAAGCATAATCTAATATTTCGTTTTTATAGTCAATGATAACTGAAATTATACTAAGCTAAGAAAGCGGAAAGATCGAATCAGAAATGAGGAGATTCGTAGGAGAACCAAAATCACCGACATAGCCCAAATGATTGCGAAACTGAAGTGGCAATGAACAGGGCACATAGTTCGACGGCCATCGTTATGACGATCTTTGGGGGAAGGCCTTTTTCCAGCAGTGGACGTCTTCCGGCTGTAATGATGAAGACAGTGGAATACAAAAGTCAAATTCGCGTTATATCATAATTACCTAAGATTAACGTGAGTAAAGTCTGAGTAATGTCTAAGTTAAGTCTATAGATCTTAGCCTTAGTTTTTGTGTTCAATATTAGGACATAGCCTACAGCATTCTTTACAGATTGGATACTGTCCCGCACATATGTTTCTGTGTATAAATAATCTCTTTACTGATAATGACACTTATAGCAGAACTTTTAACAGTGGGAGGCTCCTTTGCACACGATGCCGGCTAGATTATGGGTACCACCTATTTCTGCCGAGAAGCAGTAATGTGTAAGCATTAATGTGTTTTAGTCTGAAGGGTGCCGTAGCTAGTAAAATTACTGGGAAAATGAGACTTAACATATTATGTCTCAAGGAGACAGGCACAATTGCAATGCTGCTCAGATTTTTTGGGGCTTTCAAGAATCCTGATCAGGTCTGCATTGTAATAACCATCAGATGAACGTTCTTCTCGACTCGTTTGTCATTAAAAAAAACTTAACTCAAGTCAATAATTCAAATTCAAATTTAAATTCTGATTTTGTAATAAGAACTATCTAGTTGTTGTTGTAAAACTAAACGAGCAAACTACAAAATATTTCAAAAATTGCTCAGTCGCGTTTTAATAATATCCGATTACAAAATCAGCAATTATTTAACACGTTTTAATGAAATTTAATTAGCACAACAAAAAATACAGCAAACACGACATCGAGGCTATTGAGACCATGAGTATCTGTTACCGTTGTTGTAGGGTTGTCGCTAACTGTTAACATCCCAAATATCAAAATGTTTTGCTAATAAGTTAGATGACGCCCTCTGGTGGCCTTTTATATAAATATTATATATCTCTACACCAATTCATTTGTCACTTTAAAATTGGATCTTAAAATTAAAAGTACGAATGTACTAACTAACTAAACCGATCATCATGAAATTTTTCATAGACGTTATCTAGCATAGAATCAAGGTACAGGGTACATTTTAGGATTTCAATTGAGATAGACGAATCAATGCAGACGAAGTCACGAGCCATAACTAGTTAATACTTCATTATAATAATTTATCCTCAATGTTTTTGTGTTCCCGGATGATTTTGTGTGTTTTTCTGTCATCGAGCTAAAAATAATCCGCATTAATTAGAATGCTCATAATATTATGTATTACATTATTATCAGAAAAAAAATTATAATAAACTAATGATTTGTTACATGATACATAATTTGGTATCTTCGTTGCGCGAGACCAAATTGTATTTGAATCCTTTTTTATTAAATCATTGCACATTCTCTAAATCTATTCCGACATTAAATATATTTTTGATTAATATCCTCTTACATATAATCAGAATATAGCAACCTGTAATCAGATTCTACCATACTTACGACAAAACATACATTATAGTTATATATTGTAGTAAATTCGCGATTGAGAATAAACTTAAAAAGATGTCACAGAGATTAATTATCTTTTTTTCCAATACATTTAATGCCTGTGCTTCAAGGATACGACTCACAAATGATGGTACTTTTACAATATTTAATATTTCAAAACCTATTGATACGTTTGACAGCCCTACTGCAACGAAAGAAGCTCGAGTTACATTTGTTGCGGTCTGAAAGCCAATAAAAAATGAATATCAACAAATCGAGCATTGCGAGGTTCTTCTATTTTCCGTAACTGTGCTTTTACAGTAATTGATAGCGACAGGCAGACGACCTTGGAAAGATACTTTTTTATTCATTTGATAGCATTTTATTTCTGGGTCTGATTGACATTACATTTAACGTCCCTACGCGAATGCCAGTAGAATTACTTCCAAAATATCACCATTAGTACCTTGCCAAGAATGACTGTGGAAAATTTCTTAAATTCCTGTGACTGTGACTTTTTTAATTTCTTTATGAAATAAGGGACGAGATAAGCAGGACGTTCAGATGATGGTAATTAATACGTCCTGCCTATTACAATGCAGTGCCGCTCAGAATTTTTGAGGTTTTTCAGATTTTTACAATTGCGTTCGTCATCTTGAGACATAACAGGTTGAGTCTCATTTGGCCAGTAATTTCACTAGC
Organism: Leptidea juvernica; assembly: GCA_949711755.1. NCBI lineage: Eukaryota > Metazoa > Arthropoda > Insecta > Lepidoptera > Pieridae > Leptidea > Leptidea juvernica. Next base: position 6,853,477 of record CATIXQ010000033.1, read on the forward strand.
TACGGTTTTTGAGTTAATTTGACTGAACCTAGGTTCGAGGTTATAAGCTCAGGTTATAGGTTTGGTCTGATATTATGTAGCTTTTTATTGTGCGTATTTTAAAGCATCTATAAAGTGTTTTATTGAAGAACCTGGTTACTACAGTCGTACTTCATCATAGTAACACGACACAAACTCAAATTCTATCTTCATCAGATGTATACAGGGATGCCGCTTTTTTGAAAATCAAACTGTTTAAAATCTTTTGTAGATTACCCAGGGCGATAAAACACCTTCAAATGGGCACGATAGAGTTCCGAATACCTTTAACCTGGCAATGCGATTGTAATTCTTCTCACATCAGCGCTTGATCGGCGCTGATCACCATCAGATGAACAGCACTCTGATCTCTCCCCCTTTTTAGGGTCCCGTAGTTTATATTATTAATCTGTATTGTCGTCATATTGGCATATTGCATTTAACAACTCTATGTCACTTGTCTTATCTTACCTTTGTCAATTTTTCAATAACGACGATTTCAATCTAATTATATAAGAGTATTCAAAAATCTCTTATTACCCTAATACGTTTATTTGGATTATTATTCTGTTTGGATTATTATGCTGGACAAAGGCCTCCACCAAAGATTTCCACGACGATCGGTCCTACGCTGCCCTCATCCAACGATCTTGACCAGATCGTCGGACCATCTTGTGAGGGACCTACCAACACTGCGTCTTCCGGTACGTAGTCGCCATTCAAGGACTTTACTGCCCCAACGGCCATCTGTCCGTCGAACTGTGTGCCCTGCCCACTTCAGTTTTGCAATCATTGAGGCTATGTCGGTGACTTTGGTTCTCCTACGGATCTTCTCATTTCTGATTCGATCTCGCAGGGAAACTCCGAGCATAGCCATTGCCCTCTGAGCGACCATGAGCTTTCTCATCAGGCCCATAGTTAGCGACCATGTCTACGTACCGTAAGTCATCACTGGCAACACACACTGGTAGAAAACCTTCGTCTTCAGACACTGTGGTATTTGGGACGAGAAGATTTTACGAAGGTTCCCGAACGCTGCTCATCCGATTTGGATTCGACGAGTGACCTCTGTCACGAAATTGTACCTGCCTAACTAGATTATTATTTTGTTTATGCTGTGCAATAAATGTTATGTAATAAGAAACGTACGCCTATTATTTGAGATGCTATTGCCCGTGATCCTACTTTGCTTCTATTACATACACGCGAAACCTCTGCTCCTCCTGTGAATCTACACGATGTATAACCCCTTTTATCCAACGAAATAACTCTAGAAAATGCAATCGATCAATTTGAAATGAATAATACTTTGTTTTTTTTTATCAACCGCAGTCCGCTTATCAAGCGCGCATTAATACTCCACACAGACATGTTTAAAAACCGCATAATATCCGCTGGCCCTCGTGTGGCAAGTTCTCAAATAACACGCAAAAACGACAAATGAATTCACAAACTTGCTAAAATAGTTATTACTTTAAATATTAAGAAGGTTAGGGGTTGTAAAGTTGGGATAGTAACTATGCAGTCAATTAACTTTTGTATCGGAATATTAAGAAATGATTATACATTAAACTTTTAAAAATCCGGCTTAATATGGTGGACACAAGCGTATTAAAGAAAAAGTTAGTGTATATGAAAATAATAATAAAAGAGTGCATGTCATATAGGCAATTAAACAGTGCCTTATGAACCTAAATAAATACAGCACTTGTATTAAAGATGTTTTAGTTTGATTTGTTTCCGAACTGTGAACTTCTATTGATTCAATACAATAGTTTTGTATTCAATAGTACTGAACACCCACTCATTCAATTCCGTTTATGATTAAAGGTAGTGAAGTACCAATTTAGAAATTCTACCGACGGCGGGGAGTGAGGAATCAGCGGTTTATGAATAAAATTGTGAACTGAACGAAGTTTGTCAATTATTTGTTGCTTTCGTGAGATAAGTTTTTAATTTTTTCTCATAAGTGTGTTCAATAATGATAAAATATAAGCCAGGTTTGTAATATTGCGAACAAAACTATTAATTAAATACAGCGGCAGGCCGCAACGACATTGCTTTACATAAGAAAATTTACATTACTATCTGTTAGGGAAAGGACCAAACAAATATACAAACATTAATTTATAAAATACGTTTCTGGAATATTACCGTTAGTATATGTCCCTATTAGTAATACAATACTTATACAATTTAGGTAATGTCTCGTTAAGGTATTCCACCTTCTCCAAGCATTTATCCGAGATAGGATTGTATATCACTTATTGCACGTCAGTGCAGATTTTGCCTTGAGGCCGGTGAAACGCCTCTTCATCTCCTCTGCAATTGCGGCCCACTAATGCATAAGCGTAACACCATCCTTGGCGACTATACCCTACTCCCAGATGCTGTTTGTAATACTCCCGTCAAGAAGATACTGCGGTCCGTAAATGCGGCAGGGATTGACGACGAGCTATGAGTATGAGTGGCGAACACAATAGATCAATTCTGGACGCGGTGTTACTAGGACCCAATCAGGTTTAGAACCATTTAATAGATATGCCTCAGACCAGGGAAGAACGGGCACAAGAATCTCAGCGGTTCTCTAGTAATTGTTTTAATTTATTCATTTGACTTCGTAGGGGTGGTCGCTTCATTGCCAAGATGAGGTATCATTAAGAAATTCATTTATATTATATATAGTAACTTATATTGAAAAGGTTTCTTAACAATTCTTTTGAATATCGTAACTCATTTCTTTTGTTCATTTTCTGGAATCCAATTATAAAAGCACATTGTACATCGGCTAACAAAAGACTGACTAGCTCGCTGATATATATAGTATGTGTATTGAAGAATATTTTACAATATTAATTATGAGTTTTAATGTACAATATAGTTAAATTGATATAACTTTGAAAGTATTAAAACACTTCTAATTGAAATATTTACATAAAGAGACATTAGATATAAGACTATATATTTATCTAAATAAAACACTTTTAATGAATTAAAAAGTTACATATTTATTTTACTTAACCCAACATTTCAAGATCTTTCCAAATCGCGTTTTCAGGAGGCCTCAAACGTCCCCCTCATATATCCCCAATTTTTTTTAATAAACGTTTAAAAGTGTTTTATTTAAATGTGTAACACTCGCGTTAATCAAAGAAAATGCCATATATTTATCATTAGTATTATGATTTAAATTCTATTAATGGCCGCGTTGTATTTTATTATTGGTATCAAGTAACGTATATTAATCTTTGCAACACACGCGTCTGCACCTAAAATCCGATGGTTTACATGCCAAACTCCAAAGGCAATGTTATAACAGGTACATGAGATATTCCATCTCGATTACAAATATACTAGCCTATAGACTACTCGACAGGAGGACGACTAAGGAGCTAATTTCAAGCTCAGCTGACTGTTTACGACTTGTCAATCAAAATCGGTTACAGCAACAATAGATTCACTTTCCTTTTCTATCTGGTTGGTTGGTTTTTACGGACAAGGAGCACAAACGAGCGTACTGATCACCTGGTGTTATGTGATCACCCTACCCACATTCTCTTGCAACACCAGAGGAATCAAACACCTTTAAGGAAGGTGTACGCGCTTTTTTTAGAAGGCACCCATGTCGTATCGTCCCGGAAACCGGAAAAAAGGAAGAACGTGGAAGAAAGTTCCTTGAAAACCGCACTGAGGAGGACCGCCACACATCTAGATAGTGGGGATGATATCCTAACGTATATAACGTATCATGCGAAGGTAGAATTCTTTTCGCTCGTCTAAACGAAGTCTGTGCAACTTTTATTGGCTTGGTATGTAACAGAATCTTTAAACGTGATTTCGACCCTTCAAAACCTAGGATTAATTTGAAACTTTGCACACTGGTCACGGATTGGTGTCAATTTAATAATACATACCTATTGCTCTTATTAGGATCTTCAGGATAAGCGATTTTTTATGTTCGATATCCGATAGTATCATTGTGTCAGAGACTATGGGCGCGTGCTAATTCGTTACGACATTGGACGAAAAAAGCAAAAATAAATAATAGTTAGAAAAAAACTATTAACACGCTGTTGAAGATAACCAAACTAGAAAGTAGAAAATAATTTTAAATAAGCATTAACTACGAATAGTGTGATTAAGTAACAAAAAATGAATTTTATCGTAAAAAAGCGTAGGGAAATAGTTAAGATATCTTTAAAAATTACTCAACTTTTACCAACATTTGTGAATAAACCTTTTTTTTATGAAAATAAGAGACGAAACGAGCAGGAAGTTCAGCTGATGGTATTTGATAATTAATTAATTTGATAAATAATTAATTAAATAATTATTGAAAAACTCCAAAATTCCTAGCGGCACTACCACTGCGCTCGTCACCTTGAGACATAAGATGTTAAGTCTCATTTGCCCAGTAATTTCACTAGCTACGGCGTACTTCAGACCGAAACACAATACTGCTTACACATTACTGCTTCACCGCAGAAATAGGCGCCGTTGTCGTATCCATAATCTAGCCGGCATCCTGTGCAAAGTAGCCATCCAAAAGTGTAATCAAGCATCTCATGCTATTTTAAATTAAAATAGATTTTTTGTAACTTCATCACTATTAAGCGTAGTCTATGATATTTTAAAAACTTTTCCTAGTTTGGTTTTTTATATAAGCGTGTTTTTTTAGTTATTTTTTTCTATTTTGGTTATTATTACATAATTTATTATATACAAGACTATGATTGAGAAATAGATATGTATTTTTATGTATTAAGTATTTATGCTGTATTAAATATACAATTGTCTTGCACCCAAAGTACAGGCTATTACCTAGTTTGACGCAAGATAATTTGTATAAAAAATTGTCAATGAAAAAAAATAAGAGATGTCACATTAAAAGTATTTCTGGAGAGACGAAAGAGATGAAAAGGAATTTCATCAATCTTTTGTTGTTTCCATATGCATCAATAATATAGTACAGAATGTTACGTAACACTGTTGGTATCTTGGGTAACAATATTTATAGAAATGGCGGTTTGTGTAACCGATTTCTTTATTAGGAAGTGAACTTACAAATGCCACGAAAAGTCGTGATATTTTCGCGATCGCAATTACGTCCAAAACCTGAGAATAGGAATTATTGGTTGGATTTTGTTTACGTAATCGAAAGCAATAAAATTTCATACAATAATTTTTTTGTTTTTTATGGAATAGGAGGACAAACGAGCGTACGGGTCACTTGGTGTTAAGTGATCACCGCCCACATTCTCTTGCAACACCAGAGGAATCACAAGAGCGTTGCCGGCCTTTAAGGAAGGTGTACGCGCTTTTTTTTCATTCGTATATAAGTGTCATAATCACTAATAAATTAATAAATATTTTAATATTTTTACGTTATTTACGTTTTTATTCAACATGAATATTGTTAATATATTGCTATATTTACAAATTAGAAATTAATCCGGTTGTTTTGTCCATATCACTATTGTTGAATCTGTTAGCATTGCTGCTATTATATTATGATGATATTCGGATATAGATATGCGGGTTCCGTTGTCCGTCTTGTCGTCTGTCAGCGGGCTGTATAACAAAAACGTTAGTTTATGTTATCATAGATGGCGAATTTTTTTTCTGGACGAAACGTCGATTACGTTACATCGTTGCTTTGTTACGGTGTGCAAAACAAGCATAACGAAAAATAATACTAATATTATTATTAATAAGTAAGCTACGATTTATTTTTTCTGTATTATTGATTGATGTAAAGGTATTCCACCTTCTCCAAGCATTTATCCGAGATAGGATTGTACATCACCTATTGAACGTCAAAGTTTACTACCATTTAAAAAGATATGCCACCGACCTGGGAAGAACGGGGGCAAGAAACTCAAGGGTTCTCTATTTTTTTTAATTTTCGTTAAATTAAAATTTATTCATTTAATTTCGTAGGGGTGATGGATTTATTGTGATGTGATAAGATTTGTTGTGATGCCGATTATTATTATAATGATGAAAAATCAATGAAAGCATATAGGTTAAGTATGAAGAGGAAAAAATAATAAAGCAGTGATAGCAAGAAAATATCATGACATGTACCTAACGTCAATGAAACTGCAAACTGTACTGACGCAACAGGACGAGCGCGAGGGGGTGCAAGGGGAACGGGAAGGGGCATTACGTTGCAGCGAGATAATGTAGCCGTATAGTATATATTGCTATAACGACAAATAATAAAATCCGAAATAGCGGATTCGAAAATGGCTGCTATTTAAATATAAAAATGGTTCTTTTACAAATATATTTTAAAAATTAAGAATTCACGGTAAATATTCGTGGATTTAAAGGATCTTGTCTTTCATCATCAGATAAACCATTTGTAAATGTGATATATGCAGCGGCCTGCATTGTTGCATGTTGAAAGATCAGTTTCACAGGTCAGTGACACTGTTCAGGATATGAGCAGAGACAAAAGTGGTACGGAACCGTATCACCGCCGGGGGGGTAAAAGGGGAGCTGTGCTCTACTATGTGTGACGTACTTCGATTCACTTGCAGGATCTGACCGCAAGACTCATACGCAAGTTTAACAATTCCAGAATGGCTCTGCCATAAACTTACTGTCTTAATGAACAAAATACCTATGACATGAATGCCCTCACGTGAACGGTACCGTCCGTTACTTTAAAAAAACTTACTTCATACGATGACTTCACGCGACGTGAATGTTTTGACCTGTATAGTTTCGCGCCCAGCTTGATGAAGCATGCATAAATGGCAGCAGCAAACATGGCTGACGATGATTTGGATCAAACTTTATTTAATATCACCCATCATAGCCTATGATATTCATAGGGATGATTAGGGTTCAGAACGAGAAAAGCACCTGTTGCTTGTTTAAGATGGTTTACGAACGAATGAAACAAACAAAAAAAAATAACGTGCGTACAAAGTACACATGTCAGAATTGAAACCTGCATTTTGCATGAACCTCTAAACTGCATATGAAATCCTGGTACATTGCTAGCATGACACATGATTTCAACCGCTATGAAAGACATTACTATCACCGCTATTTATGTTCTCATGGTGTCTATTTAGTAATATGTCGTGCGCATGACGTCAGAATATCATATAATAGAATACATAACTATATAACACAATCTCTTCTTCAGCTATGATCGCCTGGTACCAAAACATTGTATAATGCTTCCTATCTCATTTTCTCCCACGTTATTTGTTCGCTTTTTCGTTTCATCGACTTTCAAACCACAACGATGCTAAAGCAGTTTTCACTTTAATAATTAAGTACGTGAATTTAGATTGTGACAATGTGAAAAGTATATATAAATTTACGGATGACATACAATTGAATAAGCCTGTTTCCCATGAAGGCGTAGGCGATGATAGTCTTCAAATTCTTGACTTACTTACTTCTTCGTATCTACCCTTTGGTGGCTTTCTAAATCATGGTACTCTCTTTTCATTACATCCCCAATCAGACAGGCGACTTTTACAGTATTATAACTTTACATTGCGTTTACTCGTGTTAATAAGACAGTTATAGTCAAGCGCCCGTATTCAGATACGATTATTTGAGATTAACTTGATATTTTTCATGATAATCTTCGCTTAAACCCAATTATACGCATTAATATTAAGTGTTAATTATAATATTATTGTTAGTGATCCTGCCTACTGAGCTATAGAGGTCCCGGGTTCGAATCCCGGTAGGTTCAATCATTTATATCATGAATATGAATGTTCGTTTCAGAGTCATGGATGTTTTATATATTAATTTATGATTGTATTAAATATATCGTTGCCTTGCACCCATAGCACAGGCTACGCCTAGTTTGGGGCAAGATAATTTGTGTAAGAGTGTGTGTCAATATTATCATTATTATTATATTAAAATTATTATACAATTTATATTTATTATTCGGTTTATGAGAGTAGAAATAACCTAGTTCTACATTTGCTCCAATAAAAAGTAGGACTTTAATAAATGGGCCGCCCTAAAGTAAATCATAAGCGTTTACCATTAAATAATTGTTAATATGAGCAACATAACTTGTAAATGAGTCGGAACTACAAAAATTTATCATCCATAAACGACTACAGACATGGTTCCACCTGCCCTATATTGTATGTAACACAAATTCATACGAAGCTGTTAAACTGTAAGGGCATTTACACACGCAGGTGATACACCGCAGTATAGATTTTTTTGTTTCAGGTTAGTAACAATATATAAAACTTTACCATCTGTAGCAATGTCAAATACAGCATTCGAAGCACCTTCGTATTACTTTTCTGGAAATTCGCGGTATTTGTATGCGACGGATTTATTCGTCTTTGGTGAAATTATGGGGTAAGCATTGGTAATGACATTTACCAGTGGGAGGTTCCTTTGCACAGAATGCCGGCTAGATTATGACAACGGCGCCTATTTCTGCCCTGAAGCAGTATCATTACTGTGTTTCGGTCTGAAGGGCACCGTAGCTAGTGAAATTACTGTCCAAATGAGACTTAACATCGTATGTCTCAAGGTGACAAGTGCAAGAATAGTGCCGCTCAGAATGTTGGCACTGCATTTTAATTACCATCAGTTGAACGTCCTGCTCGTCTCGTCCCTTACTGTCATAAAAAATGACATTCCAATGCTTAAGCTAAATCTTAATCTGAAACTCCCGCACAGTAATGATGTCTTCTTCAATGATGTCCGTTGCTAGACGTCCCTCATACCTGTTATTAGTAAGATTCCTACAACTAAGATTAAACTCATTGATTTAGTTGTAGACAGTGGAAGGTTATGGGGATTCACCATGAAAATTTAGGATTGTTTTCACCACTACTACAACTGCTTAGGCATTACAATAAAAAATAATAAATTAAGTCGATATATTCCCTTAAAGTACATAATATAAACGTAACTTACGGAAACCTCTCATTTAATAACAACTCATATTTATTACATATTTTTTATTCTATTGTAATCTGTCCTATTATATTGTGATGATAAAATTAAAAGTATAGTCTCATATGACTAATATCAGTTAATTTCAAAGATTATTTTATGTAATTGTTATATTTGTGTACTGTTGATGTATCTTCGAATTAATAAATAAATGAAAGGATAATCAAAGTTGTCGTTGTTGATGAAAATCGTCAACTTGTTGTTGGCAACAACGTAAATTTTAATACGTCATATAGTAAAGTTTTACTCGTGCTTTTTTCAAATTGCCGCCAATAGGTCCATAATCCATGGCCTTTGCGACAGCAGCGCGGCGCCTTAGTATATGTTTTAACACAGTGTTAGTTCGTAAGTAATTAACGTTGTGTGTACTACGCCTTATCGGTAGACTCGCCGATGATACAACGTCTCGTTTCTCATCGTTTACGCAGAGCCGGAGCCATTTTATCATTTTATTACTTTGTACGGTCTGCTATCGAAGCGTAAATTAGAACGCGCTCCACGCAACTCGCAAATTGATACTATTGACTACCGGTACGAACTATTTACTTCTATCTAATATTATATTACCTTCGATGGGAAATCTTGGCACGTTTTCCGGAAGTGTCGCGTATTTTACTTAAACCAGTGCAGTTTTAAGTAAAGTACGTGATTATCCATAATTTGTGAGTGTCTTTTACAAATACAACATTTCTGAATAAAATAGGAATATTTGGAACAATATTTTCGTTGCAGGATTCGAGCCCACGCTTCTCGGGATACACCCCAGTTGCCCTTACCCGCTAAAGCCGTTTTCAATAACGTATCTATCCTAAGTTTAACTTACTTGAGGTAGACAAATCTATCCTTTTACGCTTACTTACATTTCAATAACCTATCGACATGAAGCATTGGACTATAACTATATTGGACTTAACTATGATAGATAAGATCTTGTCATTAAACGGTGACAGCAATGTATCCGTAACCAGCGATACGTTATTGAAAACGGCCGTAAGCCCTCCATCCGCATGACGCATGATCCGTAAATCTTGGTTTGTTTGTTAAACTCCCGGTTTTCGGAGAATTGTTAGATTACCGAGAATAGGATGGGTTATTAATGAAAACTAAATGCTATTTTTGCATCTAAACTTGTTAATAAATTGCAATTTTTTATGTGCGAATCCATTTTCTAGGTGTCATTTCGAATCTCAAGAGCCATTGCTTATATTTTTAGGATCTTTATCAAGAATTAACACGTTTTTGAACTTGTTGATTAGACAAATGCTTCAAATGAAAAGGAGGTAACGAGAATGTAAAACATTTGATTCTTCTTTGCCATTTAAAAATTACGACATTCAATACTTACTATATACAATGGAATTAATAGTATTCAGCCTAAAACAACTCAGCATATCTTCTAAATAAACGTTATCAAATTCTCCATCACATCTATCAATAGACGGTCTAAATAATAATATTAGTCTTTACTGCTGTATTACAATGTTTTAAATTACATTATTAACCAGTTTGTTTACTATAAAGCTTGTACTTGGATATAGGGCTTCTCTAGCATCTTCCACTCTTCTCTACATCGAGCCATACGTAGCCACACGGGGCCAGCTATACTATGTACATCATCCATCCATCTTTTAAACTATCTTCCTCTTCTACTATTTTCGTTAAGAGGTATCCACTCTATAACTTTCTTTGACCATTTATCTCTAAGTATGTGTCCTATCCATTTCCATTTTAGTCTCTTGCTTTCTAATCTAAATACTAACCCGTAAATGTAACACTAGAAAAGAAAAAACATACTAACAAGAATAACTTGCGTATACACATGTACTTCTTTTAAAATTAGAAATTTATGAAGCGAATACGTACCCTCTTTCCCATACATTCCCAGTGTCAACTGGCGCAGGTATGGTATTATAACTGCCTCTAATGGAACACAATTAGCTCACAATTCTGGTCAATGTGTGTTATTAATATTTTTTATACGTTTTATACCAGCTTGATCTGTACACGTGTGTATCAATCTATGTAACGGAATTGTTTAGATAATATTCCAAGACATCCAACTTACTTGAAAGTGCGCAAATGTATTGTGTCGAACGACTTGGGCTATATTTTACCTCCTTTGCACAGTATGCCGGCTAGATTATTGGTACCATAAAGGCGCCTATTTCTGCCGTGAAGGAGTAATGTGTAAACATTACTGTGTTTCGGTCTGAAGGGTGCCGTAGCTAGTGAAATTACTGGACAAATGAGACTTAACATCTTATGTCTCAAGGTGACGAGCGCAATTGTAGTGCCGCTCAGAATTTTTGGGCTTTTCAAGAATCCTGAGCGGCACTGCATTGTAATGGGCCGCGCGTATCAATTACCATCAGCTGAACGTTCTACTCGTCTCGTCCCGTATTTTAATAAAAAAAAAAAAAAAAAAGGAAACAGGTAAATATAAAACAAACAAAGATTCTATCTGTATAAGAAAAGATTGAGTGGTCATCGAGAAAATAGTAGAGATGTGGCTAAAACCTTTGATAACTTTTTTTCTAATATTCCTGTTCAGATTACAACTAGTTTAAATTCTTCTTATGAATAAGCTGAAAATTTACCTAAAAGTAATGTACCTACCTGAGTGCACAGTTAATTTCATTTAAATTTAGGCACGTCTCTACTAGGGGAATAATAAAAGTATTTATTATTCTTAAAGCTTTCTTCCTCGTACCACGAAGCTGTGGAATGAGCTTGCTTGTGCGGTGTTTCCGGGACGATATGACATGGGTACCTTCAAGAAAAGCGCGTACACCTTCCTTAAAGGCCGGCAACGCTCTTGTGATTCCTCTGGTGTTGCAGGAGAGTGTGGGCGGCGGTGATCACTTAACACCAGGTGACCCGTACGCTCGTTTGTCCTCCTATTCCATAAAAAAAAAAAAAAAAAAAAAAATTAAATCACTTAATGTAAAAAAAATTACGGGTTGCACTCCGGGAGTGCTGGCAGAAGTGAAAACTTGAACATTAACGTTGTGCAATTTTGAATATTTTGGAATGGTAACAAATAATTTCACACGAATTGCTTTATTTATCAGTATAAAAGTTTTTTATGTGGTTTAAAATGACAATTTATAATACATAAAAAAATTAACACTTCAGATGTACCAGTGGGAGGCTCTTTTGCACAGGATGCCGACTAGATTATGGGTAACACAACGGCGCTTATTTCTGCCGTGAAGCAGTGATGTATAAGCATTACTGTGTTTCGGTCTAAAAGGATGCCGTAGCTAGCGAAATTACTGGGCAAATGAGACTTAACATCTTATGTCAAGGTGACGAGCGCTGTTGTAGTGCCGCTCAGAATTTTTGAGGTTTTTCAATAATCCTGAGCGGCACTGTAATGCAATGGGCAGGGCGTATCAATTACAATCAGCTGAACATCCTGCTCGTCTCGTCCCTTATTTTCATTAAAAAAGATGTATTTCAATCATATTACATTTAAAAGTTAATGTCTCAGAAAAATCAACGGATTGATCAAGATAGTGATGTGTAAACAAAACTTGACCTCCCTTTGCGTACCGCTTCAATAGTTGTTTCGATTTTACCATCCTATTCTTTTTTAAATTATCAGATAAGAAATGACCAGTAGACTCTTATAGGCTGCAAGTCCAAAGTCATCTTTTAAAATACGCGACATAATTCTAGGTGCTATATTAATCTCCCGAGAAACTTATTTAAAATAAAATATATTTTAATGAATTAAAACGCATGTACTTGTAAGTAACTGTATTTTTTGCGTTTAAGTTAAATTTTTATTATTATTTTACTTAACCATATTTAGGATACTATATTTGAAAATAAAATTTAATCCATTTCATAGGGACCGTGTGTCAGTTACTTCAAAATAAATATAATATATAAATTACATTAAACATACAAGACTTGCTGATTAACGGCCGTTCCCAATATTCATCTGTTACTTGAGACAAAAATCGTAACTATCGTTGACTTTTCTGTCAAAATAAACTTATCGACGGTAACTCACCTTATCCGGACACGCTGTCTGTCAATGGGACGACATATCGCTTACCAGCGATAGTAGTTTGTATGGAAATTTCAATTCACGCGTCCCAATATAAGGCGATAAGAGGCTTATCGGGCATATAGATTGGGAATGCCCGTTAATAATATTATATGATATATGATAAATTAAAAATATGTAATATAGGTACTTAATGGTAATTTTAAACGTGTGGTCTTATAAGTATCCATTATATTTCAACCCGTAACGTGATGTCTGGCTTCAGTTGTTACAATAGATGAATCATTTATAACCCTCACGTTATCGCACGGTTCACTGAAGCCCTGTCAGAACTCGGAAGCCATTTTGTCCCTTCACTAATAGGACTAGTACCTATGTAGGTATTAAAGGCTCAGTATTTACAAATGAACATCGAAGTAACTAGAGTTGTCAATATTTTGCTGTAATATTTATTATATGTAGAATATACTCGGAATTATTAAGTGAATGCATTTTTAGTGAAGCACTTTCGGAACTAGAATTAGAATTATTTCGGAATTAGAAGGCGTGTGTGCTGCCTTCCCGAAAATATGGTCGAGGGAAGCGATGGCTGGTCCAAACTTCATGCTCGCGTAAAAGCGCTACTTGTTGTCAAGTTGTTAAAATTAAAGTTTCTTATAGTTATAATAATAATATAATAATATTGACACACTTTTTACACAAATTATCTTGGCCCAAGTTAAGCATATATAACCTGTTTTATGGGTTGCAAGACAATGATATATTTAATACAATATACCTACTTAAACATACATATATTCATATAAACATACATAAAAACATTTAAACATCCATGACTCGGAAACAAACATCTATATTCATCATATAAATGCTTGCACCTACCGGGATTCGAAACCGGGACCTCTAGCTTAGTAGGTAGGATCGCTAACCACTCGGCTATACAGTTATAAACATAGGTATCTTTATAATTATTTTTATTTATGCTCTCCTGATACCTGTATTCATTTTAGTGTGTGGATTGATGCACCTGCCATTCTGAATAAATCTTGTGTTTTATTTTATTAAATTGTTTTTTAACTTACTGGACTGAGTTGTCATGATGTTTGAGTATTTTTGCTGCATTACTTTACGTAGATTGCTATTAGAATGATGAATTTGTCAATATTGATTGAAAAAGAGTTTCTTGCGACTTCTTCTCATTAAAGCATAAATAAAAAAGCAAATACACTTTGACCTGTCAGTAACTGAGATCAAAAATTAATCATAAACTGATTTATAAAGAAATAAATCAATTTTTTTCACTTTAAATGAATATAATACCAACATTGGATCAGCCAAGCTATTTCACGCGAAAATGCTGCCAGTATTCTGGATACACTTCGACGTAATGATAGTTTTAATTTAATGTAATCATAGTATTGTAGAATATCATCAAATTCAAATTCAAATATTTTTATTCAAAATAGGATGTGACATCACTTATTGAACACGAATAATGTGTGCCTATGAACAAACTTTACATTATCAAGAATATATTGTGAAGCATCAGTCAAGATGTTAATTTCTTTGAATTTTTCTCTCAATGATTCTTTAGGACCTAGGTTATAAATAGCGCGAATAGCCCTCTTCTGCAGCACAAGCAATATACCCCCATTGCCCTCAATATTGGCCCATAGCAATATACCATAGGATACTATGGAAATAACTAAAGCATATAGCATCATCATCAGCGGGAGGACGTCCACTGCTGGACAAAGGCCTCCCCCAAAGATTTCCACGACGATCGGTCCTGCGCTGCCCTCATCCAACGTTTTCCGGCGATCATCACCAGATCGTCGGTCCATTTTGTGAGGAGCCTACACGTCTTCCGGCACGTGGTCTCCATTCGAGGACTTTACTGCCCCAACGGCCATCTGTCCGTCGAACTATGTATACCAAAAAGCACAATTCAAATTTGTTAAATAAAGATATACAATATTGTATACGAAATGGTCTTAATAAAACAATAACAGAGAACTTAACCTAAAAACTGAATGTCATCATTTACATACTTAACAGTTAATTTACGAGATAGCTTGACAAAAGGTTTTTTCCAAATTAAATTACGATACGAACTTCAACCTGTCGAGTAATAAAATAAGAAAAAGTAGTGAGAGGCCACGAAAGTGACATAGCTCTACCCACGAGATCGCGAAGTTTAGGCGCCGCAACGTGCTAGCCGACCGTAGTGGGCGGTTGTCAGAAATTATTATCTTTAACACAGTATGCGATATGCCTTTGAATTTATACAGTTACAGGATGGTGGTAATTCATAATACTTGTCTTTTTTTTATGAAAGTGTAACAACAGTGGATCAAACAAATCTTTTGAATAATTGTTTTCGTATATGATATTACCAGCATAAGGCTTTACCTCTCAGCTAGCCTTAAAAATTTATGTATTTATTTTATGAAATTAAGGGACGAGACGAGCAGGACGTTCAGCTGTTTGTAATTGATACGCCCTGCCTATTACAATGCAGCGCCACTCAAAATTATTTGAAAACCCAATAATTCTGAGCGGCACTGCGCTCGTCACCTTAAGGTATAAGATTTCAAGTCTCACTTGCCCAATAATTTCACTAGCTACATTGCCCTTCAGACCGAAACGCAGTACATTACTGCTTTACGGCAGAAATAGGCGCCGTTGTGATGCCCATAATCTAGCCGGCATCCGGTGCCTCCCACTGGTAAATTTGTGATGCAAACCAACAAAAATCGCTCGCGATTTACAATATCATTTATCTTGGAGAAATGATAAATGATACTTGTAATAAATACAATGTTCTGCAAAAATATTGATCTAATAATAAAAAAATAACCAAAATAAAAGTTCACCATACCATTTGCCTTATTTTTAGGCCACAATTGGTATTTTAGGATTCAATAGAAATCAAGAATGGTATTCATGAATTGATCTGGTCAAGGTCGCCGGAATACGTTGGATGAGGGTAGCGTAAAAAACGATAATCATGGAGATCTTTGGGAAGGCCTTTGTCCAGCAGTGGACGTCTTCCGGCTGATATTATGATGATGATGCTTCAAGAATTAGTATTTGTGTATAACAATATTCGTTATAAGCTAGATGTGATAGAGATAGATATAGGTTATTACAGGAGGCTATACAAAGCTTGACAATATTCTTAGCGATCAAACTAGATAATGCGCTCCGAATATTATCTGAAATGTTCACGATAGTCAGAGATTGATTGACAGAGCCATAAACTTACTGATTCAAATATTATGCGGGCAGATTACAGAGGCAGAAACGAGATCATAACTGGATCGACTTCCCGGTAAGTAGGCATAATATTTAAATATTCCTAATATTATGTTTAGCTATATGGTGAAATACGAAACAGATTTGTCTTCCGAGTATTGTTGTCTGATCTGATGCACTCCGTTATCAGGTCAAACTATTTGACCACACTCAGCTCGAATTAACTATAATATCACTTGGAGTTGCGTATATACGTGGTTTGTGTGCGTATGTGGTAGAAGAAGCACCTCAGTGTGGTCGAAATAAAAAACGAAAGAACTTGCAGATTCTGCCTTGAGGCAGATGAAATGCGTCAAGAAAATACTGCGGTTCGTAAATGCAGCAGAGCTTGACGACAAGCTATGAGTGGCGAACACAATAGTTTAATTCTGGACGCGGTGTTACTAGGACACATTAGGGCTAGATAAATACCCAGCCTCTCTAAATAATAATAATAATAATCACCGGGAATGTTTCGAAGAGCTGTTTGATCTGATTCCTGCAACCTTTTCCCCGAATCTCACTTTTGCACGACACGCCACTATTTTGTCCACCACCTACAGTGCGGTTTCCAACAACTTTCTTCCACGTAACACCAATCTATAAAACGAGCTTCCACGCGCGGTGTTTACTGGAAAATTCAACATGTGAGCTTTCAAAAGAGCTTGGTGTTGCAGGGTGGCGATCACTAAACATGTGTGATGTTCGCTCGTTTGTCCTCCATTTCCATTAAAAAAAAAGTTCCAAATATTATTTATAAGTACATGTAATCAGTCATTTTTATTCAGACAGAATAACGATAGTCATTTTTCAATCTTCAAATTCAGTTTGAAATAATTATTTAAAAAAAAAATCTAAATTGTGTCTACAGCATGTTTTTAAAAAATTATATTGAGAAACACGTCAAGTGTTTGTAAGACGCGCACAATGACAGAGGGTGTAACACAATATCCTCTTTAAATAATTTTGTTAGGAAAACCTTTTTATTTTTATTATTTGTTGTTAAAGAGAAAACAGCAAACATACTTATAATATCCCATTCTGTCGAAACTATCTGACAGCTGTCTAATATTACCGCTTGGTACACAGCTCGCTGACATTTAGACGGAGGGGCAAACAGCGATTAGGGTAGCAGCTATTTAGGAAAAAAATCCTCTAGTCTCATATAGTAGATAGATAGATTAATTAGTAAATTTTCATTAATTTATTCTAAAAAGTTTTTACTATGCTGTCCACTATATTGCGGTCATGCATAAACTTTTACATACTAAAACCAATCACACTAAAACAAATATTCCTAATATCTCCGTAAGATTATAATCGAACTATGCATATTTCTAAAAATTTACATAATTAAGAAAGACTTCAGTGAAGTCCGACGAAGTACCTACGTACCTAATAAGTATACAGTATATTTATGCATTTTTATGTATTTATTTATTATTACAATGAAACATAACAAACACATCACAAGAACTGAATAATATAGGAAGAGATACAAAACATAAATATAGATGCGTCCTAACACATGTTTCACAAATACAATAATAACAAAAAGAGAAATCAAAGGTATACAGTCACAAACGCAAACATTCACAGAAATAACTAATTTGATTATGCACGTTGATACAAAATATGTTAACAAATGAAATTAATTAAACTTTGGGCAATTTTTTAGGCTTTATATCCTATAAATCGTTAAGTAACACATTTATTTACAATACGAACAGTGAATATTTAAATGTCCTAACAATCGTGATTATTAAACTAAGCCCAGAAACTGTAATACACCTTTGACTTTTCTAAACTTCAAAGCTCGAAGTCTCTCAACTGAAAGCTAAATCTCTTTCTAAACTTCTGTAAATAGAATTGATATTTCAAACTGCAAAATTCAAATTAACATGTACAAACATTGTAACGGTAATAAAATAAAAGATCTTGCTAAGATTTGCAAACAATATTAAAAATGTGACGCGGTGAGTTCGTAACCTCGCGTAGTATGTGGTCGTCTCGCCCACGTGAACTCAAACGTTTTCGTGGGTGTTTATTGTTTTAGCTTTAAAATCAAGTTCAAGAAAAATAACGCAATTATACAACACCTTTTGTGGTTCTACGAGACATTGTACTTCGAATGTATTGTTGTTTGAAGCATTAATAATGTAACCATCACAAGATATAGTTTATGACTTGCTATCAGCAGCAAATTTAGAAATTTAGAGGTGTGTCGCAATAAAATGATACATTATGTGGTTGCTTGCGAGTAGGATTCGTTTAGTTATGATAGCTTACAACATAAACATGAAAACTTCATTTTACCAATGAGAGGCTCCTTTGCACAGGATACCGGCTAGATTATGGGTACCACAACGGCTCACGGCAGTAAAGTGTAAACAGTATTGTGTTACGGTCTGAAGGGCGCTGTAGCTAGTGAAGTTATTTTTTGTAAGTCTTTGCAAATATGATAATTGATTAAAATTGCATTCCAAACTTTAATTTTAATTAATTAGTTCTTTTAAATTTTAATTAATTAGCTCTTAATAATAAAAAAAATGCATCGTTAATATTTATAGCTGCCGTAAAAAAAACTATATAGTATATTTCATTAAAAAGAGCGCAAAAAAGAATGCTGGAAGAGTTTCTTGCGCCGCTCCTTCTCTCTCAGAGCGTTATTTGTTTCCAAGCGATGGTAGTGTTAGAAATAAAATCAAAAAGAATTTTGAGAAAATAAGTGCTTTTTAAAACAAACCTTATACTAAAGCGCCAAAGGCTCATCTAAATTATTCAATATATAGCCGCAAATATAGCGGTGGATGAAAAGGTATACACATCCATATTGTGAGGTGTTTGAGTGTATTTACGTGTTAAATGATTGAGGCATATTAATAGTCGTTAGCCATCAATTATACACACAATAACTGTCTGTCAGTGACCCCCAAACTACGCATGTAACAGCTTCTAATTAAAACAACGGTATTTGATGATAATAAAGGT
Source organism: Leptidea juvernica (assembly GCA_949711755.1). Taxonomy (NCBI): domain Eukaryota; kingdom Metazoa; phylum Arthropoda; class Insecta; order Lepidoptera; family Pieridae; genus Leptidea; species Leptidea juvernica. Next base: position 6,872,768 of record CATIXQ010000033.1, read on the forward strand.
AAGCTAGAAACTACAAATTGTTGTGGAATGATCTACGGTTCTGTTACGTAGTCGGACTTGAACTTGCCCGTTTAATTCAAAGAGGATGTAAATACTAAATACTTTTTCTTGACATTTGACTTGACACAAGTTTAAAATAGTAGTAATTACAATAAGGCGATTGGCGAAAAAGTATAATCCGGCTGAGTTTGAAAGCGAACTGTTGCTTTAACTGTAGTGGATTTCGTCTATCTCCGTTTTTCACAGGATTATAACCGTCATCTGTCAATCTATCAATGAGGAGTGAATCGCTTTTTTCTTACAGAGTTTCTGTAGGCTGGTTTAATTATAAAAGTCATCGTATCGTGTGCTGACGGCATACTTATAATATTTCGCACTTTATTTAATAAAAACAAATCCAATACAATACAGAAAATTAATTCAATAACAATGTAATAGATTCCCATTAGTTTCTTTTATAAATGAATAATAATAATAATTCTGAAAAGAACATACAACGATTCGCCACCGTATTTGGTTACTGAGTTCAAATTTTATTTAACAATTTACATGGTAAACTATTATAATTTTAATGTCAAAATGTGTGCATTGTAATGGGCAGGGCGTATTAATTACCATCAACTGAACGTAGTGCTCGTCTCGTACCTTACTGTCATAAAATACACGTCTATATCGCTGAACTGTCTCTTTCAGTATCTGTAATTCAGAATTCTGTTCCCAGAATGTCGTATGATACGACGTTGGCGAACGTTCAACTTGATATTCTTCCGATACTCAACAAACTTCGTTAACTTTTAAGTATACATACTTTATCTTAAGTTTTAATTTGACGTAAGTACCGGAATTTTAGTACAAATAACAAGGATAACTTTGTGATTACATTATGTTTGTGTAAACTTGTTTAGCCTTGTTGTGATTTGAAAGTCCATGAAACTAAAAAGCTAGACAGTAAAAAGAGAGAGACAAATCAATTCATAAAATTTAACATGGGAGAAAATGAGATAGGAAGCATTATACAGTGTTATGGTACCAGGCGATCATAGTTGAAGTAGAGATTGACGCGAGTATACCTTAATATTATTCTGACGTCACCACCATATAGACACCAGGAGAACATAAATATGAGAGCAGTGATAGTAATGTCTTTCATAGCGGTTGAAGTCATGTGTCAACCCAGCAACATGTACCACAACTTCATATGCAGTTTAGGGGTTCATGCACAATGCAGGTTTCACTTCGGACATGTGTACCGTGTACGCACGCATTTTTTTTATTTGCAAATGAAATTCAAATCTTTCAAAATGAGTTCTTGTTCGTATTTCTTTGTATTACATGGCTTCATCGTACAGATCGTATTCGATCCCTTCCCTAAAATATGGCGCCGGAATCGATACTCGATAATCGACACCTGTACAATGGCTAACTCTTCTTTTGTCAGTAATAAAAATATTAACGTTATATATTTCTTTAGTAATATTTCAAATGTTGTCAAACATATAACGTTTATTAATTAATAGTATGTGATGTATGCAGATAGTGTACTCATAAAACACACATTTAATGATTGAATTGATTACTTCGTTAATTGATGTTGTTTTTACACAGTAGATCACCGGACTGGCGGCTGTCAAAGTGCTTTTGTGCCTGTTTGATATTCGCTATTTTGGCGCTGTTGGCCATGTAACGAGAGTCTGCGGTACTAAAACTAGTGATGACAACCTAGTGAACAACATAGATGGTGAGAAACTATTTACAAAAATAAATTGTGTGCTTTATTACGTTGATTCTTGAAGTATAAATAACACGGAAAAAGAATGAAAATAATTCAAAATGTAAAAATACTACAGAGTATTGTACGTTCCTTCGCAGGCATTTGTATAGGTCAAAATTAGTTCTCAGGACGCTCGCGAGTGGCGCTTCAAATAGGCACAAAAAAATTGCAGTCAAACATATGGAACAGCCAGTCCTATACGGCCTGTATTTATACAGGCCAGTGAGCTCAACTGAGCCAAAAAGTTGGTAAGTGGAAGAATGATAGTTTTAAGTGTAATTTTTATGTTTTTGATTTTATTTGATTAAGATAGTGCCGAGAGCTCCCACGTGAAAAGCGTGAGGAGAGCGATCAGCTTCGAACAGTATCCGACACTTTTCAATATAGGTTTTAAGGATCCCTTACGTAAGTGATCCCCTGCCTAACCAAATTTGGTAAGTATATATGCATTCATTCTATATCGTATAGAAAGTGTTCAGAAAACCCGAAAATAAAAAAAATCTTATCTACATGCAGTACTCGAAAGCGAACGAAAGCCGAATTAATCTGCTTCTCTGTCACTCACCTGGCTTACAAATATATTCTTTCTCTTTCGTTACACAGCTTTCCTTCGAATCTCCAACCTGAGAATATCTTCTTAAGAGATTTCAGAAAATATTGAAAATGTGCTCCATTTAGAAGTTTTTTATGAAGTGCGTTTAAATACCCATAAACCAAATTTGAGAAATCGAATCAGCGAATGAATGACGCCGCGGTTATAGCTGTGGTTATAACGATAGACACGTATTTGAGACGGTGAGCCGAATGAAGCGATTAGCAATGAGACAGCGACGCTCAAATCTTCAAAGAGATCTTTGAACTGTGTTTAATATTTTAACTGTTCGAACGCGTCATCACGTCTTGATACAATGAATGGAGATGGTTTTCGGTTCGTGAATCGTTAGCATTATCGCTTTGTTATACCAATCACTTAGCACTGGAAAATATTATGGTTATTTTTGGTCGTGCAAGCAACATTTTGTTATTATTTATAAAAATACGGGACGAGACAAACAGGACGTTCAGCTGATGGTAATTGATACGCCCTGCGCATTAAAATGCAGTGCTGCTCCGGATTCTTGAAAAGCCTCAAAAATTCGCTCTTCACCTTGAGATATAAGATGTTGAGTCTCATTAGCCCAGTAATTTCACTAGCTACGGCATCCTTCAGACCGAAACACAGTAATGTTTACACATTACTGCTTCACGGCAGATATAGGCGCCGTTGTGGTACCCATGATCTAGACGGCATCCTCTGAAAGGAGCCTTCCACTGATAAACCTAGATCTCGAGTTAAGGTTTATAGGGCTTAAGCCTTCTGGAATGCGAGGCCATTGCCAGGATCAGGCTGTGGTGTCTTAAAACACCTTCACTCAAAGCAGAGGATGTGCCTCGTCTGAACTCTGAACCCTCTGAGGATCCTACGCTTCTTAAAAGTAATAGGTCTTGAGAATACAATTTAAATCCCGGCACACAGCGGTGGATTTACACTAGGGGCAGTTGGGGCAAGTGCCCAGGGTGGCAAAATTTTTAGGGCGGCAAAATTTTGAAAGTAAAAACAAAATGTTTTAGTCTTATCAAGATTGCTCAGTAATTAATTAATTCTGTTAATGAGCAATTTTTGGTTTAATTGATAATTCAAGAAATTCAATTGAAAAGTAAAATATATAAAGTATAAGTTTAAGTAAAATTTCAGTATTGGGGCGGATTTTTCCGGTGCCCAGGGGCGGCATTAAGTTTAAATCCGGCCCTGCCGGCACACGTTTCCTAGTCAGTAGCCTCGGTTTTTCCACAGGTCATTTGTTTTTTAGACATAGGAAGTCGAGGGTAGGCGCGCCAGCGCAAGCAGGGGTCACAATAGATCCTAGGATTTAAGTGCATCTAAATCCCATGAAATCATGAATAACTCATAATAATAATAATAGATTAATTGGGTTTTAGTTACTGAAAAACTTATATATAAAAAAAATTACACCGTTGGTCTTTCTTAAAAATTAAAAAATATAGGTAATGTGACAGGGTCGAAATAAAAGTTATGGGATTAGTTTGCATACTGTTCGATTTTGCTGTTTTGTCAATCATGTAGTCAATGTTCAATTTTACCATTCTCCTTCCACGTTTCAACATAACAGTCAATATTTTCTCTAACTTTATCATACCACGACGTAATTACTCAAATGAACTATTCCATCCAACAATAAGAATGATTAATTTGAAGAAAGTCGACCAACTCAATGAATGGCGCAGTGCTAATAATGCCATGAACCTACGAAGCCTTAAGTACGCTTTCACTGTTAATAAAGAACCTAAAGGTGGCCCTCTTCTGCAACAAATGGTTTGTAGTAACATATTTATTATGAACTAGCCGATCCCTGACTTCGTCCGCGTTTACACAAGACTGAGAACTGGAGTAGTGCTTAAAAAATACGTTGCTTTTTAAAATTTTAATAACTTTATATTAAAAGAAAATATCTCAATAGTTTTTAATAATGGTCAAGTGCATAAGGAATAAAACTTAGAAGACTGAGTTGAAATTTATCCTGTAGTTTTTCTTTGATGCAGCACAAATGAAAAACCTGTATCATTATTTAGGTATGTAGATACTGATAACTAACTAAAAGTTGAATAGAATACTGTCATGAATTTGTCTAAATCCGAGTTTAAGGCAAAATCGCAAATTGATAAAAAATAAATTAAACAAAACGGATTTCAAAAACTGAAATGTATCAAATAACTAAAAATTTAATTTAATGCACCTCTTATGCAAACCTTTACCTATAATATTAATAAAATATGTGCTACCTATTGATAGATTTTAAGTCAGTGCCAAGGCATAAACAAAATAAAACTTAATATTATAAACAGCTGTCTGTCACGCGTGGCGAGTGTAGGTACCATTATTACATTTGGCTTGGCCCCGACTTCAAAGCTACCAATAGCACATACAAATAATAGTATTTTATTAATATTAAAGGTAAAGGTTTGCATAAGAGGTGCATTCAATTAAATTTTTAGTTATTTGATACATTTCAGTTTTTGAAATCGGTTTTTTTAAACGTAGTTTTTGTTTTACGTTTTAGTGTCAGTTAATAATATTTAATACAATAAACAGAAAACAATTATGTCATCCAGGTAGACGAACATTTTCATATAAATAATCATAAAATGAAAACTACTGGGCCAACCTATGTAAAAATTTTATGGGACCAAATGGCTTCTATTTCGCATCAAACAAAAGAAGAATTACATAAATCGGACCATAAATCTCAGAGTAATCGTTGTACATACATAAAAAAAATACCGATCGAATTGATAACCTCCTCCTTTTTGAAGTTGGTTAAGAATGAGACGAAATGGGCATTCGTAGAATCTAAGCACTTTTTTTTAAGGTAGACTTCTAAAGTAAGTAAGTGGACTTCTAAGTCTGCAGATATATTGTATTGAACGTATAGATGACTCATTACATTTTTATTTTTTTGGAAAAGGAGGGCCAACGAGCGTACGGGTCACCTGGTGTTAAGTGATCAGCGCCGCCCACATTCTCTTGCAACACCAGAAGAATCACAGGAGCGTTGCCGGCCTTTGAGGAAGGTGTACGCGCTCTTTTTGAAGGAACCCATGTAATATCCAGATGGTGGGGATGATATCCTAACTTGTGGCACGTCGTGCGAAGATGGAATTCAGCGGCAGAAATCAGGTGAAACAGCTCTTCTATAACACATAAGATTTTTGTAAATTAAATTTTAAAATACTCAATTGATTGAAAAGAGCGGCCGTTGAGTGTCTTGTATGTTGTTCTCACTTTTTCCAAACATTGGGCAGATTCAGTATTTTAAAAGAAATATTTATAGCGATGATTCAAAAACGCTTTATTTAAGCGTAATTGAATAAAGTTAATTTGACTTTGACTTTAAGTTGCCTTGTAGGTTGCTGTTGCTATCCCAGAAATATTTCAAATAATTTTCGTAGCGAAGTCCCTCAAGTTCTCAATGATTTCAAAGATGTGAGACCAAAATAGAGAAATATGAAGAAACCCTTATAAAGATGTTCGATTCATTTCATCACCTTTCACCATAAATTCTCATTTGGGTACAATGCTCCTGAATATAATCTAACTCGTGAAGTCTAGAAATGCAATTCTGTGCCATTAATGGAAGCAATGTATCAACAAGATAAATACATTTCGAAGTTAGAAACTAATATGACCGTGTAGTTGTTTTTCTCACTAGCAGCGTCCTGTGACTTTGCTTGGGTTAATATCCTTAACGTGGTAACATGTCCAATGGATACGCTCATCATTTCACAGTTTTTCAATATATTATTTTATACAAATAACTTCGTGTAATTCGTGTAAGGCGTGATTCATTTTCTTAAAAAAAACAGCCTAAGTGACACTCTATGACAGTGACCCTTATGACAGTGATATTACTGTGTAAATATTTTATATAAAAGGGTACAAACCAGCTAGTGGCTCATGTCATGGGAAGTGGTGATACAACAGCCCCTCTGCAACACCAGTGGGTTTTATACCAGTGGGAGGCTCCTTTGCACCGGATGCCGGCTAGATTATGGGTACCACAACGGCGCCTACTTCTGCCATGAAGCAGTAGGGCGACGTAGATAGTGAAATTACTTCGCAAATGAGACTTGACATCTTATGTCTTAAGGTGACGAGCGCAGTTGTAATGCCTCTCAGAATTTCGAAGTTTTTCAATAGTCCTAAGTGGTAATGGGCAGGGCGTATCAATTACCATCAGCTGAACGTCCTGCTCGTCTCGTCCCTGATTTTCATAAAAAAAACCTTAAACTTAAATTATCTAAGAAAAGAACTAGTAAAAAATCAATACGCTGGTTACAATTGCTGCACATATTTATGACCAAAAGTAATAAAAAAACAATTAAAATATTATCCCAAGAAAATATCTCATTGACATATTAAATTAATAATTGACAAAATTCATTCAATGCACAATTTTATTCTTTAATCGTAAAAGAAATAGAAAGGTAAGAATCATAGCATGAGAAACTGAAAAGTTTTTTAGTAAGCCCTGCGTATACGAGTATGTAGTGCTAGGTGAGTGAGCAGCCCACACGATCGGTAATTGCACGTGTATCTAGTTCCGTGCAGTAGAAAGCGCAAACCCACACAGTCTATTGTGACTCAGGGCCACGCTGGCTTCGATCACTAACCTTTTACCCACTAACCCCACTAATTTATTCTTATCGACTTGCTTTACTTAAACAGCGGAAAAGTTAGAAAATGTTTTCATACAAACTGTATTAATTTCAATAACTATTTGGTAAGGTTATGTATTTATTGGCTGATTTGAAAGGCATTGTTCTATACAAATTATAAAAAAAGATTCACATCGTTTTATATAAGCTAGCTGACCCGACACACTTTATTTTGCCACCAATGTTAGTGCGGACAGTACGTTTCTGCCTTAGTTTGTGAATCTCTAATACCCACATGGCCATGTTCAGACAATTTGTGGAAACATGTGGCTAGGCGGCTACCTAGGTAACACTGAAAATGTTTAGAAAATGAAAAACAGGTTAATGTAGAAAGTTGCCAATACTTTTATTGTTTTTCGAAGTAATCTCCGGTACTCTCTACACATCGTCGCATTCGATGGAACCCCTAAGAAAAGCAGTGGGCCCATTCTTCCTGGGGTCTCTTCTATGGCATTTTCGTACGCTTTAACCGCATCTTCAGGGCTCGTAAAGCGAATACCTCGAATTTTATCTTTAGTTCTTGGGAATAAATAAAGGTCGCAGGGCTCCAGGTCAGGACTGTATGGCGGATGACTCATTATCTCGACACCTGCCATAGTCAAATATTCAACAGTCCGTTTTGCGGAATGCGCTGAAGCATTATCGTGGTGAAGGAGGATCCTGCTTCGAGGGCGCTGCTGTCGAATTTTTCCAAGACAACAGGCAAACAGCTGCGATTGACATACCAGTCTGCAGTAACTGTCCTTTCGACCGAATCTTCTAGCACAACTGTCGCGAAATTACCTTTCCGACCAAAGAATGAAGCAATGAATTGAAATTTCTTTCTTTACCTTAGTTGGCCGATCCTCGAAAGGAAACACCCACTGATGTGATTGTCTTTTGGTTTCGGGCTCGTAGCAATATATCCAGCTTCCATCACCTGTGACGATGTCAAATACAGCATTTGAGTCACTGCCGTTGAACTTATCTAACATTTGGCGACACCAGTCCATGCGAAGGTGTTTCTGGCCGTCGGGTAAAGTATGGGGAATCCATCTGGTACAAAGCTTTCTGACTTGACCCATACTGACTTGACCCTAGGCTTGCCCTTATCTGCTGATAGGTCACTCTCTTATCTTCCTCTATCTTTTGCCAGCCAGATTTTGGCGAGACAACACGTCCTGAGGATGCCTCGTGTAGAGGCGAAACCCGCGTCGAATTGTTTAAAGACAAATATTGGCGGAATTAACACTAAAGAAAACTCAAATCATTTGTATGCATACTCGAATCAAAACAAAAATATAATAATAGCAAGGCATTATCCCACAGAGCCAGTTAGCCTTATACACCAAGTGGCCTGAACAATTATTACATCACGGTATATGGTAGCAATGGCACATAATTGGCCGAGCGATAACTCACTGGACGTAAAATTATTCTACAAGCGAGCAGCTGCCTTCGATACTACATGCTAATTGCATGTGTATTAACAAGCTTGGATTATTATTAAGTATACTGGTCTACCACCATAATATTCTTGAAGCGTTATCTTTATATATATAATTCTTGTGTGCGTGTGTATGTCACTGAACTCCTCCTAGACGGCTGGACCGATTTTATTGAAACTTTCTGTGTGTCTTCAGGTGGATTCGAAAATGGTTTAGATTCACAATTGAACTACCTCCTGAACGGCTGGAACGATTTTGATGAGATTTTTGTGTGTTCCAGTGAATTTGAGATTGATGTGTGTCTTCGGGTGGTTTCAAGAATGGTTTAGATTCCCAATTAAACTACCTCCTAAGCGGCTGGACCGATTTTGATGACTTTTTGTTTGTTTCAGTGAATTTGAGATTGGTTTAGATTCTCAATTACGTCCATATAATATAACTCTCCTGCTCATGTGTATGTTAGTGAACTCCTCCTAACGGCTGGACAGATTTTGCAAATTTAAGACGTGTGTACAGGACAACGTCTGTTGGGTCCACTAGTCTATATATATAAAAATGAATTGCTGTTCGTTAGTCTCGCTTAAACTCGAGAACGGCTGGACCGATTTGGCTAATATTGGTCTTGAATTATTTGTAGTAGTCCAGGGAAGGTTTAAAAGGTGAATAAATATGAAAGTGTTCGAAATTAAATAAAAACAACAATTTTGTTTTTCCTTTGATGTGTCCGCCGTCGTCCGATATTTGTTTTGTATGGACATATTTTCTACTGTAAAACAATTTCATTACAACAGGGAGCATATTTTACGAAGTAATTCTTGATGTTATGATATATTACTGACAAATTCATAAAAAACCTTATTTTATTTATTATATACAGAACAACGTCTGTCGGGTCAACTAGTCTTTTATATAAAATTACGTAGCATGTGTGTTCATACATCATCTCCTACATTTTGATGACTTTTGAGGTTATAGTTACTACTCTTGGCTCTTTTTGAAAAAATATGAGTACTTTTGTGAAGTGACAATTTCATGTTGATGTTGTGTGCATCAATCATTATCGATCCTACCTACTAAGCCAGAGGTCCCGGGTTCGAATCCCGGTAGGTGCAAGCATTTATGTGATCAATATGGATGTTTGTTTACGAGTCATGGATGTTTAAATGTATATATGTATGTTTATATGTATTTATGTATGTTCAAGTAAGTATATTGTATTAAATATATCGTTGTCTTGCAACCCATATCACAGGCTATATATGCTTAATTTTGGGCAAGATAATTTGTGTAAAAAAAGTGTGTCAATATTATTATTATTATCATTGAGTTAACATCTGTCTATAGCAAATACCACCTCTGAGGCAATAAATGGCGCTAAACTGCATAATGACAACTATGACAAATACATATTATCTTTGACTCATGACTCATTTCATCTGCAGTCCCCCTGAAAACGATGTCTGGGAAGTTCTCGAAACATCGGGTTAACTAAAATAAAAATAAAAATGTAACTTTTACGTAAAAATATTAGGTAAAAACACAATTACTTACAATTACACGCGTTTTAATCCTTTGAAAGTGTTTATTTAAATAAGTTAACTCCATAGACTTAGATTAAGGATAGGTCTCCGCTGCGCTCCAACTAGATACCGCAGACTTAATCGGAAAGTGCAGCAAATACTACTACGCCCAAGTGGACGTACTCGAGCCAGTCTCGAACAATCTGTGACGTTGACGTGCCACATGTTCTGTTAAACTTTGCTAATAATTGAAACTTATATACCCGCCGGGGTGCGTAGTATAACTTTGTAAAAATAATAATACAAGAAATAAGAAAGACACTGGGATCACATATCATAAGTAAGTATTTTGTATTTTATTAAGTGCGGTATGTAGTTGGAGCGCAGCGGAGACCAATCCTTAATCTAATCCTTTTTTGTGTAAATAGTTTCCCCCATCTATCGATGTTTGCTGAGGTTGTCATGACTAGTTTTAGTACCGTAGACTCTCGCTACATGGCCAACAGCGCCAAAATGGCGAATATCAAATAGGCACAAAAGAATTTTGACATCCGCCAGTCCATTGGTATATAGTAGAGGTCAGTGCTGCTAGAGATGTTCTTCCCCCGCATGCTTTGTTTGTCTATACGATAGTATATTGTAAGTCTCTGGTTAAGTCACATACAGGCTAGACACAAAAGGCCTAACAAATAAACTTGGTATAAAGTTATACCTGAGTATAAACCAAGAATATGCAAAATGTTTACAAATAGATCGATATCGATAGTATCCAACAAAATACGTTATTTTTAAATCGAATTAACTACGTTATTTTGAAAATGATGTAAAAACTTTTAAAAGGATTTTCCAAACATTTGAGAGTCATGTTTTGTACCTATTCTTGTAAAGAATATTTTTAATAAATTGTTCAATTACGCTAGAGAAATATAAAAACTTAAGCGCGCACATAACTACCCTAAAGTAAGACGTAAGACGTACCCTTTTTTAGGCACTTTTTATCTATCAATTTTTTTTTTCTTTTAAATATTGACTATCTTGCAATCTGCCTAATCACTTGGCATTTGGCTAGAGGTTACACAGTTCAAATTAGTCTTGGAATGGTATTAGTCCAGTGACCTATCCATTTTTTTTTAATGCCAATATCTTATACAATATTGAGGTCTTGAGGGGCTTTTCTCTTTAGTCTGTTGAAACAACTTTTACTCATCAAATTGCAGGCGAGTGCGTTTGGGTGGGCTTTAATACGTTTTGCATAAGACTTGAGTTTATTAAGAATCTCCTGTTTGACCATTGGTAATTTCAGGTCGCGGTGAAGTTGGATCTATCAAATATGTAACGGAATCTTGCAATGTAATATTCACAATGTAGCAAAAAATTTCTATACACATACATTTAAATAAAAAATGGCTTCTATTATAAATGGCGTTGATTTTGGCTAATGGCTTATAACTAAAAAGTAAAATTATATATATCTAATATATAAAATTCTCGTGTAGCGGTGTTTGTTACCAAACTCCTCCGACACGGCTATTATATGAAATTTTGTCTGAGAATAGGCCAACATCTATTTTTCATACTCCTAAATGGTAAGAGTGTTTCGTACCCCTAAATACTTTATATTATTTTTTTGACAACTTTTTTTGCATTTTTTTAGTATGATTCAACATTGAAAAATATTATACAATAATTATTTTAGTACGATAAATTTTATGTACGATATATTTGTTAGGTCTGAGAATCGGTCGTCATCAAATTTTTATACCCCAAAATTTTAAATTATTGATTTTTTTATTATCTTAATTGGTAATACAACATTAGGGTCAGCTAATGTTGTTATAAAAGTATAGTTACCTACTTACTGTATTTATTGACTCTTTGACAGGAGATCTTTTTCATACCTTTAGAAACATGCTAGGTATTGTGCGGACAAGATATGCAAAAATTTAAAATCTCGCCAAAAATATATTATTAAGTCTATTAATTCAAGAGATTCTCATCTCGTAAGCGAAGTAGCCCTTAGCAAAGAATGCCGCATAAAATAAAATTGCAAATTTAATGAGCTAAAAATCGATAATGGTCTCCATCAACATTCCATAGCTCGTTAATTTAACGACCACAGATGTTATCGTGTTTACAATGTGCGTAAATAATATCGTAATAAAAGCATTTTTCACGTCTGAAAAGACAACATGCAAATTGTTATCCCTTAAAGCTATCATGGTGGTTACTTTATGTGGTCTCAAAAATATTGTTAGAAAGAGTTCCAAATTATTGAGAGAAAAGAGAGTAAATTTTGAGCCCGCTTTAGTAGGACATCTTCCCTACTAGCATTGATTAACCCAGGTTTAGCGAGAGTCGCGAGTAGAGATGTCGACAACGCACCTTTAAACAAATTTTCGATTGTTTTTTGAAGTGAAACCTTCTTTAACCGCGTTGGGCACTTTTTTGTAGGGAAAAATCTTATGGGTTCGCGTCACCGACATGCTCATGACAGGCGCCCGCTATAAAAATAAATAAAATATACATATATAGTTAGACACTTTTTGGATGGGTGAAATCTCTACCCCCATCGCACCGCCTCTTACCACTTGTAAATAATAAAAAAATAACTACGTTTAAAAAAAACCGACTTCAAAAACTGAAAAGAATCAAATAACTAAAAATTTAATTTAATACACCTCATATGCAAACCTTTACCTTTAATATAAATAAAAAACTATTATTTGTATATGCTACATATTGATAGCTTTGAAGTCGGTGCCAAGCCAAATGTTATAAAGTTACCTACACTCGCCACGCATGACTTTGAGCGCGATAGCTACATCTAGAACAAAACAACCCAAGCGGACACACACGCGTGGCCTGACAACCTGAATAATTACAGTAAGTAAGCTGTTTATAATATTAAGTTTTATTTTGTTAAGGGCTTGGCACTGACTTAAAACCTATCAATAGGTAGCACATATAAATAATAGTATTTTATTAATATTAAAGGTAAAGGTTTGCATAAGAGGTGTATTAATTAAATTTTTAGTTAATTGATTCTTTTCAGTTTTTGAAGTCGGTTTTTTTAAACGTAGTTTTTTTTTAAGTATAAGAAATCTCACACCATGAGTTCACTGCTCACACGAGCAGTTTATTTCTTTCTTAAGAAAGAGGAGCATAAACGAGTCCAGTGTTCACAGGGTCAAACCTCCACGAATCATAATACAGTTTTAAGTGCTTAATCTGTAAGAGCTTTGTTGATAGCTAATAATAATAAGTTTTTGTATAGGTAAATTAAACATACATACATGTATAATGATTTAACGAGACCAATTATTCTTTGCGATATTCCGGTCGGCAATCAAAAGGTGGAACGCGGTGTTTCCATATGCCTGCCTGTATCAACTAAATTGCCAACATTAAAGGAAGTCATGTTAAGCATCAAGGATACATTATTTTGATTTACGGACCTGGAGACGTTCCAATATCCTGTCAGATTGTGAACAAAGTTTGTTTTTTTAATTGTATTTATGGTCATACATAGATGATTTGATAGAAAATATGTATGTCCCCCTTTGATCAATTGTATGATTTTTTTCTTACATCATTTATACTTCTAGAAAGAATGTAACAGCTGTGAAAACGTCGATATAAATTGAGATTGACAGTCAACCTTTATTTTGAGCAATGCACGCACATTAACACAATGTGACATACAAATCGCGGGTATTACATGTATCATGTCACGCACACTAAAGTAATAAACCTGGGCTTTTTTCATGGGTTGTCTAGCAGCAAGAGGCTTTATCTAGAGGTATAAGTTATTTAAGATTTTTTTATTGAAATTAGTAATGAAACTCCGACGACTTACAACAGAGACATCAATCTTAGTATTTCTGTACCTAGTTGACCAAGCTCGGGAGAGAATATGTAATTCATTCAATGCATTTGCTGCTACGAAAAAAAAAACGATCACGTGCAAGTTATATTTATTTTATGAAAATAAGGTACGAGCAGGACGTTCAGCTGATGTTAATTGATACACCCTACCCATTACAATGCAGTGCCGCTCAGGATTCTTGAAAAAACCCAAAAATTCTGAGCGGCACTACAATTGCTCTCGTCACCTTGAGACATAAGTAAGATGTTAAGTCTCACTTGCCCAGTAATTTCACTAGCTACCGCGCCCTTCAGACCGAAACACAGTAATGTTTACACATTACTGCTTCACTGTGCAAAGGAGACTCCGACTGGTAAATATGTTAAACTGTATTCGCGTAGGAAGGAACGAATCTTGGTTTGGAATCGGCCATATTGGTTTCATTGTTATGGTGATGTTTCCTAGAAAGAAAGCCTGAAAACCCTTCCTGTAGAAAGCTAAAAATTATTTAAAAATTTAAATTATTTAATTAAATATTTTTAAAAAGTAAGTGTTCGTTAAGGGTGTTTCGTTAGGTAAGGTCTTTTAAAATTTTTGTCGTTCCGCGAATTAGGTAGAAGTGTAGGTACATTCTACTTAGTTTACTCTTTATTTTTAGTCAGTGAAAAAAATTATATTTTTATTATTTTGGGGTATACAGCGTTACTACGGTTCTCAAATATTGTGAACGGACTCGTTATAAGGCCCCATTTAACCTCCTTTCGACTTTACGGGTAGTTTTGTAACATCCCGTATACAGTCCTGCAGACTATAAAGGTCACAAAGTCACACAACCCAAACCCTAATTCAATTTGCATTGTAAAAAAAACAATGTTAAATGACACGAATAATACCTAATAGACACAATATAATAAAACATATATTCGATTTCTCTAAGTGATAAAGCTACTGTGAGAAAAAAGACATAGGCTGAAATCTATAGAGCGTACTTAGAGTTTGCTCAGACCTTACTTACGTGAAACTTAGCTCAGTGTGATAAAACGCGAACTTTATATTTGTATTGGGCTATTTTACCTTAAGCTTAGCATTATTTCAGCTATCAATGACTATTGAAACGAAATCAAAGATTATAATAAACTTACACTCAGCCATGTTTTACGTAACAAAAGTCTGAGTAAAGTGTAAGTACGCTTTATAGATGAAGACAGTGGCGTAACAAAGGGGTGGCAGGGCTGGCAAAATGGCACGGGCCCCCGACCCAAGAGAGGCGCCCGACTCAAGAGGGCCCCGGCCCAAGAGGCCGCGAGCTCAAATATATTGTTTTACATTTATTTGAAAAGTATATTTTTATAATTTCTGATTTAAATCCAAAGCGAGACAACAGCTAAAGACTTTAATACAATTTCAAATCGCATTTCATAGATGATGAATACATTGAGATATTATGTTCTATGAATGAATGTGAATATATTGGAGACGCATTGGCCTAGCGTGAGGGCTACAGACCATTCCCTCTCGCCTACGAGAGGAGGCCTATGGCCATTAGTGGGATCTACAACGTGTAATTGAGTACGCTGATAATTTTGAAGTTTATTAAAATGTAACTGAGTACAACGTGATGATTTTTGCTGATAGGGCCCTATCAAAAGAATTTGCCACGGGCCCCTGATGGTATAGTTACGCCACTGGATGAAGAAGATGTTGTTAATGCTTTATAGATCTCAGCCTTAATGCATGTGTACCATATTATCATGTTTCGAAAATACTATTAAAACATTACCAGCAAATAACTTAGATCGCTTCTTTCTATCTAATAGAATCTATCATATATTGTAATGTCTATAATCGCCGTCTATTCAAAAAATCGTGACGACATCGTTAAGATAAAAGTTGTTAGATTACAAGTATAATTGCGAAGTTAGAAAAGAGTAAAAGTTTAATTGCACTCCTTGCTACGTAATCCTCTAGTTCTCAACAAGAACTACGGACTTAGATCGATAGATATTTCCTATGAAATGCCAACAGTTCGAAGCGTTCTTTATAATGTTAATCTTCCCAGTAAGCGCTAACGCTCTAGTCTGTAGTTTGAACGAGAACTACTCGATGCGGTCCATTGTTGAGGATCTAAGTGGAAATCGCGTGCAAGAGTTCATTTTAAACCGAACTGTTTACATATACTTCAGAATGCACGATGAGTTTTCTATTGAACTTCTAAACGAGTTACATAGATAATAATAGAATTTGTTCTAGAAGTTTTACGCTAGTTTTTTTATGAAATAAGGGACGAGACGAGCAGGACGTTCAGCTGATGGTAATTGACACGCCCTACCCATTACAAAGCAGTGCCACTCAGGATTCTTGAAACACCCAAACATTCTGAGCCGCACTACAATTGCGCTCGTAACCTTGAGACATAAGATGTTAAGTATCATTTGCCCAGTAATTTCACTAGCTACGGCGCCTTTCAGAGCGAAACACAGTAATGTTTACACACTGCTTCACGTCAGAAATAAGCGCCGTTGTGGTACCCATAATCTAGCCGGCTTCCTGTGCAAAGGAGCCTCCCACTGGTTGCCATATAGACCACAAATTTTATCTTATATACCTACATGACACAAATACAACTTAGGTATACATTTTATACTTTAATGTAGTATAAAAATAATTAATAGGTTTGTCCGGCAATTTTGGTTAGATTCAACATCATAATCATTATTATATTATATTAATTAATCAAACAATAAAGTTCAAAGTTTTTACCGGTTTGTCTGTTTGTTTGTGCACACTTATTTTAGAAACTTCGAATGAGATTTATACATGGCTTATTCGACATATTGTGGCTAACATAATATTATGTCCAAATGTTTTGAGTTTTCTTTAGTACTAGCTGACCCGGCAAACGTTGTTTTGCCATATAAAGTATAATTCACGCGATAGTTTTATAAGTAATAAAATATTGCCTATATTATAGCCTGTACATCATTTTGTTCCATTGTCAATAGTTTTTGCAGCGCACGCAAAAATAGGTTTTCGATTTTACACCTTGTGTTACAAAATAGCAATTTTATAACGGATCCCTAATTTTGAAAAAAAAAACAGCCTATAGCCTTCCTCGATAAATGGACTACCCAACACTGAAAGAATCATTCAAATCGGACCAGTAGTACCAGAGATTAGCGCGTTCAAACAAACAAACAAACACTGCAGCTTTATAATATTAGTATAGATTAGTTCCGCCAATATTTTTCTTTAAACAATTCTACGCGTGTTTCGCCTCTACACGAGGCATCCTCAGGACATGTTGGCTTGCCAAACTCTGGCACGAGACATTGAAGGACACATTAATATTGTTATTCTTAAATATTTTAGCTATTTTGTCTTATGTTTGATTATATATAATACTTCAATAAATTTTCATAATATTATGTTTCGAAGGTGTACAGACGAAATGACACCATATAATAATATGTAAGCGTATAAAAGTTGTTTGGTTGATAAAAATAAGAAGCCGTCTCTTTGTAGTCGATTGAATCTGTTGAAGCTAGTATTTTCTTTGATTAACGCGAGTGTTACACATTTAAATAAAAAACTTTTAAAGGATTAAAACGCGTGTAATGGAAATTAAAAAACACCCAAATTTCAATAGAGAAGATGGTCTAAAATTATATAATACCTGGGATCCAATAATCTCTAAATTAAAACCCATAACTACACATACCAAAAAAGAACACAGTAAATTTTGCCAAAAACCATCTGTGTACAGCAAATACCACCTCCGAGGAAATAAATGGCGTTAAACTTCATAGTGACAACTATGACAAACACTATCTTTGACTCACTTCATTTACAGTCCCCCTGAAAACGAGATCTGGAAAGGTCTTGAAACGTCGGGTTAACTAAAATAAAAATATAACTTTTTACGCAAACATCTAATGTAAAACCGTTACAATTACACGCGTTTTAATCCTTTAAAAGTGTTTTATCTATTGAGGCTAACAAAATATATTAACATCGTCTGTATATGTAATATGTATGTATATTTAACGAAATTATTGCACTTGATTTTCATCCACTTTCAGAATTCTGGTTTACTTTAAAATATTTAAAACATATTTAAGAACGACACTACAACATTATTATGACTGTGGTCTTATATCCTGAGTAAGATTACGCAAGACGTCCACTTCTGGACAGAGGCCTCCCCCGAAGATTTCCACGACGATCGGTCCTGCGCTGCCCTAATCCAACGTATTCCGGCGAACTTGACCAGATCGTAGGTCCATCTTGTGAGGGGCCTACCAACTCTAATGAGAAGACATATGAATACAAAAATAGAGTATTTTAATTGCAAGTATTTTTGATATTATTTTTTATTAAAAAGAAATAAGTTTAAAAAACAAAATGTTTGTGGTCCTTAAGACCACACAACAAAAGTGAATACTTTATCAAAGCCAAGTAAATGTCCTTTATTCATTAATTAATAAAAAAAAGGAATATGTAATTGTGAAAAAGGTATAAGGGGTTTGTCAGGATTAAGGCTAATAGAGGTTCGATATCCCTACTCGTCTGGCGTTATTATTATATCTAAGTATAAGTATACTACCATCTACCCATAAAATCTATTCTAAATATCGGTAAAAGAATTTTAGAAATTGGTTTTTACAGTTTTGTAAGTAAGTAACCTTCTACATACAAAAAAATCCCTTTATCTTATTGAAATTATAGATTTTAATTGTAATTTTAAACAGATTCTTCGTGATCATAAATAAGTTCGCATTACACGGATTTTAAACCGTTAAAAAGTGTTTTATTTAAATATAAACAACAATAAAATTTCTCAAATAATAAAACTTTTAGCAATGAAGAAGAATGCGCTGCGTTACGCATCTTGATACAGCAATTTGTTTCAATAAAACGCTCGTAAACAATTTGTCTCAAGTTAAGCTGAGTCATACTCGTATAGCACAAGAGCTAAGTACGTTTAATTTGTGAAGATCACGTCCATACGTCACGCTGTCAGCCGCTGAGATGAACAAATCGTCGACAACAGCCTTGACCTGCGTACAAAAGAGTGGACAAGAATTATATGACATGAAGACGAACGGCGACTTTCATGCTAAATTTAAAAGATAAGTTAATGTTTGTAATTATGGTCAGTTATAAATTATTAATTAAGAAAATATGCAATATATTAGTGTTTGATAAGAATTAAATATTAGCATCCGCAGAATCAGTAAAGAAATTCCGGTCCGTGGTTAGTAGCTCTGCTAGAGCATGTTTGCAATTCACTATTATTAGGGAGCTTTACGACACTCTTTGTGCAGATTATCTCGCTTCCTGATTGATCTAATTAGCCCTGGGGTTATCCAGGGCTTTATTTTTCTTTTAGCGCTTGCAACTCTCTTTACCACAGTATGTTGTTTGATTACATTTGATAAGTAGCTGAGAAACATATTCGTTGCTAAGTATTTAATTGGAATAAAATATTATGTTAGCGACGAAGTAGATATAAATACCTACATAATATATGTATGTGTGTTCGCGTAATAGATATTTATATTTATAGGTAACATAGCTTATATTTCGTTTACCTACTGTTTTTATTGAATTGAATTGAATAAATTAAAAAAATTATTACATATTTGCTTGTTACATGTCTTATAATAACTATATATAACTTATTACTTATATGTAAATAGTATATTAACTAGATTGTTCTCTTGATCTCCGTAACAACGTTAATTAACTTAACAGTAATAAATCCGGATATCTAAAAAAGGTGTGATAATTAATGTTTAAAATTTCACGCGTCGATTCTTTAAAATTATATATTGAAAATATAAAATAAACTTGAATTTTAATTAAATACAATATAAATTTTGTTTTTCAATTTGATACTAGGTCTTGTCACTGACAATTTTTTTTATTTACAACTTAATTTTACGGTTCAATAAATCATTCGATAAATGTAAACATTTTTAGAATACACTTACTTTACTTTAATGTCATGTTTTCGTTGACAGATAATGTTAACCGAGATTCACATTAAATGTTACCTTTCCTTAAAACCAAACTTTACCTTGCTTAACTAACCTAGCTTTGGGGAAAATGTATAATGCATGAGATATGGATCGAATCTACCACTGACGACCCATATAGCCGAATGGTTACTGACCCTGACGATTAAGCTAGAGGTTCTGGGTTCGAATCTCGGTACGTGCAATCATTTATATGATGAATATAGATGTTTGTTTTCGAGTCATGGATGTTAGTAAGTATATTGTATTAAATATATCGTTGTACCTGTATATGGCTATATGCTTAGTTTGGGGCAAGATAATTTGTGTAAAAGTGTGTCAATATTGTATTACAGTTTATTGAAATTCTATCATCTATCATATCACAAAATATTCTGTATATTCTACCTTAGAATAAACAGTAATATATTCCTCACATAAGCAAACAACAAAATGATTTAACACTTGGCAAATGCTTCCACAACTTTTGTCAATATTTATTCATACTTGTGACTTGACAACCTGAAAGGTGCCTCTAAAGAGCTTTGCTATTGCGATATATTGCGAGCGTCTGACGCTATTTACTGACTTTTGAACATTATGTTGTTTGTTTGTTTGTTTGTGCATTTCCGAAATAAAGATAATTTTCATGTTATCTCAACACAATCTCTATAAATAATAACATAATAGGATGCCGGCTAGATTATTGGTACCACAACGGCGCCTATTTCTGCCGTGAAGCAGTAATCTGTAAGCATTACTGTGTTTTGGTCTGAAAGTGAAATTACTGGGCAAATGAGACTTAACATCTTACTTCTCAAGGTGACGAGCGCAGTTGTAGTGCCATTCACAAGTATTGGGGATTTTCAAGAATCCTGAGCGGCACTGAATTGTAATGAGCAGAGCGTATCAATTACCATCAGCTAAACGTCCTGCTCGTCTACAGCTGGAAGACGTTCAATGCTGGACAAAGGCCACCCCCAAAGATTTCCACGACGATGGGTCCTGCGCTACCCTCATCCAACGCATTCCGGCAATCTTGACCATTCGAGGACTTAACTGCCCCAACGGCCATCTGTCCGTCCTATGTGCCCTGCCCACTGCCACTTCAGTCTCGCAATCATTCGGACTATCTCGGTTACTTTGGTTCTCCTACGGATCTCGAATTATTATAAGAACCGTTTCTCCTCAGATTTAATCCCAGCAAGCCTTCAAAGTATTCTTATCTGTATCTGTCTTCTTCCAGACCAAACATGCTACACATAAACTATTAAATTCTTTGAAATATGTTAATAACATAACATCCGAATCCTTATGTGACGATTTCTATCAGTCCTCTCCTCCTGAAGGACGTGTTAAAGAACTTCTTATACAAATGATTTAAGTCTTCTTTAGTGTTAATTCCGCCAATATTTGTTTTTAAAACAATTTGACACGTGTTTCGCCTCTACACGAGGCATCCTCAGGACGTGTTGTCTCTCCAAAATCTGGCACGAGACTCAAAAAAAGAACTATTACTTACGGTTATATTTATAATATTGAGAGCAAAGTGTACATTGTAATCTATAATTACTTTATCCTAAAGGTTATTATTACATTTATTTAGTCTCTGTTTTTTTTACTTATACGGAAACCTTGATCTGCGATTGAGACTCGCTCTTCTCTCAATTTTAGCTAGATAGCTTTGCTAGCTAGGCTAGCTACAAATGATGATATACTCATCATATTTTAGTGTTAAATAACTCAATTCGCTCGTATTTCAGCAGTATTTTCAAAGCGCGCCAAAGATAAAACTATAAAAATGGTTGGAAACATATCAACTATTCTCATGCAACTTTATTGGCATAAGCCGCAACATGGCGCCTCTAAAATGAAAACAAACAGCAATTGAGAGCGGATGTCGGTCCGGTCTACGACAGCTAGGCCTCTCGTATCTTGACCAAGACAAACAGAACACACCTACTATCACTGAATAACCACTCTCTACACATCCGCCTACGGCTCGTAAAGCCGGCTCCAGACGAGTGTAACGCGTAATGTAATCAATGAATCGTGTGTTACGCGTAAGCAGGCTTGTCTCACACCCCGTGTAGGTATCGAAATTGTTAGTACGCGCGGCGGCCTCTACAGAGTAGGCCATACAGTAGGGACGCACACGCGAGTTTTGTTGTCACCTACTTCACAGATCCAACCGATATTTTACAAATGAAGAAACATAAAAAAAGAGAATATTAAAAGGTCATTGTGATCCAAATTTAAATTAATTAAGCTCCCTAAAGACGCTCAAGCAATCTAATTTAAAGTGATTATTATTATTATGAAATTACCGTTTAACATAGCTACCTATTTATTACCTATACTAAGTAGGTTCAATGGATTTTTACATTAATTAAATAAATCAAGATTACGATTTCATAGCTATTTATTTTATAGAAAAAACTAAGTTATTTTTATAAAGTGACCTTATCTAGGTAGGCGTTTTAGGTAAAGAAGACAACCCTAACGTCGTCAGAAGAGGGAAGAGTTACTCGATAGAAAGAGAGACAACTTCTAGGTGAATAAAGATGTAGGTTAAAAGCGCTGTGTGATCTGAATTATACCTTATTGTATGGCCGCAAGAGTTCCTATTTCTTTAATTGATGTTGCGAAGTGATGCTCTATACTTGTACTATTACACATTATTTGGCGTAAGCGTTAGCTTCAACGTTGTGGACAGCAAACGAATTCAACGTATTAGGTGTTGTCCACTTGTAAGGTTCTTGTAATGGCTACTATTTTTATTTGGATATATTTATTATTAGTCGTTAACTATGGGCCTTATGTGCAGGCTCATGGTCGCACAGAGGGTAATAGAGAGGGCTTTGCCCAGACACGAAGAGATACGTAGGTGAAGTGGCAGTGTGCGAGGCATGTAGCTCGACGGACAGATGGCCTTTGGGATATTAAAGTCCTGGAATGGCAACCACGAACCGGAAGACGCAGTGTTGGTAGGCCCCCCACAAGATGGACCGACGATCTGGTCAAGTTTGGCGGAATAGATTGGATGAGGGCAGCGCAGGACCGATCGTTGAATAGATCTTTGGGGGAGAATAATGTTGATATTTATTACCTGACTAGAAGAATCGTTTGTTGCGTCGATAGTGGAAATTACTAAATGAAATAAGGGAAATTATTCAATACTTATTATCATATTTATAACGAGCACTGCAAACGCCATTATGTTTGTTACAAACGGAAAGCTTACGTTACACACCGCCGGTGCGAACGTCGTGCGAAATTCGTGTTTCATTACACGACAGACTACACTTACACCCGTCTGGACCCGGCTTAAGTCGTACAGTTACACGTAACAATGCATCATAAAGGTCGTTCGCTCGTGCCAATCTAAATTCGTTCGATTCTCAAATGTAGAGTAACAGTCAGTTTTCATTATAGCTTGAATAATTTGAGGTCTGCATAGCAATCTACAATTTTGAAATGTTCCATACATAAGTATTTTATTAAAATACAATTTTAGGTGCGTTACGAATATAAATTCGCACCTAGAAATTAAGTATTTATTTGGAAAATTCCGTCAAAACAAACAGTAAGTATAATATCAACAATAACATACATAATATGGTAAATAATACATGCCTCAGTTATAGGTGAAAACGACATATTAACTAAGCCACAAAAGAAAATAAAAACTGTACATATAAGAAAATTTAATTGATTGAGGATGAATCTAGGGATAACCTTAATCTTTACTTTGTGTTAATATATATATATGACTTCTACACAACTCTAAATTTTCTACACAACTCATATATTATACACGCACATATTTTCTCTGATTAACGCGAACCGATATCACAAAGTTAAACAAAAAACTTTTGATGCGGTTTCGATGCTTTTCCAGAACCCCGGTGACTGATGTTAATGCTTGGAAAGTTTATCAGTTTTTATCCGTTTAAATCTTTCACAATTTATATAAATACATTTCTACTTTGTGTTGTAATTCTAAAGTGATTTCCCTCACTTGTGGGATTAAATATACAAATTTGATTAGTATCAAAGTTTATGGACGATAGGACTCGAACCCGTGTCTCTCGTTCTGTCTGAGCGCTCTGACCAACTGTGCCAACCGTCCGAGTGACGCATCGAACGTAAATTCTACTTTACATGTCGTGTCATTGGAGAAAAGGTTCTAAAATGGCTTCGCTTATTATTCTGCCGCACGCACGACCAAACTAAACTCACGCACGCATGAGAACCACATGAGTGTCACAACTGCGTGCAACATACTGTTTTTTTTTTACTATTTATAAATTCAAAATCCATAGAAATCTAAGTAAGAAGATAATAGAAACGTAACTGTTTATTCCTTGTAGAACTCCTATTATATAATATATTACGGGTGACGCGATAAGGTTTAGTAAACTTTGGTTTAACTGAGCATAACCCAGGCGCTTTGGGTAAAGTCCAAAAATTTAAGTTGTGCAAAATGACGACAACACCAATAATATAAGGATCTTATAGTGAAAAATTATCGCCATTATCATGGGACACTCAGAAAATTTTGCGAAAAAAAAATGTTATATATACCCAATTTTTTTTTATCTAATTTTCAATAAAAACTCTCCACCAGTATCTATACAAAGTTTAATACATCCGAACCAATTTTCAACGCGCAATTTTCTTTTTTCCAATTCGCTTCAGACACCTCTTCTATAGCCTTCTCGAACGCTGATGACGTCTTCCGGCAAGGAAAACTGTATTCCTTTGATTTGAATTCAGAAGTTTAGTTTAAAAAAAGCCTTGCAATATAATATGTATTTTGATTGGTAGGTAGTGGTTCCAGTTTGTGGAAGAATTTCTTGACTTACATTCACTGAAATTCGAAACAATCCAAGAGTTGTTTCGCGTCCGACGTTCTGAGTAAACACTACATTTTTTTATGAAAATAAGGGGCGAGACGAGCAGTACTTTCAGCTGATGGTAATAGATACGCCCTGCCAATTACAATGCAGTGCCGCTGAGGATTCTGGAAAAACCCAAAAATTCTGAGTGGCACTACAATTGCGCTCGTCACCTTGAGACGTAAGATGTTAAGTCTCATTTGCCTAGTAATTTCACTAGCTACGGCGCCCTTCAGACCGAAACACAGTACACTGCTTCACGGCAGAAATAGGTGCCGTTGTGGTACCCATAATCTAGCCGCCATCCTGTGCAAAGGAGCCTCCCACTGGTACATACTCCATGGTGGTCTATTAGTCTCCTATGAAACGACATGTACAACGCAATGTCACTCCACCTTCTTATTTAGATTTCTACAGGTTTATGAGCGGATTTATAGACGATAGTTATTACTTTTTTGCTAACTGTACTGCTATTAATGTAAATATGTATAACGATTTACATTAATAGCAGTACATTACCTTAACCATTGACACGGCTTATAAAATCCTAAAACCTGTGCATTTTATAATTATAATAAAGGCATATAGTGACTTTGTTTAAATATTAAATAAAAAAAAATAATTACAAAAAAACAACCGACTTCAAAACCACTATTCCAAAACAATAGATATAATATACACTAAAATGTATAAAAATAATTGCGTATTTTTATACAATCTAATTCTAGTTACGATTATTGTTATTTTTGGAATCGGTGTCCTTCCGCCGCGACCTGCTCTCGCCTCTCGCCTCCTCACAACTCAAGCACATCTCACCTTTAACTATGTATGTAGTTACAAACCTATCTTGGCGGACACCAACAAATTACAATGGAAAAATTCAAATAAAAAAAAAGAATTATCAAAATCGGTCCAATCTGTCGAAAGTTTTGAGGTGTCAAACATAAAAAAAAATACCGTCGAATTGAGAACCTCGTCCTTTTTTGAAGTCGGTTAAAAATATATTGTAACAAGTAAAGGCATACAGTTATATCCGCAACTTCTATAGTGTCTTCTTCATTTATACATAAAATTACATTACTTGGATACAATGAATGTATTAGCATAGTTAACTTAAGATCTAACTTATGCAATGTGAATGATCATAGTAATAAACAACAGGGCAACGAACCGATAACAATAATTGCAGGAGACGTGAAGTACTGAATGCACATTTTGGCTTCTCTTTTGCATTTTATGAAAGTCCGAAGATAAACATGGTCTTAACCTGGAAGGCAATTTGAGGGTCGAGCGTTGGAATTCATTGAGGAGTTGTCGGGATTAACTGCCACAGAGCACCATTTCTTCAGGATTATTTTCGCATAAATAAAACATAGCGCAAAATGAAGAACTAGATATTTTCTTGTGCCGTTTTTTTCTTAATTCTATAGATTGCGAAGTTTTTTATTTGTTTCATATCAAAAGAAAAGAAAACTCAAAATAATATGGTATGTTTTAAAAGTGATAACCCTTCTGGTATTAATTACGCAATATCAAGGCAAATCAAAATCACTTTATTCATATAGGTCAGAGAAATGACACTTAAGAATGTCAAAAAAAAAATTTTTCTTATTGAATCTACCGCTACTTCGTAAAGGGTTAAGCTAATGAAAAGAAGTAGCAAGAAACTCATTGTCACTCTTTTAAATCAAGATTTTAATTTTCATCGTTTTACAAATCATTTCGATTACAATATAATATGTAAAGTGATGGAACAAACAGATAAAACTGAAAACAAGATTTTATTTTATCAACGATACGTCACTCGAACGGTTGGCTCAGTTGGGAGGAGCGCTCGCACGGAACGCGGGAGGTCGCGGGTTCCAGTCCCGCATTGTTCATAAAATTTTGTTTTCAGTTTTATTTGTGTATAAATAGTAAACAATACAAGAGAGGGAAGACCTGTGAAAGGTTCTTGACTAAGCTCTACACTTGGAGGTCCAAACGACAGTCCAAATGCAGCAGTCGGAAGACAACTCCACTGTGCGGCTGTGTGAGGCAAATAGTTAATGTGGCAGATGTGTCTTTTTTTCTTTTTTGTGCGACGTGATGTGTCTTTTTTTCTTTTTATGACAGTAGGGGACGATATGAACAGGACGTTCAACTGATGGTAATATGCAAAGGTGTTATTTCATATTTTGATTGTGGTGTGTGATGTCATCAGCGGACGCCGATGAAAATCGGCTGCAGGCGTTCTCCATGATATATGCGGTATTTTTTAAGGAAGAGAAAGACAAACGAGCGTACGGGTCACATGATGTGAAGTGATCACCGCCGCCCACATTCTCTTGCAACACCAAAGGAATCACAGGAGCGTTGCCGGTCTTTAAGGAAGGTGTACGCCATTTTTTTCAGAAGGTACTCATGTCGTAGCGTAAAGTTGATGTAGAGAAACTCCAGATCTCTATACCACGGCAAACTTATTGTACTTAATGTTTTAGAAAATATTAAAGAAAACGAGCTTCATTGTCATCAGACCAGTGGACATCGAACAATAACCACATCTCTATTCAAACATATAAAACCTCAAATATAAATCTAAAACAGATAAAATGATATGAATTCTATACTTTATTATTAAATTAAACCGTGCATATTGAATAGACGTTTATTCGTAGATCCTATTAAATACTGCTCGACAATAAATTATTAAAGTTGTAAAATGTTATAGTAAAACCTCGTAAAAAGGCGATACGGGGTATCGTTTGAATAAAATATTAGTATCGTAAGTAGTGCTATTTTGAATGAACATGTATAAACACTATAGAAGGGCCAGTCGACCTCGAAAAGCAAAGAAATATGAGACAAAAATGCGATTGTTTTGACTTTAATCTTAATATTAATCTATACACACATATAAATAAAAAAGAAAGTGTGTGTATCAGCTCCGACACACGACTGGAGTTTACTCCTCAACAACGATTGCCTTTGACCAGGTACTAAACCATATCAAGTCCAATGGAGTCGGTCACATAGACCAGGGGCGTGCATTGGTTTTCCAGCAAGGTAGGCATGAAGATCAAACTAGTTGTAGTTGGGCTTAGTTTGACAGCACTAGGTTTTGAAGTCAAAATATTGAAGTTGTTTGTGTTTCGCGTATAGTTTCGGGACCAGTCATTGATCAACCTATTAATATGAAATTATGTAGTAAAAAATATAGGTATTGCACAGCACAATTTTAATTTAATTAATTATTCATCGTATATTTTCTACAAAATAACTTTATATTGATATGATTTAAATTAAACTCTTCAAAAATGACATAGAGTCCGCTTTTTACTTAGCTTAGCTTAGTAGCTTCATAACCATAATAGGTCCGCGTAGTTTTTTTTAATGATTTTGTTATTAAAAATAACTATGATATAGATATTTTCATTTTTAGCGCCCTCTAGCGGTAAAGACACAAATTGCAAGCACTGTGTACATTTTCTATGCATTTATGAATTATGATGATGCATAAATTTAACATAGATTTCACGATCACTAATAATATTATAATGACGTGATATTGTATTTTGTACTTTCATATTTCTTAAGTCACCAGTAGAGGCAGTAGATGTCTCTCATCCATGATCCAATGTGAACTCTAATTATTATAATAATATGTAACTTATTTGAAACATTTTTTCAAAAATAACTTTAATCTCAATTCATATAATAAACCTGTAGAACCGACGATTGGATAATTTTCAAACTTATAAACTCAAAATACAAATTACTCAGTACATTCGGTCTGTGTATCATTCAAAACTAATATATTTTAAAATAAAAAAATAAAATAATAGGTTAGGTTAAAAATTGTCTATTTGGCGTGAAATGCGCTATATATACTCTCCATATTAAATTAAACATATAATTATGTCCATAACTCATATAAATTTGTATGAACTATATTGAATAATTCAGTATTTAATAAATACAAATGTTTATTTTATATACAATACATGTCATAGTGTTGTAATTTATGAATTGTAACTTACCTAGTACCCACGTGCTTATCAGATTTTCCGGCATATATATACACCACATTCTTCCATAATTTATAGAATTTTCACTTAACTTTATGAAAGTATAATAATAAATCAATTTCAATAATATAATAAAGCTTCAAAATACAAGACATTGAAAGGTGCGCGAGAAATGATGCGCACCAAAAACGTTACTATGAGATTTGATGAGTAGATTTTACCATCCATATTTTTCTCATACCGGGCGCCTTATATGAAAATCGATTCTTAAAGAGTAAACTCCAATCAAATTGGAGTGTCTGTTTATAATATTGAAATAACCATTGTTTACTACACGCATGTTAATTTAGAGAAAATATTTTATCTTAAAAAAATAAAGTAATTTTGCAATGTCCAAGAAACGGATTAACTCTAAAAATTATTTATATGGCAAAACAACGTTTGCCGGGTCAGCTAGTCTACACACATCAATAAAATTGGAGTGTCTGTATGTAATATTGAAATAACCATTTTTACTACATGTATATGAATATATATACGGGACATGCACCAAAATATTATTTTTAAAATTTTTGTCTGTCTGTCTGTCTGCTTGTTCCGGCTAATCCGACCAATTTTGACGGGACTTTTATTGGCAGGTAGCTGATGTAATAAGGAGTAACTTAGGCTTTAGAAAAACAAAGTGATGTTAGAAAGTTCTAACTCTAAAAATAATTAAATGGCAAAACAACGTTTGCCGGGTCAGCTAGTATAATATATAAATCCAGTGTCCTGATTTTTGTTCCCAGTGAACTCCTAAACTAAAGAACGGATTTTAAAGGGGATTACTTCATGGAGTGCAGTTTAGTCCAACTTGAGAGATAGGATAGTTTTAATTTCGATTATGAACCCATAATTATTTTTATTTCCAAAATTTGTTTTGTATGAACATATTTTCTATGAGAGAATTATTTATTGACGCACGTTTTGACAGTTCTGCTGTGAAATACTTTTATTATAACAACAGGGAGGATGTTTTACGAATTAAGTCTTGATGTTATGAAATATTATTGACAAATTCATAAAACACAGTATTTTATTTATTACTAGCTGAAGCCAGCAAACGTTGTATTGCCATATAAAGTAATAAAAAAAAAATTGGGGTGTAAAAAGTAGATGCAACCGATTCTCAGACCTACCAAATTAATCGTACTACAATTATTGTAAGTATTGATCCATTGCCATCTTGCAACCCTATAGCGGATTTGTGGATGGAACAGAATAATATAAAAATCGCGATACAAAAATAGGGGTTGATCGTAGAGGGTTGAAAATTTAGGGTTGTATGTATTTCTTAATGTTGTATCATAAAAAAAATTACGTCAAAAAAAAATTAGGGGTGGACAACCCTTAACATTTAGGGGGATGAAAAATAGATAATAGCCGATTCTCAGACCTACTGAATATGTATATAAAATTTGGCAAAAATCAGTAGAGCTGTTTCGGAGGAGTAAGGTAACTAACATTGTGACACGAGAATTTTATATATAAGATATACAGAACAACGTCTGTCGGGTCAGCTAGTTTTTTTATTTAAGTATACATTCAGAATGTAAATTTTGTTTTAAGTGTTGCTAATCTATACTAAATAACTGGAGAGGCGGTTTTCATCCTTCGGTTACATGTACTGTGAAAACTACTACACCCATCGGAAAAACACTTTAAATACCTTTAGATGCAGCGTGTTTCGGAAAATGTTTTAGTGTATATTTATTGACTTAGAAATACCTAATATAAATATAAATAATATATATATGCAATTAAACAATCAATGGCATTTTTAATATAATGTGAGAAGTGAGAATGTAAAAATAATAACACGAACTTGATATAGGTACGTTCACAAAAATCGTCACCTTTTTGCTCTTAATAGTGATTGTCATTATTATAACATTAAAAATAAGAGCTTGCTTGTAACTGATTCTAGTAGGCTTCATAAGATACATAATATCTTTGAGCCCAAAGTCCCAGCCACTGTTCAAGAATTTTTATAAATACTACTACTCCACAGCTGAATATCTAAGTGATCCGACAGCCTGGGACTAGATTATGATTATTTTATAGCAATAACAATGACAGTACAATATTGTATATTTGATTAAAAAGAGCGCAAAAAGAGAATGCTGGGAGAGTCTCTTGCGCCGCTTCTTCTCTCTCAAAGCGCCATTTGTTTCCGAAACGGTAGTAGTGTCTAACATATAAGAAATGACATCAAAAATAATTCTAAAGGAATCAATTTTGAGAAAATAAATGCCTTTTATGACTTTTGAAGTTCATAATGTTAAGCAAAAAAATATGTAGGTAAGGAAATGTCATTAGCTTAACAATATAATTTTGAGGATCTATTGTAAATTCTCAGTAGTAAAATAAGCGAGGAACTATAGAGGTTGGAGGTTGGTCCCTATATTAACATTATTGATCGCACAAACTGTATAAATTTAATTTTAAGTTTTTTTTTTTATTCTAAACATTGGCCGGTTAGCGAAAGATTTATAAGCCCAGTATAACCTGCAAGTTTTTCTAATAAAGTGTTCACAGAATATTTATCAATGATAAATAATAATTACTTTTGCGTTCTTCTCATATGAATCCTTGACAGGATTTATTTAACTTCTGTCTGCACCTAAATTATTCGTGCAATTACTACATCCCTTTCATGTATCCAAGTAATTATTTCAATTATTGTAACGAACTAAACCATAAAAAATCATTCCACAAGTAATAACTGCAAGTAATTAAATCCAAAACAAAAAGTTGATTTACCTCTGCCGGTAGGCCTTTATGCAGCCCAGCTTAAAAATAACTTACGAATCACTTCACAACATGACACTTATAAAACTTCATTTCCCATTCACAACACTTCCAATCGATTTAACGTCGAATTTCGCTTCACAAAAAAACTGTATTCGTATCACAATCGATCAATCTCACTTCAATTAAATCGCTTTTTAGGCGTCGAATCGATATTCAAATTTAGAATGTTGAGAGCTGTCACAATTAACTTTTGTAGTCTTTAGAGTTTTATATCAGCATACAGCGAGTACGCGATCGCGAATACGTAAACGGTAATGGAAATGTACACGCCGGCGCGCGCGCTACTCGCGTCCACTATCCGCATGTGCTCACAGCTGACTGAATCGCGATTCAGAATACAACTACAAAAATAATTAGAGGCCTCCAATTTTTCTAACAATCAACAAACCGTTATGCGATAGATTTATCTGCAATTATTATACACTTCAAGAAGCAATTTGCCAATTGTGTACCACAAATCATCAGAGCTCGCTTTTGTAAATTATCCGCAGCGTAGATTAGCACTAATCGTCAGGTGATCCTATCCTTTTTTGAATGCCACGTCGAAAATACTCCCAAAACAATGCGGATGCTGAATTGCCCAGGGTAATGTGTTATAAATTGTACAGATTTACTCCAAGTAACAACTAGATGTGATTTATGCATGGGCGCATGACTCTGTGTCGAATTAACAATTACTTATGTAGAGTTTACTGGATGTAGGACCGTTATGATTACAGTTTTGTCTGTAACGAATAATTCACATATTCTAGAGTAATTTATGGTTATTCGATACTGAACCAAGCGAACGGGACATATTTGTTATTATTTAACCTCACTACTGGGATTAAAATATATATATATATATATACAATTCAATTTGTACTAAAGTTTATGGACGATGACGGATTCCAATATCATATTCTCGACTCTGGAGACGGCGTAAGTTACAGACCTAGAGCATACCCAACCCCCCAACCCCAAATAAGTCGTGTCAATTTTGATCTGTCAATGTGTGCGTTAGATAGTGGATTAATAGTAAAAAAATAAAGAGCTAATGTCAAGCGTGGCGGACTGTTTACGACTTGTCAATTGACCCTTTTCTTGACAATGTATCTCTGCAAATACATACATCAAAGTTCGAAAAATTCTAAGCCCATCATTTTTTTGCTAAAACGAAAAATATCTATGAAAATATTTAGATGTTTTTATGCTCTTCGAACGCAATTTTTTTTTTTTTTGAAGTAACACGGTTGAACTGTCAAATACCTCCAATTTTCAACCGGCGACGTGCTCCTGCGCAAACAGGTAAGAAAAATTTAAAAATAATGTATTTTAAGGTATATGCATGTTTTTGTTAAATTATAAAATATAATCGTTTTTCTACTAAATTGTTTGGGGTGTATCTCATGGTACACACTGCCAATTTATCTAAGAGCTTCTACAGAATATTCCTGTATCTACACGTGCACACTGCCAACCCCATAAGCGATTCATTATACTTAAAAAGGTTAGCTTATTTTCTGTTTTTCTAGGTAAATAAGTTGCAAGAGCTTTCAATGGGCAGAAAAATACTTGCTTTGGTCCCGGAACCCAATCAATCTAATCTAATCTGTGGAAAATTCGGAGTCTGATTGTGTATTTGACAAAATTATCTTTCAAAAGCATTTTAGTTATGAATCTTCACCGGTTACTTTCCTTCCTTCTTCGCTTCAAAATCTTCACTTACTTTCTGATGATGAATGTGGCCTAGGAAAAGTGCAAACGATATCCGTTTCCAGCCCTTCAGTAATAGCACAACCACTTATTGGAACCATTTCCGTGGACTCTTCAGCTCAAGATTCTTCTTTCGTACATTCCTCCGTCACCAACGGCCTACTTGATTTTTTGTAATTCCAAAAGAACTAGGATTAACCGAATAGTACCTGAAACACCTGAGCCATCGCCACCAACACTAGTGTCTTCACCATCATCATCCAACATAAAGAATACGCGTTCTAAGCTGTCAAGATTAGCTGTAAGACCAGCGCCTATACAAAGAAAGCAATTAAATTTCTATTACGTAAACAAGAAATTTGAACACGAGGCTGAAATACATATTTATTATGAGTTACCAACTACGAACAGTATTAAAACGCCACTAGAATATTTCCATAATCTCCTCGATGAACATTGAATATGATAAAAATGTTATATAAAACTCAAACGATCGGTCGCTCTCTTAATTTTTCAAAGTAAGCTGGTAAGAAAATTATTACAATTAATTTGCGTGTGGGAATTGTGAATTAAAATTGCGTGGTGCGGAGAAGAACCTTTTAACTGACAAAGCTCTAAAGAAAAAAAAAAGGACTAGTCTCATACTCTCGAGTTGTGTGCAATAAAAATAAAGTATGTATTGTAAAATGGCATGATAATAAAGTTGTCACCGTTGCTAGAAGCTATGTGGAAGAGACGCCAGTTCGTCTGCTGTCCTGAAATTATCAGGCACTACAAATCGCATATGGCTACCGCATTTATCACGGGCCGCCGCATTCCACCTTCGCACGACACGCCTCAAGTTAGGATATCATCCTCACCATCTGGATGTGTGGCGCTCCTCCACAGTGCGGTTTTCAAGGAGCTTTCTTCCACGTACTACAAAGCTGTGGAATGAGCTTCCTTGTGCGGTGTTTCCGGGACGATACGACATGGGTACCTTCAAAAAAAGCGCGTACACCTTCCTTAAAAGCCGGAAACGCTCCTGTGATTCCTCTGGTGTTGCAAGAGATTGTGGGCGGCGGTGATCACTTAACAACAGGTGACCCGTACGCTCGTTTGTCCTGCTATTCCATGGGAGGTGAAGATCTTACGAATATGTTGCTTGCAGATTGCAGAACTGCAATGAAAATTCATAGGTGGTACATGCCAATACTTTCACAGATCTTGTTTGCTATGTGCGTAAATAAGGGCTGGATTTAATATATTATCATATAATACAAGGGCTACTGAATTCTGGGAGACAATAACTATCAAACAAATCTGATTGTATGCCACCAGCATCAAAGAAAACCATCAAACAACCTCGTACTGCAAGGCCAATTACTACGACAATTTGATCGATATAATCATTTTCCGACATTTGGACCCAAGGGTCGATGCAAACTTTGCATAAAAGGGAAGACCAAGGTCATGTGCATGAAGTGCAGTATGCCCGTCAGAAATTGTTTTTTTAATTTCCATAGCAAGCATACCTGAGGAAATCTCATTTTGTCATATTGTCTCTCAGAGAAGCTTTTGTATCTTTGTTTATTTTTATTGGTTTTTCAACAGGAATGACATTTTATGCTATTTTTTTTATAATTTAACAATGAAGTCATAGGTAACCTGGCTATATATCTTTAGAGATACATTGAAATCATAACATATTATGAAGGACTCTTGGCACTGTATCCCACAGGATACATGTTTTTTTTAAAAACTACTCACATCGGATTTTTTTCTGCATTTTTCTAGGCATCTTTGGGACACAAAAAATTACGCTATATGAACAATTATTTTGATATTCAAAGATTTTTTTCTGTGCCAAGTAAAGGGTTAAAATCGGTTACAGTCACAATAGATTCGCTTCCCTTTTCTATCTTACTGTGTTCTTTGTTTTTGTATGTGCTAGTACAATGTAAGTCTTAAAACTTAAACAATTTGTTATCTATTAGCTTCAGTGAGAGCCATTTTGCTAGAATACAATATACTGTATACAAATATTTTGTTGAATTAATAAATACCAAACTTACTATCCTTATTAAAGTCAATGTGGACGTAATGACCAAAATAGTGGCTGGACCAACACAAAATGACAAACGTGAACAAATCTAAGTGGAGGAAACTGTCGAAACGTAAATGCCGACAGTATGGGGAAATCAAAACTTGTCATCAAGTGTAAATAAAAAGAACATTGAAAACTACAACCTTAATAGCTTGCAATAAAGACTATATTCTTTGATTCAACTTTACACACATTGGTGAGAACTCATAGATCAAAGTGTTTGACTTTGAACTATGACTTCCTACGCATTGTTCATATTGCGATCTCCAGAAAAAGAAACGTAGTATTTTTAAACGAAGTTCTTACTGTCGCACTATTTACGCATAAAATAACTTAAATAATATTTACTCAAGTAGCCGAAGCGTTTTTGAATCGTCATTTTTAACCGACTTCAAAACGGAGGTTATCAATTCGATCGATATTTTTTTTATGTATGTACACCGATTACTCTGAGATTTATAATCCGATTTACGTAATTCTTCTTGTGTTCGATGCGTCATAAAAAATTTTAGATAGTTAGGCCCAGTAGTTTTCACTTCATGAACATTTATATGAAATTTTTTGTCTACCTATATGTCATCCACATAATTGTTTTCTCTGTACGGCTTTTTGTTGGATTTTCCATTCAGGTTGATAATATATTATTATTAACTGATACTGAAACGTAAAAAATAAAAAAAACTACGTTTAAAAAAAACGACATCAAAAACTGAAAAGCAAATTCGTACTTTCCAAATACATTTTTAATCGTCAAATTTAATGATTCTACACCACCCTAGTTTTGAATAATGTTGTTGATTTGAAAAACTGTAGGTTCCTCCACTTTGATTAGTAGGTACAATAATTAAAATAATAATACCTACATATGCCCGTATTACAATATTAGGTCAACTTGCTATTCGTCTATTCCAGTACTTCTACTTAGCTCTGGTCTAATAGTAATTATTGCCAAGATGAGTCTTGCCCATCCAATCGTTTAAAAGTCAAGCCCATTTCTATTCTCCAGTTTCATGCATAGTATTGTGAACCACAAACTCTTCCGTTAGCTCATCATGAATAACCGTTACCATGTCTTTCACCATCTGGCACTCAGATTGCCTGACAAATTGTTGGGCTGCAGCAAATGAAAGCACATGATCGATTTGATAGCCTGGATTATACAGGCGGATGTCTTGATCTAAAATAACTCAAGGGTCCCAACTTGTGGGCTTAACGAAGATTTATTTGACCACTCACGCATATCTTATCCACGTTAGAGCTCACATTCCTACCGTTCTTTTATTCCCTATTTCCATTCGTGGCATAATATAGTCCTTATCAGCGGTTGTCTTTCTACCTAAACCTCTGTGAACACTTTGTGTGAGTGTTTACATAAACTGTGTGTTATTGCCTCATCTTTGCGATCTTTTGCATATTCAATTTCATATTCAAAGCCCAAATGATTGCGAAACTGAAGTGGCACTGGGCAGGGCACATAAATCGACGGACAGATGGCCGATAGAGCAGTAAAGTTCTCGAATGGCGACCACGCACCGGAAGACGCAGTGTTGTTAGACTAAAGGGACTAGCATCCATGGTCATGAAATAAGTAAAAACAAATTCACAGAAGGGGGCATTGAAAACATTTAAGCGGACGACTAATTAATTTTCTTCGTCCGGTTGGCGGACGACCTTCGTAATAATATTCAACATTAACATTATTTTATATTTTGTGTTTTTAATTCTCTCAATAACGTTCAATCTTGGCACAAAAAAATCTCTCAAAAAGTGGACTGTTGCTTGTAACTCGCACACTAAGGGTGCCATACTGAATAAATAACACGAACAAATATATTGTATTATATATAAAATATAATATACAGGGTGGCCCACCCAAACCGGTCAGTATGGGGATTTCAGAATATATAAGAGATAGAAGAATATCTTCTAAGGAACCACAATATCGATTTTAGAGAAAACAAAAACTGCATTCATAGATTTTCAACCCGGAATCGAACCCGGTCATTTTGGAAAAAAAATACATTTTGATAGTATTGTAAGGAGTGATTGTTGCTATGAAACCTTGTGTCTAAAATTAAAAGAAATTGCTTTATTTGATATTGTTTCATGTAACTTGTCGGTTTTACTCGTTAAAAAAATGTAGGCAATAAACAATAGTCATGTTGTCTAGGTATACCAGTAAAAAGATTTTATTTTGCTGTTATTTGAAAATGGAATGTGAACTTCTAAGATTGCCGAATTTCAAATTTAAAAAATTAACGCTTAATGTCTGGGTACTAGTAAAAATATGTTTTTGCTATTATTTGAAAATGGAACGTGAACTTCTGGATTACCAAATTTCAATCAAAGAGAAAACGAATGACGGGAAATTTAACTCTCATTTGTAATTTTACAGATTTTTTTTTCTTTGTGCTGTGTTGTTTGTTTGTGTGTAATTTCTAAATATGCCATTGACAAACGGTGAGAATTTAGATTTATTAGAAGCTTACTTTTAAAATGACAGAAATTGCACCCGTGCACTAGATTGGTATCGTATGAAATATCCCTCACGGATTTTACCAACTCGCAAGATATTTCCGAAAATAGTTAACAATTTAAATAATTATGGAAGCTTCAAAAAACGAAAACAGAGAACTCCACTAAGTTATGACACTGACATGGAAATAAATGTTTTAACGTATTTCGAAGCTTCACCAGATGCCTCCACTCGTGATGCAGAACGTGATATCCCTGGCGTTACACGTACCACTATTCAACGAATTCTAAAAAAAACACAAATTCAAGTGCTATCGAAGTGGACGTTTGGTTCAGGCCTTACATGCAGGTGATTACGGCAGACGACTTGAATTTTGTCACTGGTTAAAAGAGCAGATAGATTTAGACAGTAATTCTTTAAAGTACGTAATATTTTCTGATGAGACACAATTCTCCAATAACGGGATGTACAACCGCAAAAATCATCACTATTGGTCTCGTCAAAACCCCTTACGAGTGCATGAAGGACGACGTCAAGTTAGATTTTCATTTAACTGCTGGGTTGGACTTCTTCACAATAAAGTTATTTTCTTAAAAATCTATGATGGACGTTTGGACAGATTCAAATACTCCGAAATATTAGAAGATGTTTTACATGTCACGAGAGAAATGTCGGTAGAACAATTTTTGCCCTGTGCTGCCCCGGGGCGTAAAAAGAATAGGGTAGTCCCAGGTCCAAGGGTGTCGTAAGAGGCGACTACGGGCTTTTTGAAAGTGGGAGAGTCACGCTGCTGTCTTATGACGTCAGCACAATCGGGCCAGACTCGTCCGGGTTACTTACCACACTCGCACAGAATACCGGCGTGAAGTAGCGGCCTAGTGCCGCTATGTTTCGCATAGGTTAGTGTCGAGGACCGGAGGCCATTCCCCCCCCGTCCTTTCCCCCCCCCCCCCCAACAAAATATGAGAGCGGTCCTAAAAAAGAAATTACCCCAGGAGGGTACCGGCTCTTGTAGAGCCGGAGAATCCCTCCCCGAGCATTCGCGCTCGGGCTGCCCCTCGTATTCTGGGGAGGGCACAGTACCGCGTATTTCACAGGACAAACAGGGCAGCAACACCACGGCACCCCGCTCCACGCTTAATGTGGACTTTTGTAACATCCGGGGAATTCACTCCAACTTAAACGCCGTCCACCACCACCTTGAGACGGCGCAGCCGGCCTTGTGTTTCCTTACGGAGACGCAGATATCTCGACCTAGCGATACGTCATATTTAACGTACCCCGGGTACAAAATTGAGCATAATTTCATGCCTCATGCCGGGGTATGTGTGTACGTTAGGGAGGATATCTGCTGTCGCCGTCTCGGCAATTTTGAGGGTAGGGGCCTGTCTACTCTCTGGCTCCGCGTAGATTTAGAGGACCGCGTCCGCATCTATGCGTGTGTCTACAGGTCCCATAGTGGTAACGCAGAAACGGATCACCTCATGGGCTGCGTTCAAGCGGCATTTGATGACGTGCTTGCTCAGATCCCCTCCGCTGAAATCGTAGTCTTGGGTGATTTCAACGGGCACAATGCCGAATGGCTTGGATCACGTACCACAGACTACGCAGGGCGATCTGTGCATAATTTTGCATTGGCGTATGGTCTGTCCCAATTGGTTGAGTCGCCGACGCGGCTCCCGGATGTGGATAGCCACATGCCGTCCTTATTAGATCTTCTGCTGACTACACATCCCGATGGTTACCAGGTCTCTGTCGACGCCCCTCTCGGAACGTCCGACCATTGCCTGGTCAGGAGTGTAGTGCCTATCCGACGCCAACGTCGCAGACCACCAGCGACCCGCCGCGTTTGGCACTACAAGTCAGCAGATTGGGATAGGATGCGTTCCTTTTTTGCATCCTACCCTTGGGGCAGGGTTTGTTTCCTTTCGGATGATCCTAGTGCCTGCGCCGTTGCAGTAGCCGATGTGATACTGCAGGGCATGGATATTTTTATACCAAGCTCTGTAGTACCGATCGGTGGCAGATCACAGCCCTGGTTCGATGCGTCAGTTAAAGCAGCATCTGACTGCAAAAAACAGGCGTATCGAACTTGGGTTGCGGCGCTGGGCTCAAAGGATCCGAACTGCAAAGTTCTGAAGAGGAAATATAACCGTGCCTCCAGATTTTTTAAGCGGCAAATCGCCCGTGCGAAATCGAAGCACGTCGTCAAAATTGGCGAGCAGCTTTCCAGTTACCCGACCGGAACACGCAAGTTCTGGTCGTTGTCGAAAGCTGCTCTTGGTAACTTCAACCAGCCGTCCATGCCGCCGTTGCACATGAGGAATGACACCCTGGCCCATACGGCAAAAGAGAAAGCCGATCTCCTGTGCACTCTTTTTGCCTCCAACTCGACTCTTGACGACAACGGAAAAACACCGCCGACCATCCCGCGGTGTCAGAGCTCCATGCCTGAAGTACAGTTCCGACAGAAAACTGTTAGGCGAGCTCTGTTTTCGTTGGACGTCAGGAAGTCGAGCGGGCCGGATGGCATTTCTCCAATCGTGCTTAGAACGTGTGCCCCTGAGTTGACGCCGGTGCTAACGCGTTTATTCCGGCACTCTTATTCAAAAGGCGTAGTCCCTGATTCATGGAAGTCAGCCCTTGTCCATCCGATCCCAAAAAAAGGAGACAGTTCGGATCCGGCAAACTACAGGCCTATTGCTATTACCTCCCTACTCTCCAAAATTATGGAGAGCATATCAGAAGATCACAGCGATACAGAAGATCAGAAGGCTGGCGTAAATTTTGCAGCAGCATCCAATGCCATAACCAGGCCAACAGGGCAAGGAAATTAATCTCTAACCAACCAAGGCAAATCCTCGGATCCCTGCTGAAACCTGACGGTACATTTACCAACTCACCAGAGGAAACAGAGCGAGTCCTGACGGAAACTCACTTTCCAGGATGCAAAATAATGCAGCATATCGAGTGGGTAAATGAAAACATAACCGCTGAGGAAGCTGACTGGCAACAAGCACACAAGTTGGTGACAACCGATAAAATAAAGTGGGCTATAAATTCCTTTCACCCCTTTAAGTCAGCAGGACCTGATGGGATCTTTCCCGCCTTGTTGCAATGGGGAGGAGAAGGTCTCCACAACCGGCTGATCAACATTTTCAGGGCGTGTCTAGCGCATAGATACATTCCTAGGATATGGAGGGAAGTTAAAGTGATTTTCATACCTAAACCAGGTAAAAGTGACTATTCTAACGCTAAATCTTACAGACCCATAAGTCTTACCTCTTTTACCCTGAAGACCCTAGAAAGGCTGTGTGAAAGAGAACTGAGGGAGAACTACCTTAAGAACATACCCCTACACCCCAACCAACATGCATACAGTCAGGGTAAAAGCACCGAATCTGCACTCCACGCTGTAGTGAACGTTATAGAGGGCGCACTTTCGGAAAAAACCTTTTGTCTAGGAACCTTCGTGGACATTGAAGGAGCCTTCGATAAGACAAAATTTACAAAAATAAAAGAAGCATTACACCGCCATGGAGTATGTACAACTCTGTCATCATGGATTGAAAACATGCTCAAACACAGAGTGATATTACTAAATGAAAGTGAGACACAGAAAGCATTTGTAGCTAAAGGCTGCCCCCAAGGAGGAGTCATCTCACCTCTTTTATGGAACTTGGTAGTAAATGATCTAATTACCACTCTAAACGAAAATCACTACTTTACGGTAGGCTACGCAGACGACCTAACTATATTAATAAGAGGAAAGTTTGCCAGTACTATATGTGAAGTAACTAATGCAGCATTGAAAATCGTGGAAAGATGGTGCATAGATAACGACCTATCAGTCAACCCACATAAAACGGAATTGGTAATGTTCACAAACAAAAGAGTTCTGGGTAACTATAAACTGCCAAAACTGTTTAACACCGAACTCCAACTAAACAGCGAAGTGAAATACTTAGGAGTTATACTTGACAACAAGTTAAACTGGGCGGCCCACTTGGAATCAAAAATAAATACAGCTACCGTAACCTTCTGGCAATGCCGTAGAATGTTAGGAAAGACATGGGGACTTGCCCCGAACATCGTACTATGGCTCTACACAGCTGTGATACGACCTATGATATGTTACGGCGCAGTTGTATGGTGGCCACGCACCAAGCTGAACACTACTTGTAATAAACTGCAACGATTCCAAAGACTAGCGTGTATGGCTATCACAGGATGTATGAGAACCACACCTACCGCGGCTGTAGAAGCTATGCTGAACCTTCCGGCTCTACACCTCTATATAAAACAAGAGGCGGCCTGCGCCGCAGTAAGGTTGAAGACATTAAATCTTTGGAAGACCACTCAATCCACACACCCAGAGGTTCTAAATGAGGTGATTGAAAAGGAGCCTCTGCTGTTGGCAGTAAGTGATAGATCTCCAAAGGAATACATATTCGATAAGAGATACAAAATACAGCTGTATGAAGAACTGAAAGAGGACCTCAGTACAAAAGACCTCAGGATTTTCACAGATGGCTCAAAGACAAGGTCGGGCACGGGATACGGAGTGTTCTCGGATGACCTAAATATAAGAATAGCTGCATCACTAGGAGCTCATAACACTGTCTTCCAAGCAGAGTGTATGGGTATCATAGAAGCAGTCACTGCTACTTTGACTCGAAAGGCAAAAGACTACTCCATCCGCATCCTTTCAGACAGCAAATCAGTACTACAAGCCCTACAAAGCCACACTATCACCTCTAAGCTAATATACAACTGTCACCAGTGTCTGAGGGAGTTATGCGAAAATAACAACCAAGTAACTCTTCAATGGATAAAGGGTCACAGTAACTCACGAGGGAATGATGCCGCTGATGAATTGGCCAGGAGAGGCTCAGCGATGACAGCAAAAGGACCAGAACCAACTATCCCTCTCCCGCCTAGCTGGCCTACGAAGGTAATACGCCAACACACCAAGGAATTACATAATAAGTACTGGATGGAAGTAAGTGGGTGTAGACAAGCAAAAGAAGCTCTACCTCAAATAGACCCCAAGCTCTCTCGCAAGCTAGTAAAACTTCCACGACCAAGGTTACGGAAAATAACTCATGTACTAACGGGTCACGGCCCTTTTAACAAGCATCTGTTCAATATAGGTGTCACCGACAGCCCACTGTGCAGAGCCTGCACGGAGGCGGACGAAACGGCCGCACACGTCATTTTGGAGTGTAGGAGTGTGGCCTCATACCGGGCCAAACACCTGGGGTCACCGAGGACTCTCCCCGAGGTCATGGGTGACATCAGAGGTTTGATACATTACCTTGAGGAACTGGGGTGGCAAGATTAGCCGCCCTCCTCACCACGCAAAATAGGCGCGCTGTAGTCGTCGAGTTGCGGATAATAGCCCGTGTTAACCTATAACCTAACCTATATGGAGAGCATAATTAACCGCCAGCTCTTGGTATACCTTGAGGGTCACCAGTTGATCAACGACCGGCAGTACGGCTTTCGCCATGGTCGGTCGACTGGCGATCTTCTGGTATACCTAACACATAGATGGGCGGCGGCTATTGAAAGCAAGGGGGAAGGCCTGGCAGTTGGTCTGGATATAGCGAAGGCCTTTGATCGTGTATGGCACAAGGCGCTCCTCGCTAAACTTCCATCATTTGGGCTTCCCGAGAGCTTATGCAAGTGGACCTCCAGCTTCCTCACTGGGCGCAGCATACAGGGCGTTATCGACGGTTATTGCTCGAATCCCAAGCCCGTGAACGCTGGAGTGCCCCAAGGCTGTGTGCTATCTCCCACGCTGTTTCTTCTGCATATCAATGATATGTTGGACACCGCCAACATGCATTGCTATGCAGACGACAGCACTGGTGATGCCGTATACACGGGCCATGCAGGTCTCTCTCGGGAAAACGTCGACCAGTGCCGGGAGAAACTTGTGTCTTCTATCGAGTCCTCTCTCGAGAAGGTCGCGGAATGGGGTAAGTTGAACCTTGTCCAATTTAACCCCCAGAAGACTCAAGTTTGCGCGTTTACCACTAAAAAAACCCCATTTGCCGTATCACCGCTCTTCGAGAACACTTCCCTTAAAGCCTCGCCTAGTATCGGAATACTGGGTCTCGAAATCTCGAGGAATTGCCAATTCCGTGGCCATCTGGAGGGCAAAGCCAAACTGGCTTCAAAGAAACTGGGCGTCATAAATAGAGCACGGCAATACTTCAAGCCGGCCCACATTCTAGCGCTCTACAAAGCGCAGGTCCGGCCTCACATGGAGTATTGCTGTCATCTCTGGTCTGGCGCACCCCAGTATCAGCTCGATCCATTTGACCGCGTGCAACGCAGAGCAGCTCGAATTGTCGGGGACCCAGTA